>VZRR01010293.1:13087-40145 GCA_013398015.1 Oreocharis arfaki | reverse complement strand
GGTCAGAGCGGCGGCGGCCATGGCGGTGTGCGCACGGCTGTGCGGGGTCGGGCCCGCCCGCGGCTGCCGCCGGCGCGGCGCAGCGAGGGAGCAGCGCCGTGGGGCCGCCGACAGCGAGCCCGACACCGACACTGACCCCGAGGAAGCGGGAGGCGGCGGCGTCACGGAGGACGAGGAGGCGGCGGAGCGCATTGAGGGCGGGCGACCCCTGCCGCCTTCCGTCGAGGCCGGCCCGGCCGGGCGGGCCCCGCTGTCCCTGTTGGAGCTGCCCCCGGAGCTCTTGGTGCAGATATTCGGCTCCCTGCCCGGTACCGACCTGCCCAGCCTGGCCCGAGTCTGCACCACCTTTCGCCGCATCCTCCGCACCGACACGATCTGGCGGCGGCGCTGCCGCGAAGGTACCGCCCGCCTGAGGGGATGCGCCGTCCGGGGCTGCAAGGGCAGCGGCCTCGGGGATGCAGGAGGACACGGAGAGTGCGGGACGGGATGGAGTGGGCGTCCTGGAGGGCTGGGCTCCGGGGTGCAGGGCAGAGCTGGGGTCTGCGGGTGCGGGCTGTGGGGCCATGGCTCGCAGGGCTCCACGTGTGCAGGGTGGAGACGTGGGCACATCTCGGGTCCTTTGGGGCACAGTCTCTTGGTGGTGGCATTTGACTTGTGGCAAAGGGCGTCGAGCTGGGGTTGTCCCCCGGGGGCATCTGGAGGGGAGGAATGGGATGACAGCAGGGCCTGCGAGGTGATGTCTCAGAGGGAGAATCCTGAGGATGGGATTTTCGGCAGCGAGGACAGGGAATGCTCAGCTCCTGCACCGGGGAAGAAAGGGGGGGCCTTGGGATCCCTGGAGCCGTGGAGACATGGGGGATACACGGGGAGCAGGGAGCCCTCTGGGTTCAGGGGTGCACGGAGGAGGCCAGGCCTGGGGAAGGGCATCCTTTGGGATGTACAGGGCCAGGTGTGGAGAGGCTCCAGGTTCGTGTGTGCGTTTTCCAGGGATCCTCTGGTGCAAGGATGCTGTGCTGCCGTAATGCCGAGGCCTGGGAGGTGTTCTTTCCTCAGCCCTTCTCTTTGAGGCTGCAGTCCTCCCTCGTTACTCCTCATCCTCTTCCTCCCACCATTGTGGCTCTCTGTGCTCTGTTATTTCAGTCCTGTCCCACCTCCCAAGGTCTGTCTTGCTGTGCTCATCCTCTCTCCAAACGCTGCCATCCTGCCAGGTGCTCCTGCTGGCAGCACATGAAGTCATGTGTATTTCCCTGTTTGCTTTCTGTTTTTAATACCAGTGAGGGCACAGGGATGAGAGGTTTGGGTATGGCGATGGCTGCCTGCAGTGGGACCTGTTGGAATGCCTGAAGCCTTGCAGGAATGGATTCGTGCCTTATCAGCACTCTCCAAGAACCTTTGGACAACGCAAAGGCTGCACCTGGAAAACGTAAACCAAAGCATTCTGATTCCATAGTTCAGCATTGTCCCAGGAATTGAACATTGGTTTTAGGAGACAGGCTAATGAAGTGGTGTTAATTCTTTCCTTATACTCCTGTGACATGGAGCCCTCATGGATATTTGTGTGTTTGATGAATGGTTTGCAAAACTTCACTGATTAATTGTTTTAATAGGTTGTGGTCCTGGCAAAATGTGTATATAGGAGTATATGTCACTTTTAACTCTAGGCTAGGTCGGCTTGTAAAAGAGCCACTGAATTAGGCCTGGTGGGGAAATACATTCATTTATCAAATTCATGTCTGCTCCTTGGGTTTTCTTTCCAGTAAATAAAGCAGTGTTCAAAAGCTCAGCTGAAATTCAAGGAAATGAAGGAAACAGTGGAATTTGTGTGGCTAAAACTGAGCTGGACAGGAAGGGAAGGTATCAAGACTACACTTTTGTTTATGGCCTTTATCTGACTACAAGATGAGAGGTGCATAAACCAAATTTTGATTATTTTTGCACGTAATTTCTCCAGTTTCCCAACATATCCATTCCAGGGAGTGTCAGAGAGTGCCTTGGTGGGTGCTGGTGTGGCTGAGGAGGATCCTGTGCCAAAGGCAGGTGCCCAAGCTGTGCTGAACAGATAAGAGACAGTTCCTGGCCAGAAAACTTCCTACAGTGGTGAAACATACTGAATCTTTTAACCAGCCCTGGTTTTCCAAGCAGTTTCTCAGCTGGATTTCTCAGGCTGTTTGTGGTGCTTTGCATTGCTCTGCTGTGGTAGGACTGGAACTTTGAGTAGTTGTACACATGAGTATAAAATTGGGCATTGCTTCATGGGTAAACTCCAGGTGTTGGTAAATAAATACGCATTTAAAACTTCACATATTCTCTGCTGTGTTTTTGCACAGCCATACACTGGAGACTGTCATAGTCAAACATAAAATGTCATCACTTTTTTGTAATCTTTGCCAAAACCGAACCAATTCCCATCTGAGGTCGGTGTTTCAGTGTGTTTGTGTCTGCCCGAGTCGTCTGGCGAGGCTGCATGTCCTAAAAACAGAACGAGAGCACGTGTGCCTTGCTGGTTTATTCACTCTGAAACCTCCTGATGATCATGGAATCACAGAACATCCTGAGCTGGAAGGGATCCACGAGGATCATCCAAATCCAGCATGATGTTCCAGAAGTAACTTGGAAACTTCAGCTTGCTGTCAGCTGCATGTGCAAAAGGACTTCTGTTTTTAGGAGTGCACAGCAGTGCAGAGGCAGGAAAGAATCCTGAAATTAATCAGAACACAGAGAAGCTTCTCTGGGAGAAGCTGTTGTTGCAGTGCTTTGTTTTGGCCATTTTTTCCCTTCTCCTTGGACAGGAGCAGCTCTGGGTGTGAGGAACAGCCTGGCTGTGTCCCAAGCTGGATGAGGCCCTCAGTCCGTGCAGTGTTGATGTCTTGCTCTGCCCTGCTCTGGGCCAGCTCAGCTGTAGATTAGTCTGAAAACATGCTGTGATTATTCCAAGTGTCCAGAGGAGCTCGTCTGCCTGAAAGTGGAGTGGCTTTTGCTGCTGGAGCAGGGCTGGGAGAGCGCTGGGATGAACCAGGGGGGAATTGTATAACGCAGACACGACTGTCAGGGCTGTTGTCCTTTTATCATTGCAACTGTTTGGGGTAAACAATGTCTCTGGATTGCTTCCTTGGCAAGGAGAGGGTTGCAGTCACTTCCATGTTTTCTATAAATAGGAGATTGCTGATCTCTGCAGCACGAGCAGAATTAAAGCTCGTGTCACCCTGGCTGGTGGCCTGATCTACCTTGATTAACACTTTAAAGTCCGTTTTTAATCTTTAATTTCTTTCATCTTTAGCCAGAACGGGGCAAGTGCAGCAGGACACCTGGGAACAGACCAGTAATGCAGAGTAACCAGTTCTAGAGCTCTGCAGACAAGGCTTTTGTTTGTGAAAACAACCTCCAGCAGCTTTTGGGCCTGCTGGAAAATGTCAGCCGGTTTCTGACCTTCAGGTGGTGTGGAAAGAGGTGCTTGTGGAGAAAGAAGAGTGGGAAATGTGGTTTGTACACTCAGGGAGGAGACTTTTGGGTGGGGTTCAGCTCTTGGAAGACTCCAAGGAATCCATGCAGGAGTTTGATGCAGAAATGCTGCCACAACAGGAACCATTTCTTGGGGTGCTGTGCCCTCCGAAAGGCAGAGGTGGCTCTCCTAAGTCACAAAGCTCCCAGCCTCCCTTTGTGTGAGGTGGAAACGTTGTGTAGTGTGTTAGTCTGTGGCTTTTCTTCATCTCTGATGACTTTTTCTGGCTTTTAAGCTACAATTTGGCAGTGGTTTGCTGTTCCTCGCTGCTCAGGCAGGTGCTCAGCACTCAGCCACCCTTCAGTCTCAGACCTGTCTGCAAGCTGCACATCTGAAGCTGCCCGTCTTCTGCTTTAGGGTTTCCACAAATGTTTGTGTTTGTTGTAGATAAAATCTCCTTTTCCTCGGTGGTAGCTCCAAGCTTTCCCCTGGGAGAATTGTTTGGGAGAGGACTGGGTTTGTTTCAATCTGATAGCTCAGCCTTTGGAAACAAGAAGCCAGTTCCAGATTTGTCCACCTGCTTTTTCAGAGGTGCCAACCTGAGAATCTCCCGTTTTTCTGCTATCTGGAATAATCCATGGAGTTTTTATCCTCTCTGTTCTGTGTCCAGCCTTGTGAACATGCGTTTCTCCTGGGATAATTGGAGGATTTGATTAGCCAGGACACAGTGGAAGTTCAGTAATGGTGAAGGGGATCGAGCTCTGCCAGACATCCTCATTTCCTCAGAGCTGTGGATGTGCACACGCAGCTTCCAGCAGCTCCCTGGCATTGCCATGCTGGGAGAGGCAGCAGAAAAGCAGGAATTTGGGCTTTGATACGAGCACAGGGGTTCTTCCCAACCTGGGCTGGAAGAGCCTTGTTTGTTTTTAGACTCCAGCGTGGGCCACGCAGGTGGGGGTGACACAGCTTCTTTTTGGGGGGGGGAATGTGAGGCTTGGAAGTGGTGGGAGCAGGGCAGGGAATAAATGCCACTTTGGAGAAGTATTAGTGCAGCTCCTGCTAAATGGAGACTGCTTTTCCAAGTCCTTTAAATTGCCGTGCATGTGACCATGGAAACAGCAGCGTGGCCCCGTGTTTGGGAAATCAGCACTCCTTATAAAGCCACTCCAGGCAGCCTTTCCAGCTGGTCAGTGGGAACTTGGAAAAAACCAATTTCCATCCTTGCTTTTGGAAGCAGGATTTAAGTAGCCGTTTTCTGAGGGTGTGAATTTCGGTGACTGTTAACTCCTTAAAATAAAAATACTTTACTCAGTGAGCTAGTGCACTGAGATACATTTCCTTAA
The DNA here is from genome assembly GCA_013398015.1 of Oreocharis arfaki. Lineage (NCBI taxonomy): Eukaryota > Metazoa > Chordata > Aves > Passeriformes > Paramythiidae > Oreocharis > Oreocharis arfaki. The sequence goes on along the minus strand of VZRR01010293.1, from coordinate 35,363 downwards.
AATAGATTTAATTGCACTGAAGTGGAATTTTCCAGGAAGCCTGAGCCCTTCACATCTTTCTTGGAAAGGGATTTCTGTTCTCTGTAAGGAAACCTTACCAGTTTTATTTTTCTCTCATTATCTGGAAGCTCTACTTGCTGTTAATTTACGTCCCTCTTGCCTTCTGGGTTAAAAAGAGATGGCCTTTCTTGCTTATGATATTTGGAGGGGGTTTTTTTTAGGTGGTGAGCCAAAAAATTGATTTTTTCCCATAAAATGGCCATCCTGGTGTGAGCAGCTGGGTCAGAAGAGCTGCAGTAATGCACTTACGGAGCTCAGCCATCACTGTGGCATTTTCAGTCTCTGTAGCTGTTTGCTGACCAAAACAGGAGAAGAATTAGTTAAAAAATGAGTGTTAAAGCACATTAAGGTGAGATTATTTTGTTCTTGATAATACTTTCTTACAAGACTTGGATATCTAATGGCAAATAACGTGTAGCAATATAGAAATCCTAAATTTTTGTATTACTTAAAGGAATTTTTTATTTGAACCTTTCCAGGAAAGGTTTTAATTACAACCACGTTAATAATGGTTTGGCTTTCATAAAATTTCACTGCAGGTTATCAGGAGCCCTTGCATGAAGCTTTGACATCAAATCCCTTCCCACCCTGTTATTTGGAGGTAGCTGCTGGTGCTGGATCTCCCATGGCACTCACTTGGGTGATTTCTGGATTAGGGAGAAGGCTTTGGGAAAAAAAGTGGGGAGAGGGAATGGCACTCTTGGTGCTGTGAGAGATTCCGTGTGGGCAGGATCCTCCCTTTCCCGTGCAGTGTAAATCCCTTCCCCGCCTGACTTCAACCTGCCTGCAGTGGAAAGGGCTCATCCCACCCGTCCTGGGGCCAGGTGAGTGTTTGTTTCCATGGACAGGAGCTGCCTGTTCCCAAACCACGCCGTTCCTGCCCTCTTCCAAAGCCTTTCCCATCAGCTGGGGGCATTCCACGCTGTTCCCTGAATCCCTTTGATGTATTTACCCATCACATTCTCACGTGCAGAGCAGTGCTGGAGAGCCTGGAAGGCTCTGGTGGGGTGGAACTGCATTCCCAGGCTCCCGTGGAGCTCTGGTTTCGTGGATCTGCAGGACACAGCGGGCACAGACCCAGCACTCCGTGGTTTATTTGTGCTGGGCTGTTCTTCCCTCGAGCTCAGCTCGTCTGGCCTCTCCTACTTGTGCTTCCTCAGCCCACCTTGGCACTGAGAACCCTCAGAGCTTCCTCTGGCTTTGCCTAGGGAAGTCAGCAGGAATTCTGCCTCCCCCTGGGTGTTTTTTGATGAAGGGCAGCGTTTGTTTGTGCCTTGTGCCCCTCTCGCCGTTGCTGCTTGCCCGGAGCGATGTGTGCAGGACGTGTGTCCCCTGGAGACAGGCTGACAGTAAACCCCGCGCTTGCTTTCTCATCGTGTGCTTGTATTTATAGACAGGAGGAGGCTGAGTTAAATCAGGGAAACTCCAGCTTTTCTCATCTTTTGAAACCTGAATTCTCTCCTGCAGCAGGTTTCCGGCATTAGGTGGTGCTTCACAACCACAGTTGTTAATTCAAGGATGCTCAGCTGAGGATAAATTTCACGTTTGATGGCTTGAAGAGGGTCTGCAGAGATACAGTTTTGTGTCAGATATCTGGCAGATGTTTGTGCTGCTGAGGAAAGGCGCTGTTTGATCTGTGCTGTTGATGTCTTTGATGTCAAGGAGGGCACTTTTCAGTGCTGAGATCTATCGGGGTCACTGCAGCAGGGTGGCATTGTCGCTGCTGATTTTTTGGGATCTCCCTCCCCTCGTTTCCTCCCTCTGCTCTTCTGAGGATTTCTGGCATCGAGACATTAGTACTTGGCTTTTATTTTTTTTTTTTTTGAAGTTTCTTAGAAGTTCAACATTGACTTCCTGCAAATGAAAGGAGAGAATCTCATTTTCTGCTTCAAAGCCGCTCCGGGATCTCCGACTCCCTTTTGTTTTCAGGGGGTTCTGGGAGCAATCAAAGGCATCTGACTGTATAACAGCCCCGTCTCAATCTGATCTGCTTTCAAGTGTAACCATATTTGTACATGCTGGGGCCTGTTTTATGTCTCCATTTCGTTCTTTTTCAAGTCTGTGACCTTTCCTTTAGGATCCTAATAAGCAGTTTTCCCTGTCGGGTGCCTCAGTGGGAGTAGATAATTGCTCTGCACAGCGGTGATTTGCTGGAAACAGGCACACAATCCCAGCTGGAACGGGGATGTCTCCCACATTTCACACTCCTCCTGGCTGAGGTGTGAGCAGCTGTGGCTTTGCTGGGTGTGTTTGTGCCTTATGGTGTGTTTGTTGCAGGCGTTGCTTGTGAAATGTCTTGGATTCTGCCACAAAATCACCTCCGGTTTTTAAAGCAAAAATAACATTCTTGGTCTACTCTGGCAGCTTCGAGAATGCACCTGGTCAAATCTCAGTAGTTGATATCAAGACTCTGGGTCCAAACCTTTTTGTGCCAGAGCTGACCCTTTTTTCCATGTTGTTGCAGAGTATGGGGTGTGTGAAAACCTGAGGAAGCTGGAGATCACAGGCGTGTCCTGCCGAGATGTTTACGCCAAACGTGAGTGATAAACCCAATCCAAATCTTGCTTAATACCAAGTTTGAGAGCACAGAAACGTTGAATATTTATTCAACTTTGATGGCAGAAATTATTCAGACTGACTTGCAGGGGTTTCATTGGGAAGTTGACAGGTTTGGAGTTTTATTTAGTACCAGGCAGATGCCAAGAGTTGGGATTTCTGTGCCTCCCAATCCTTTGGTGGGAAAAGAGCATGGAATTTAATCTTTTAATAAAGTTTATTGAGGTTTTTTCCTCCTGTTTTGCCATTTTCAGGTCTTGCTAAGGAATTCACAGGTGTTTTTTCTAAGCCTTGATCTCAGTGAGAGGAAATGGCTATAGCAGAGTGGGAGAGGGTTGAGCATTCCCTGAAGGAGGAGAGCCTGGCAGGAGGTGTCAGGGTGTTTTGGGAATGTTTGTGGGGGTGGGACCCTTTAGAACCTTGAAGCAGCAGTGACCTCAAAGTCAGTGATCTTAAAGCTGGGAAGAAGAACAGGTAGAAGGGGTTTAATCCCATCTTTAATAGACTTGCTGAGCATCCACAGGAAAATTATTCCATCACGTAATATCTCTCTTTCCCTATTACACACTACACTAGGGATGGAACTGCCTCATATTCCTGGCTGGGAGGGCTGAGTGATGCTGAGCCAGCACACAGATGTCCCCAGAGAAGTCCCATTAACCCTTAATTTCCATTTAATCCCACATCTTAGTGTGTCACTGGTGTGGTGACAGCCACACAGCACATAGCAGGTCAGATCTCAGTTCTTCATTGCCATTTTTAGGTGAGACAACATCTCTTCATGACCTGTAGTCGTTTTCCCTGCATAACTTCCATGGCTCAGAGATATTAAAGTGATATTTGGTGCTTTTTATGCACATATTGTGGGTAAAAATGGCCCTCCTGCCCCAAGACTGTGGTGACTCTCTAGCCCAGTATCTCCCAGCCATGGTCATGGGCAGGGAGGCTGAGGAGAGGGCAACCCTGTGGGATATTTTCCTAAACATTCCCACTGTTTCCAGGTTTCCAGAGGGTAACCAGTTTGTTTGGTTAATAACCTGCAACAGATCTCTCTCACATGAAAGTTTCCATGAGTAGTTTTCAAACCCACGGCATCCATTAGCAGAGAGTCACACTTGGTGTGTGGGAACCATCCCTGTGATGGTCTTTCCTGCACTTCTGGGTGAGGTCTGTGTCCGTATCCATCCAGCAATGCCAAGCAGTGATGGTTGCTCCCAGGTGGGAATGCTTGGCAGCCGTTCCTGGCTTTCAGGATGCGCCATCTCACCTCCCCTGCTCAGATGCAGAGCTTTGCCCTGTGCCAGGAGCAGTTTCCTGGTGGTGTCACCCCACTTCTTCCACTGTCCCAAAAACCTCTTTAATTGCAGAGGAGTTAATTTGGGATTACTGTGTGGACTTTTCCCTTTGCTGAGTGTGCTGCTGTGAGAAATGGTGTGGGAAAATGGGAACTGAGCTCAAGTGCCTGAAAGCAGAACTAATCCGAGGCCTGGACTGCTGTCCATGGACTTACTTGGTCTTCTTGAGGCAGCAGTGCAGAGTTTGAGGAAGGACTTTGGTTCCACTTGGAATTCCCTGGATGCCACTTGTAAATAATGCCTGGAAGGAGTCCCGTGTGAGAAATCCTGCTCACGCGAGGCTGGGGGTGACGGAAACAACTGGAAGCAAAGTCCAGGAGCGAGCTGGGCTTCCCTGCGTGGTTGTTCCAGATCCCTGGAACTGTTTGCTGGTCCCAGTGGAGCAGAGTTTGCTGGCACTCACCCTGCTCTGTCTGTTCAGGTATAAACCCACGGGTGAAGTCGGGGCGTTTTATGAAAATCCTGCCCGACTACGAGCACATGGAGTACAGAGATGTTTACACCTGCCGTACGTACCCCGCTGCTGCTGCTGCTTCCTGCACCCAGCACGCCCGGGATGCTGCATGCAGTGTGCCCTGGCTTGGAGCAAAGGGCTGGGGATGACCTTGGGGGACAGCAGGGAGGTGCCACCAGTTGTGGCTGGTGTGTGTCCGGGGAGCGCTGGGACCCCGCGGGGTCACACTGTGAGCAGGGCAGGCACTGAGGGGTGTTGGTGCTTTTTTGAGGTGCTTTTTTGAGGATCTCTCTTCACAGAACGGGAGCACTCGCTGTGCTCGTTGGGAGTTGCTCCTTTTGTAGAGGAAAGATTTCTGATACCCTGGTGAGGCCTCCCAAAAGCAGCTCTGGGCTGGCAAAGAGCTTTGTCGTGATCCAAGTGAGCCACGGTCAAATCCACAGCCCTTTCCAGTGAAAAATGCTGAGTGTTCCCATAGTAATTCCCTCCCTGCACGCTGAATCCTTCTAAGCACCATCTCTGTCTCTAGGAAACATTCTGCTAATGTTTTAAAGATGGTGATTTGCCTTCCTCACTTTGGATAACCTTTTATTTCCCCTCCTCGCGTTTTGTTGAGGGAGGAATAGTTAAACCCTTGGAGTTTAGTGTTCAGCAGGAATTGAGGGGGAAGGACTGATTAGTTTACATCAATTAAGGAAGCCAGGACTGTTTGGTGTTTATTTGGAGGGGGTGTTGAGCTGTCTCTGATGCTCCTTTGGGTCTGCAGAGTTTGGCAGACTCTGTTACTAACTCACTGCTGCTTGGGAATGGAGTTTTTCACACACATTAATGAGGGAGTGGATGCTGCAGAATTCCCTGTGCTGAGGGAAGCAGCTGAGCAGGGGCCATGCAGGGGAGGTGGGGACTTTAATGTGAGGCAGGACAGAGCAGCAGCAGGGCTACAGCAGGAATTGGGACAAAGTCTGGGGTTTGGCCACCTGGGGTGCCTGTCAGCACCAGCCGTGTTATGGGACTGGATGAGAAGGAGAAGCAAATCCAAGCTGAAAGATGGGATTCCTTTGGAGCCTGGATGTTTGCTCCAAACATGCTGCTTGTGGTGGCTCTTGCATGACATTCGGTGCTCTTCCCTCAGTTGTTACCTCTTGAGCTGCAGCCCCAAAGTTCTGATGTGCCCTTTTTCTCTTGGGCCGTGTTGTTTTCCCTGGGGAAAAGCTTGGATTGTTGGACTTGATGATCTTAGAGGTCTTTTCCAACCTGAATGATTCTGTGGTTCTGAGCCCGTGTGGTTTAAGATGCAGTGGCCCATTTCCCCTTTTTCCCTTCCTGTGTTGTCAGGATTTTCCATGGAAGTCTTCCCTAATTCCTGCTCATGCAGTGTCACCCAGGTGAGCTCAGATCACTTTCCCCAGGGGTTTAAGCTCACCTGGATTACTCTGAGCTCTCCCCATGAGCAGGTCAGGCGTCACCAACCTGGGCACTGCTTTCATTGTTCCAGCTCATTTTGCCTTTAGAGACCTTCCTGCATCCCAGGAGTCCGGGAGAATTACAGGGGATTGGGTCTTTCCTGGTCAGGACCTTCCCCAGGCAGCCTTCTGTCAGTGGGAGATTGGCATTCCCTGCCTTTCCAAGCCCATCCCCAGCTGGATTCAAGCCCTTTTCCCATCTGAAGGGTGTGCAGGGCTCCTTGTGGAACGTGGGGAATATCCAGGCTGGATGAAGGTTGTCCTGGAGCATCCCATGGATGTGGTTTTGCTCCATGTGGCAGGGTGTGGACTCAGAAATTTGGAAAGGCAAGAGGCTTCTCCAGGACTGAGCACAGGCATTGGAAAACCTTGGAGAAAGACCCAAGTGCTGTTTTCTTTCGAGGAGCAGGAAGGGAAACAACTGCCAGATCCATCCTGTCTCCTACTAGGAAGAGCCAGAGCTGGAATTCATCAGGTTTTCTCTGCAATTAGTATTAGCTGTTGTTTTGCTGGAGCTCAGAGACAGCCCAGGCTTGAAAACTGAGCTGTGTTTTGAGACTTGTTTGGGCCCTTGGCCAAGTATCAGCGTTTTCCTCAGTAACTTCTGGAAATGAGTGGGATTTTTTTTTGGCCTCTTGTGTCCAGAACTCAGCCCTGTTTCCTGAAATTGCTCCTAACAGGGGCTGGGCTAGGAGGGGCATCCTCATCCCCCTTGGATAACTTAGTTTTCTGTCCTAAAAAATAATAATACAGTTAAAAAAAGCTGGTTTTTATCAGCTCTGTGGCAGACAGGCTAGAAGGCAGACTGTGGTGGGTGGAGCAGCTCATGCCATTAATTAATGTGTAATTACTGAGCTGGGAATGGGGTTTGCCTGCTTGCCTTCGTGCTCTTTGTGCTGCACTTGGTGGAACCAGGCCACCAGTCTGAAATTGTTTACTGCCCAGGGAAAAGGCTCCTCCAGGCCAGTTGGCAGCAGCTCTGGACATCCCTCCCTGCTGTCCTAAACTCCTGTGGAAGTTCTTGTTTTGGTGGAATAAAAACACTCCTGCAGCTCTTGCTGTCTGAAGTAATTAATGAAACAAAGCTGCTGGAACAGCTGCACTGAAACACAATTCTTCTTTTAAATTGATGCAAACCCAAACCCATTATTCAAGCCAGTCCTGGAGGTTAAAATGAGTTTATTGTGGCCTTCAGAGTTGGCCACGGATGTCTCTGTAAGGCAAGTGAAATATCTGCTTGCCATCTTCATGGAAATGAAGTGCATGCTGCTGTTCCTGCCCAAAATGCCAGGCTGTGCAATGCCTTCTCGTGGAGGTTACTGGTCATGTGAGGAAATCAGATGGACAAGAGGAAATTGGGTGGACAGGAGGAATGCCTGTGTAAGAACCCATCTCTAAGCTGTCCTCACAGCAGCAGGTTTAAGATCATTCTGTAAAAGCCTCTTTCTCCTGCTTGCTGAAAATATTCCTCTGTTTAGGTGGGATTGGAGGGACACCTGGCTCTGAGACAAGAAACAGAGAAGCCTTAAGTGCTACAGTAGATTTCGTGTGGGTTTTGGAAGCAGCTTTTGGGCCCTGCTGAGGTGTGGCTGCTTCTGTGGAATTTTTAAGGCCGTGACTGAGCCGGCCACACCACCAGATTCCCAAGCTGGAGTGATCCATGTGCTTTGCCCGTGCTCCCAGTGGCTGCTTCTGAAGATGCTTCACTCTGGAGCCAAGTTTTTCTACACAAGGCAGTGAAATGCTTTCAAAACATTCAATTTTCCTGGTGCCTTCCTGCCTTCCTGCCCTTCCCTATTTTCTGTTGCTTTGCAGTGTGAAGCAGCGAGTGTGTTTTTGGTAACTGGAGGCGGCAGATGCTTTTGTTTGTTTTTTAGCTCTGGTTTTATCGTGTGATTTGCATTAATGGGACAGTGTTGCAAAAGTTTTCTGGGAATTCCTGCTGAGGTAGGTGGTTCTGCCCTTCCACAGGGCCAGGAGCGAAGAAAAATGTATGTGAGCTTGGGGGAGGCCTCAGCTCGGAGCTGCCTGGCTGGGCTTGGACACAACCACTTTTCCCGAGGAAATGCAGTTGTGGGTGCTATTGGTCAGTGCTGTGTGCAGCCTGGTAGCAGGCTTTTCACTCCCAAAATCCCAGTTCCTTCACTCAGGAAGGAATGAGCGGGTGTGCTCACTGGAGTGTCTCCCTGTTCCCCAGTGCTGCACCGCTACCGACACATCCTGGGATTGTGGCAGCCGGACATCGGGCCCTACGGGGGACTGCTGAACGTGGTGGTGAGTGAGTACCTCATCCCCGGGCTTCTGAGGGCTGAGGGGTTTTGTTTTTTACCCATTCCACACCTGGCAGCCATTGCCAGACCACTGAGAAGTGTGAGCAGTCAGCCCTCAGGGGAGGGATTTGGACCCTGAGGGTGCTGCTTGGTTCTTCCTTGGTTTCTCTGAGGTTGGGCATCAGGAGGAAATTCTTCACAGGAAAGGTTGTTAAACATAGGACTGAGCTGCTCAGGGAGGTGGTGAGATCCCCATCCCTGGAGTGGGTGTGGCACTCTCTGCTCCAGGTGGGGATTGCTCACAGGTTGGACTCGATGGTCTTGGAGCTCTTTTCCAGCCTGAATGGTTCTGGGATTCTTTTTGTCATTGCCATCATCCTCCAGACAGTTCTTTAATTTTTCAGCTCTACGCCAAACAGAGCCCCAGGAGCAGGTAGAAAACATGATCAGTGTTTGAGGGAAAGGCTCGATTCAGCTTGACACTGATATTGCAGTGGCTGGCACAGGAATCTGTTCACTTGCTTCATTTTCTTTGCCTGCAGCTGAACCTTTTGCAAAGGGCTTGGCAGTTGTGTGGTTGGCAGACCTTTACACCAGCCCTGCCTAAGGCTCGTGCATCACGTGTAGAGTGACACTGGTGCAAGATCTGTGGGTTCTGGCAGCTCTGGTGCTGCTGGGAGAGCAGTTAATGAACAACATTTGCCTCTGGAGTGGTGAGAGCTGAGGCAGGAGTTTGCCTGCAGCCTTTGTTCCCTGCACCAGGGTTCAATAACTGGCAGGCTGGAGCAGAACAAATCACGAGGCCTTTGGGGTTTGCAAGATTCTGCTCCATGGACTTGATGCATCCAACTGCATCAATACTTCCAGTGTGGCCTTATAAAGATTTTGTGGCACTGCTCTGCCTTCACCTCAGATCCCTCTGTCTGGAGAATATCCTGCCTCTGGAATTGCAGGGCCTGAGGGGAAGGATTCTGTTAGGTGTCCAGGAAGGGGGCTGGCACTTGTGCCTCTCAGGAGAGGAGAGTGTTGCTTCCTGTGTTCTTTGGGTAATAAAGCCGAATAATTCCTCATCCAAAAGGCAGGGATAATCATGGGAAGCAGAATTCATCTGCTGGAATATCTGCCAGCAGGAGCTCTCAAACCAATTAGAGTCTGACTTGCTGTGTGGTCTCTCCCTCTGGATCCTGCACTCCAGGCAAGTCATTTGCAGCAATAAAGGGCCTGAGCTTTATCCAGTGGTGCAGGAAGCCTTGTAAAGAAACCTTCTTCACCCAGGGGGTGCTGGGAGTGCATGTGGTCTGGGTTTAATGGCTGGAAAGCTGTTTGGGAATGCAGCAAACTGTACTGCAGCTCCTGCCCTGGGCCAGAAGAGGCCTCAGAGTTTGCTGCAGACTCAAGAGGAATCGTGCAGGGCTGATCCCGTGGGCTTTGTGTCCTGTCCCTCTGCAGGTAGATGGTTTGTTCATCATTGGCTGGATGTACCTGCCACCTCATGACCCTCACGTGGATGATCCCATGAGATTCAAACCCCTCTTCAGGATCCATCTCATGGAGAGGAAATGTGCCACGGTGGAGTGCATGTATGGCCACAAGGGACCTCATAATGGCCACATCCAGGTGAGCTCCTGTGCCTCCCTCAGCATTGGGTGTGCACTTCGGCCCTGGGAATGGATTCATCAAAAAGCTGTGGGAATTTTTATTTCAGAGATGTGGCTTTCAGCACCCTGCTGCGTGTGTGGGTGCCAGCTTTACACTCATTATGTGTCTGACAAGTCGTGTGGGCTGTTCCCTGCTCTGATTTTGTTCCAGCCAGGCTGTTGTGCTGTTTTCCCTTGGGCTGGAGCATGGTGGGAAGCTGGGAGCACCAGGATGTGGGGAGAGGATGTGTAAGCCAGCCTTGGGCAGCTGGTGAGTGTGCCCAGGCAGACACAGACCTGGTCTGCGGCTCTCTCCACGGTGAGACCTTGAGAAGGTGATGCAGCATCCCCTGGATGCTTTGAAAAGCTTCCTGACAGGCTGTTTGTTTTTCTTTAAAAGGAGGAAGCTCAAGCAGGGAAGCAGCTTAAAACTGTTATTTTCATTAGGGTGCACTGAGGTTTTATTGCTTTTATTTCTCTGTTCTGTAGCTGCTGCACTCGGCAGCACTGAACGGTTTCTGTGTTGTAGCAAATGCAGTAATGTTTGTTTTGTAAAGCTTTTGCTGTGAGCAGACTCAGCTACGTCATCCAGAGCATCTCTGATCAGGGCTGTGACCTGTTCAATTCTCCCCCACGGTAACTGCAGATTGTAAAGAAGGACGAGTTCTCCACCAAGTGCAACCAGACGGATCACCACCGGATGTCAGGGGGGAGGCAGGAGGTGAGTGCTCTGCCAGGGCTCTGCCCTGAGGCTTTGTGTGTCCCCTTCCTGAGGAGCAGCTCTCCAGCTGCTGTTGGGGTCTGGGAGGTGCCCTTCTGCCTTCTAATGTCTGTGTGACTGAGCAGATATGAAACCCCAGGCTGGGAGCTTTTGGCTGATTCCCTGTTTTAGGCAGTTTTCTGTGTCGAGGTGCTCTTTGAACCCCAGCACCCTCCTCCTGTTCTGGTAGCAGACTTGTCCAGAGAGGGTCAGCAGCACATCTTGGACGTCACACAACACTCCAGGCGCTGATCTCTGTGTGTATAATTAAGATCTTTCAAACACAGTGAGCACCAGCTGCATTTGGATACCTGCTGATCAGTGAGGCACCTTCCCACTGCTTGCCTTGCTCGAGGGATTAAAAGCTTCATTCGCTTGTTTCTCCTGTGTCTGTCAGCTCTACCCAGCAAGGCAGATTCCTGAGTGAAATACCTGTGTTTAAATGCAGGCATAAATGTCAGGATGAATACCTGTGCCAGGTACTGCTGTTTGCTTCCAGCTGCTTCCACATGACAAATCTGATACTTGAGCTGCTTCTGAGGAATGCTGTAAAATGTCTGTCTGCTAATGGGAAACAGCTGGGTGAAAGGTTTAGTTAAGTGTTTTCTGGTGCTGGAGCAGATGAGAAATGCTTTAATACTTTCAAAGCACCACGTTAAGTGTGCGTGGCATTATGGTAATTGGAGGATCTGGCTCGGGAAGATAAAGGAGGCAGGTTTGGAATATCACTTGGCAGGCTGCTATCTCAGTGTAAGCTGTTATCACACCAACTCCTGGCAGGGTATTAACTTGTCAGAGCTGGAGTTGGGGTACTTGAGGAGCTGCTTTCAAAGCACCCTTTGGATTTAGATGCATCAGTATTAAATCAGCAGGATTTAACCTCCTAAACCCTCAGTGCTTTTCGAAAGCTTTTTCTTTTATGTTGGACGTGTCAGGACAGGGCACAGGAGTCAGCTCGTGGGCACACAAATGAGTTGCTGTGAGAGAAACAGTAGATGAGCTACTCTGCAGTAACAGGCCATGCTTTTGCTTTTATTCTGAAGGGTAGTATTGGTTCTAGCTGGGATTTATTTGAAGGGGAGCCTATTATGGTGTGATCACTGGCAGTTCCCATAATCACTGTTGCTTAAGCATATTTCCAAGCCAACACGTGCTTGTTCCCAAATCCAGCCAGGTTTCCCTGTCTTTGGCAGAGGATGTGCCCTGTCTGTGGCTCTGCCAGTGAAACGTGCTGCCACAGAGTCCCACAGTGAAGTCATCTCGGGGCACATCACTGGAATGACCTCGTCCTCCCCCTTTTCTCCTCGTGCTGCAGGAATTCCGGACGTGGCTGAGGGAGGAGTGGGGTCGGACTCTGGAAGACATCTTCCACGAGCACATGCAGGAGCTCATCCTGATGAAGTTCATCTACACCAGCCAATACGAGTAAGGGCTGCTGCGACTTCACAGGCATTTCTCCACAGGACAGGGGTTTTCCATGGGCTATTCCAGCCAGAGGAATGTTGTGTCTCTGCAGTGCTTTCCAGCTGTCCGGGGAGATGAGGTGGAATGACAGCAGTAGGAATAGGATTCCAGGTGCTACCCAGTAACTGTGCACAGTAAGGTGCTTCTGAGTCGTTTAACTGTGTTTTAATTTGAAGGCAGAGCAAATGCCTGTGATCCCAAGGAGTGTTTGGTTATTATCCATATTAATCAGTGTGCTCTGTAGTGCAGGAATCAGAGTCCCTGAGAAACTGGGGGGTTGTAACCATCTCTCCAGGCTTCTATGAGCAGCCACCTCACTGCAGCAGGTGTTTAAATATGCTTCACTCTCAGGTTCTCTGGGAATCTCAAGGGCTGAGGAGGTTTCCTTGCTGCAGGAATCTCCTGGTGTGTGCTCACGAGGATGGTGGGGAGAGGAGTGCAGGGAGGGAGGAAGTGCTTGCAGAGCTCTGAAGCAAATCCTCTGAGCTCGTTTGCATTGCTGAAAACACAGCTCCTGCCTGTCTTGACAGCATCCCCAAGCTGCTGGAGGAGCAGAATGCAAGCACACTGCTGGTGGGGAGGGGTTTTTTTCTTGACTTGTGTGGCGTTTTTCTCTTGCACAGCAACTGCCTGACGTACCGGCGCATCTACCTCCCCCCCAGCAGCCCCGACGACCTCATCCAGCCAGGCCTCTTCAAAGGCACCTACGGCAGCCACGGGCTGGAGATTGTCATGCTGAGCTTTCATGGGAAGAAAGCCAAAGGCACCAAGATCACTGTGAGTGCATTTTCCTTTCTCTCAGGTGCTTGTGGAAGTGTTCTCAGTGCCGGTGATGCTCAGGAGAGATCTCTGTCTGGGAGCTGGCAGCCCGAACCTTGCTCCCTGTGGGGGTTGGTGGCGCTGGGTGGATCTCAGCACGTGCAGAGTAACCAGAACTTGCTCTGCAAAGTTTCCTCTTCCTTTCCTCTCCCTTCCAGCTGCTTTCTGTGAGCAGCTGGTAGCAGGTCACCAGAGATCCCCTGTGAGTGTGTGAGGAGCAGGTACCAAATGTTGGCAGCTCTTCTCTGAAGTCAGGCTGGGGAGCTCCCTCCTCCCTGCAGGGAGGGATTCTGGCGAAGTGCAGCTGCAGCTTTGACTTTGTTTCACCCTTGCAAGCACAGCTTTTGATTGAAAGTTCTGTTTCTGTGAAGGGGAAAGCAGAGATGTCAGAGAACAGCAAACAAGATCCAAGCAGGTTTTCTTCGTTGCCAGCTTGATGATTGTAGAATAGGGTGAGCTATAAATAAGTCAGGTGATGGCTCTGTAGCACCCGGTGTTTACAGCTGTGCTGTTCCTTCCTGTCCCTAGGGAGATCCCAACATCCCAGCTGGGCAGCAGACTGTGGAGATAGACCTGGCACATCCTCTGCAGCTGCCTGACATCGAGAACCTGCGAGACTTCAGCGAGCTGTCCCGCATTGTGCTGGAGGTGCAGGAGCAGGTCCGGCGGGAGGAGCAGGAGCGCGAGCAGCGGCAGGAGGAAGAGGAGCATTCCCAGCAGGCTGCCTCCCAGCCTGCCAGTCCCCTGGGAGGAGAAGGTGCTGAGGGGGAAGAGACTGCAGCTGGGGCGGAGGGGACGACCCAGGACAAGGCCCCAGCTTCCCAGCCCTTCGTGCTGCCCATGGGAGTGATATCAAGGAACGAGGATTATCCCCGGACCTGCCGGATCTGGTAACTGGTGGTTTTATGGCCCAGTCACTTCTTAAAAGGGAAGGGGGAATCTTTGAGGCGTGCCCTTTGCCTGCCCGTGCATCTCCCAGCCCCTTGGGCTCAGATTTCATGGAATGCTGGGATGGTTTGGGTTGAAAGGGACCTAAAAGCCCGTCCTATTCCACCCCTGCCCTGGACAGAGACACCTTCCACTACCCCAGGTTGCTCCAAGCCCCGTCCAGCCTGGCCTTTAACACTTCCAGGGATGAGGAATTCACAACCTCTCTGGTTCCTGCCTCTGCTGCCCAATTTCCCATGCTCTGGTTTGTTCCCTCTCTCACCTCACTGTCATCTGCCATCCCCCTTCCTTGCTAGATTTACTTCTGAAGCTGGCACCTCTCTTGAATTACACACACACACATCCCTTTTTTTTTGGTGTGTTATGTCCCAGAGCTGCCCAGCTCCCATATTTAGAACTGTTCAAGCTGCTTCCCTTTTCCCTGCGTGTCATTCCTGTTCCTTGGCTGTGGGAACACAGTGCTCTCTCCCACCTTTTCCTGGCCTCTGGTGCCTTGGGGCAGCCCTGGCAGGTGCTGAGCACCCCGAGCAGGAGGTGCAGGCATGCAGAGGGCTGTGTTCAACGGGAGCTGGAGCTGGTGAAGCAGCACGCTAAATGAAGTGTGGAAAAAGAGCTGGAAAGCTGAGGCTTAGGCAGGTGACCTTCAGCCAAACATCTGTTCTCATGGAAAAACCTACCCAGAGCTGGTTAATCCCAGAAGGCTCCTGCTGTCACAGCTGAGTTGTTTGGATAAAGCCCTGCTCCACCTGCTGCTTGCTCAGAGCTTCGACTGACCTTTATTCCTCCTCAGATCCTGGTAGATTTTTCTGCTTTTTAGATTTTTCTGTTTTTAGATTTTTCTCTCCCTTCCCTTAGGTTTTGCCTCTCTGGTCACGCTCACAACATGCTTCTGCTTTCCTGGGGGGATTGAGCCTGTGCTGATCCTTGAGTTGCACAAGTTAATCTCAGGTGGTTTTGGGGGCTGCACTACTGAAAAACCCAGCTTTGGTGTGCAGGTGCCAGTTAGAAAAACCCAAAGCAGCAACCTGCAAACAGCAACGAGGAGTTTCTGCATAGCAACACCGAGTGTAAAACTCTGTGTTCTGTCCCACCCGGCAGAGCGGCTTCATCAGAGTCCTGTGCTCTGATTTCATTAAGCACTGGGTGATTCTGGCTGTTCTCACAGCTCTTCTGTCCTTGTCCCCTTGCAGTTTTTACGGGACGGGGCTCATCGCTGGCCACGGCTTCACCAGCCCCGAGCGGACGCCGGGCGTGTTCGTCCTGTTCGACGACGACCGCTTCGGCTTCATCTGGCTGGAGCTCAAATCCTTCAGCCTCTACAGCCGCATCAAGGTCTCCTTCCAGAACGCCCAAGCGCCTTCCCGGGAGGCCTTTGATGAGATGCTCAAGAACATTCAGTCCCTGGCTACTTGATGAGTGGTTGGTGATGGACAGGGCTCGGGGTGGCAAAGGCTGCTGCGCTCCCCAGCCGGGGCTGGGGTGGGGAGTCCTCGCTCTCGGTACCTCTGGATAAAAGCATGCACTTTGAATAAAGCCTTTTTACCCCAAATGTACACACCTCCCAGTTCAGACATCCGTGACTGCCCTTTCCTCTGTGCTGCTCCACGCTGCTTCCCAGCAGCCCTCGTTTCCCAGGCTGTGCTTTGTAAAGCTGAAGGGATCCTGCGCAGGAGGGACCAGACCTTCCTTAGTGCAAACAAAGAATGTGTTGGGACAAAAACCATGCCAGGTCAGAGCTGGGCAGAGGAACAGGCAGTGACACAGCACATCCTCCTCTCCAGAAACCTTTCTGTGGGTGCAGCATTGCCAGGAGAGGCTGGTGTGGTACCTGCATCCTTGGCTTGGTGTTGGAGTGTGTGGTTTCCTCTGGAGAATCCCCTCAGCAAGGGCAGGATCCCCACTGCAGGTGAGAGTGGTCAGCATTGTCCTGGTTTCTGGAGCTGGGTGGATGTGCTGGCCCTGGAGCTCCAGGTCTGAGTGTGTCCCTGAGCACAGGGATGGTTCTTTCTCCTTGCAGGAGGCTGGAACTGGGTGTAAGCTGCAGAAGCTCTGATGTGTTCAAACTGGTTTGTTCCTGAAAGGTTTTCTCAGATCTTGTGAAATGGGTCTGAAAATGGAAAGGAAGGAGCAAAAAAGAAACCCAGCTGTGAGATGAGCCCAGCTGGCTCCAGATGGGCAGCAGGAGGTGCCACGTGTCACTGGTCCTGTGTGACCCAGGGGTGTCATTCCTGTTCAGGTTGCCCTTTGGAGTCCAAAGGAGTGACAAGGGATTGTCCTCGTACTGTGTGGCTTCTTCTGGCTCCTGGAACCGTGGGTGCTGCTGGGTGGGTGCTGCTGGTTTCACTCACAGGACCCTTCTCTCCCTTTCTAGTCGCACTTGTTTGATCCCAGATGATTTTGTGGCAGGTCTGAGCTCTGCTTGGGAATTTCCTGTGCTGCAGGAGAAGGGAGCAGGTTCCCTCTAGACTCTGCTGTGCAGAAAAACCCTGGCCAGGGCTCATCTCCAGGCTGTGAGTTGTGCTATAAACCAGCAGCACTAACACAACCCTTTGTTGCAGTTGCTCTCTGGCTGTGAGGACAGACTCCAGGTCCCTTTTCTCCCCGCATCAGTGTCTAACAAACCCCTGCCTTTACATCTCTGCAGTTTTAGCTCAGTAAATGCGTCTGTGCCTGTGCTGGGAGCTTTCAGGCCCCTTCTGTGGAGAAGTTTCAGTCCCTGCCTGGTTCCAGTGCCTGTGAGCAGCTTTTATTCTCGCTCTCACAAGGGCTTTCTGCCATTTCTGCCTCTCATGCGTTCCCTGAGCTGTGTGAGAACCCAGGCTCCAGCAGGGACGCTGAGCAGCAGCTCATGTCGCTCACAGGATTAATTCCTCTCTCTGGATGGAGTTCTCCAAACCTCTGGGAATTTGAAGGTGATTTAGGGCACTTTCTGCTTTGTTTGCTGCAGCTTTGTGAGGAAAGCCTGCCTCAGTGTTGGGGGCAAGGAGCTGTTCCAGGCCTGGTGAATAAGCTGTGAAGAGTAGGTTGGTTGTGAGCAGCTTTAGAGGTTTTCCTGGCTGAGGGAAGAGCCAGTTTGGATCACACAGGGCTGGGACAGAGAGAGTGGCTGCTCTCTGTGCCTTGGTGAGTGGGCAGAGAGGTGACCTGGAGCTGAAATTGGGCATCTCAGCCTTCTGCTGCAGCTGCTGAGCTCTGTGCACAGCTCGTGCCTGGTTGCAGGCTGAGGTTTCCAGTTTGGTGCAGGTTCCTGGGACAACTGAAGATGTTCAGTGCTGGGTTAGTGGTTGGACTCGATCTCAGGGGTCTTTTCCAGCCTAAATGATTCTATGATTAGGACTTGATTAGGTGTCTCAGTGGCCTGTTTATCTTGGAGTTTGCTGTTGGGCAGTCTGGTGTCTTTGTGTTCTCCCTAACAGCCCGAAGGGATGGGAGATGTTCCCATTGCCTGTCCCTAAAACCAGCTCTTCTCCAGCTGGATCCGTAGCTCTGACTGCAGATTGCTCCTTCCCACTTCAATATCTCTACCAAAAAACCCCCAAAATCCTAAAGTTTTACACAACTGACTTGATAATTTTTGCTTTTAGCTTTTAAATGATGGTTAAAATATTTTACATGGAGACTAAAATCCAGATTGCATTGATTGCCCTGCAAGTGCTTGGCCTGAGGCTTGAGTCACTCTCCCAAGTACTGACCTGGCTGTAGCCTCTGTCCTTTGTCACCTGGGCAAGGTGTCACCTGTTTGCTGTTGGCACAGGTTGTGCATCTGCTCCTCTCCAGGGTTCTCGTCCCTTCTGAACCTTCCCAGTGGCAGTGCCAAGGGTCTCCTGAAGGCCAGTCCTGCTTGGAGGGAAAGGCTTGGTGGAGGCTGATGCCCTGTGGGGAATCTTTCCCAGCTCTGCCTTGCCCCTGTAGTGGCATCTTTTTATTTATAGCTTACCTGGCTGGCCTCAAAACGTCAGGATAATTCCTGATTAAAGGGAAAACTGCTGGTACCTCCGGCTTTGTTCTGTCTGGAGCAAAGGAAATAGCAAGTTTTCTATTAATATTCCTCCTCTGATGCCTTTTCTCACCTTCTGCTGCTCCAAGGCTGGCAGGCTTTAGTGGCATTTCAGAAGAAAACCCCCTCTGGTTGGGCTGAGGGTGAGGAAAGCTGTGGAGAAGGATTTGGGAATGCTGGGGATGCTCCCGTGCCGGTTCCTTTGTGCGTGGCTCTGTCAGTGCTTCCAGAGCAAAGCAGGGCAACACGGAGTTAAAACTCCCAGCTCTGCCATCTTTGGGAAAGAGGGAGACAGATTTAGGAGCAGGCAGTTTGGATCTGATCCCCCATGGCCAGGGGGATGCTCCTGCTTTCCCAGCCCTGCCTTTCCCCGCGGGAAGCGGTGCTGACAGGACAGGGCTTTGCTGTGCTTGCTCGTGTTTGGTGCAGCCTATCCCACCCCCTGCCCAGCACTGCACACCCCACTTCTTTCCCAAATCCCAGTTTTCCAGCCCGCTGGGATCTTTGTGAGAGCTGTTGACAGGGATAATGTGTGCTGGGGCCCTGCAGATGGTGATAAATCTCTGCTGCCGACGTCTCCTCGTCCTCTTGGCTCCGCAGGAAATCTTGGGGACAATTGGCTGGATTTCTTCATCCCAGATGGGTGGAAAGTGCTGGCGAGGATGGAAAACAACTTGTCAGGGGTAGGAATACTCTTGGCAGCAGCCTTTTGGATTAAGCAAAGCCTTTGCAGGGAGGTTGCAGAGCCCCAGTGGCCAGTACAAGACCTGGGGCTGAATTCTGGCTCAGGGACGACAAGTGACTGGTTCACGTGCTGGGTTCTGCTCCTCCATCCTGCTCCCCGGGTTGTCAGAACACATGGATTTGGCCAGCTGGAAAACAGGAGCATCAAAGCTCCAGTTTGTTTGCCTTGGGCCTGATTTGAGAGCTGTGCATGTGCTGTGCTCAGGCGTGGTGGTTGTGGGAGACTCTGCCCTCCGCGGGGATTTGTCAGGCTGGCTTTTACTGAGGAGGAGGAGGAGGGGAAAGGACGGAATTGTTCATAAATTCGGGTGTCAGCTTCGCTGTGGAGCGAGCAGCAGAACTGCTACAGCTGCCCTGGAATGGGACAGCAGCAGTGGGAGGGCAGCTCCTTAGGAAACGTGTGCTGGGGAGAAA
The DNA here is from genome assembly GCA_013398015.1 of Oreocharis arfaki. Classification (NCBI taxonomy): domain Eukaryota; kingdom Metazoa; phylum Chordata; class Aves; order Passeriformes; family Paramythiidae; genus Oreocharis; species Oreocharis arfaki. The sequence goes on along the minus strand of VZRR01010293.1, from coordinate 16,422 downwards.
GGGAATTCCTGTGCAAACGTGCGTGGAGCTGCCAGCTCCCAGGAAAAACCCAACCTGCAGCTGGCTCAGTGTTCCCTTTTCAACAAGGATGACTTTTTCTTGCTTCTTTTTATTCATTTAAACCTAGTGGAACTCGATGGGAGTGTTGGCTGTTGTGTGGAAATGGGTTGTTTAGGCTCGACTTTGCTAGTTTAGGGAATGATAACGTGTTTACTCTGTCTTGTAGCTGGCTGCTCCCGTGGCCAATAATCCCCTGTGGTGTTCAGCTGCCAAAGGCTCGTGCTGCCCCTTACCAGTGGGACAGTGAATTATTTGGGGTGTGGAGTGGGAAGAGGGAGGTACCAAACTGTGAGTGCCACTGACCTTTGGGTGCTTTGTGTGCTGAATCAAAACGTGTGATTCTGGTTTTTTGTTTGGATTGCAAATCCTTTGGAACTTTGGAGGCGAAGAGCGCTCGGCTCGACTGTGTTCATTAGCTTAATTAAAGCAATCTGCACTTTTGTTTTGTCATTGATTGCCCCCCCTTCCCCGTTCCCACGTGTATTTTGCACTCACCACTTTAACATGGCACTGATGGATTCATCTGGGCATTTCCTGTAGGTTTTGAGTGTGGCTAAGTCCCTGTAAAGTATTGAAAGTGAAGGTGAAAGATAAATCCCTGCTTTGTACAGAGGGCGGCGGGAGGAAACCACTGGACATCCACCACCACAAATATCCGTGTGGAACGTGAAAAGTTGTAGTTTAAACACCTCACCTGCCCAGTCTGCTGCCCTGTGCAAGGGCTGGGGGTTTGCCTGCCCTTTTCTTGGTGGCTTTGAGAGGAATGGGATGTATAAAATCAGCACCTGGCCTACTTCACCCCAGGTTTTGGAAAGCCGAGCAAGCCCTGTGTGTTACTTTTACACCTGATCATTGTTACCCAAGGAGCCTTTTCCAATTTCAAATAATAAAAAGCAAAGTTTTGTGAACTTATTTCTGTTTGCTTCCTTTTTTTTTTCCCCCCTTGTCCCAAAGGAAAATGTTGGGCCAGTTCCACCCTCCTGACGTGCAGCTGCCTGTCTTCCGTGGTGGGACAGGAATTAATCCTCCCTTGTTTGGGTACTCGGTGAGCAGTTCTGATTTCCTGAAGATGTGAGGCACACCCTCTCCCCACACCTCAAGCTGTGAAATCCCAGTTCTTCCCCTATCCCTGTTTCCCGTTCTCTCCTGCTGCATCTCCCCTGGGGTGCCTGTGGTGCCCTGCTCCCTCCCACAGCAGGTTTGGGGTGGCAGAACTGACACCCTGAGCCCTGACAGAGCCTCTCTGCCCTCCCAGGCCCAGCTTTCTCTGTCTGAAAGGAAGCATGAGGTAATCCTGGAATATTTTTTTTCCCATTCTTCCTTCCACTTGGTCTGAAAGGGATCAGCTGGCACCGAACCAGCACGAGGATGAGGAGGGAGAGGCAGCCCCGTTCTCTGTGGGATCAGACAGAGCTGTGTGCATTCCCTACACTTCCAATTCACACCCACTCCAGCTCTGCACTGCTTTTCCCAGTGATTCTGTGGATTTGGGAGAACTTGTGGCATGAGCTCAGCTGCCACCAAGGAGCTTTTCCTCCTCCTGCTGCAGGTCCTGTGCCAGCCCCGTGCTCCCCGTCCTGCCTTTCCTGGAGGGAATGTTGTGCTTCGAGGTTTGCAGCCCAGTTCTGCTGGTAAGTTCCTTGGCAGCTGATTCTTTTTGAGAACAAACCTTGGCTGGGGAGCCCTGAACTCCCCAAATTCAGGCACCAACTCCTAATCTGGAAGTGGCTCTGCTTTAGTGCTGGTGGTTAATCCAGGCTGGAGTGCTCTGTTGCAGCTCCCCAGTGCCATCCTCTGAGTGTCTGGCATCTTCCATTTCCCCTCTTTTATGTATTTTTATACCACCAATGCCTTCCCCTCATCCCATGCCTTGATTCTGTGGTGCTGCAGCCCTGTTTGAGTGGTCAATCCTCGGCAAGGGAAGAGTAAAACACAACAAGTGCAGTAATTCCTGCCTGATGTTTGGCCTTGGAGGAGCACAAATGTGGTTTCTCCAGGGGCAGCGTTGCTGAATCCCAACCACAGGCACCTCCCAAATGCTGGGCTGAGAGCCTCCCCCTCTTTCCAAGGAAGCTGGAGGTGTGAAGGATCCCTGCAGGGCTGAGCTCTTTGCTAAAACCCCTGGCCAAGGAGTGGGGAGCTCCCTGAGACCTGGCAGAGATGTTCTGGGCAGAGGGGTTCCACTTCCCAGCTCAGTGATGGATAAAGTGATTTTTCCAGTTGCTGGAGGTCAGGTCCTGACTGTCAGGGCCTCTAGGGGCTCTTCATGTGGAACAGGGTAAGGGTTGTCCCTGCAGGTGTTGGCTCAGAAGCTGAGGCCGTGCAAGGGTGAATTATTCTCTCTCTGGCAGGACAGACACATCCCACGCTGGTTTGGGGACATCATCTGTGCTGGGTCTTGGTCTCTGCTCTCAGGGATGTCTCTGCTCCACCAGGGAGGCCACAGCATTCCTGCACAGCATTCCTGCACAGCATTCCTGCACAGCATTCCTGCTTCTTTCTACCTGGTCTGTTCCTAAAACCCACAAGGCTCTTGCTTCCAGACTGGAAGGAAGGTGGGTCTCCATTCTTAGAACCACAAATATGAGCCTGAAGTCACTTCCCAGTGCGAGCCCAGCCCTGGCAGCAGCTGGAGCCTTTCCCTGGGTTAAGGATGGGGTGTGACAGCTTCAGGCTCTGCCATTCCCTCTCAGTCCAATCCTTCTTCCTTGCTACCCTCCTCGCTCCGTGAGCCAAAGGCTGCGTTCCCCAGTTTCCAAGAGCTTGGGAGGCACCTGAACAGGAGCAATGTTGGGCTGTCCACGCTGGGTTCTGCCCTCCCCTCTCTGCATCATCCCAGTGAGAGCAAACTGCTGTGTGTTCTGCTCGTCCCAATTCCCAGCAGGAATTTGCTTCTTCCTCCTCCTCCCAGTGGAGAAGGTTAATTAGCGGCTCATTAAAGCCTTCTGAGCTCCTTCTGCGGTTCCTTGGAGCTGTCACTCCTTTCCTTGCCCACTGCCACGTTCCTGTTGTCATCTGGGTGATGGGCTCTGCTCCTGGCTCCTGCTTTCCTGCCACCTTGTCCCTTCAGAGCCCCCGTGGGATTCGGTCCCGTGGGATCCATCCCGTGGGATCCTCCCTGATCAGCAGCTGCTGGGCAGGGCTGGGCCTCGCCGTGTCCACCAGGGGGCGCCTGGAGACCGGACACGGACACTCGTGGGATGGACACGAACATGGACACGGACACGGACACTCGTGGGATGGACACAGACATGGACACTCGTGGGATGGACATG
>VZRR01010293.1:756-12943 GCA_013398015.1 Oreocharis arfaki | reverse complement strand
TCGTGGGATGGACACAGACATGGACACGGACCCTTGTGGGATCCACATGGATATGGACAGCGTGGACACTCGTGGGATGGACATGGACACTCGTGGGATGGACACAGACATGGACACGGACACTCATGTGATGGACATGGACACGGACACTTGTGGGATCCACACGGATACGGACAAGGACATGGACACTCTTGGGATCCACACGGACATTGACACTTGTGAGACCGGGATTAAGTGGACACGGACATGGATATGGACACTCGTGGGACCAGGATCCGCATGGACACTCGTGGGATGGAGATCCACATGGACACTCGTGGCATCCACATGGACACGGACATGGACATTGACACTTGTGGGACCGGGATTAAATGGACACGGACGTGGATATGGACACTCGTGGGACTGGGATCCACACAGACGTGTGCAGTGTTGTTCCCCGGCACCCTGAGGCTCTTGGGTCAGGCCTCCTGCTGAAATCGGGACCCCTGGGTTATCCCACAGGTGGGGGGACATGAGGGCACCTGCAGGACTCGGCCCCTCCTTCCCTGCTCCCCCACCAATCCCAGCTGATCCCAAATGAACCAGTTCCCATCATCCCATCTCCGGTACCTGTGGGACAACCCCAAATTCCCTCCTCTCTCTCTCTGTCCCTTCATATCTTACCTCTCTTGGAAGCGTTTTCCTCCATGCCTGGCTTCTCCCTGGGGCTTTCTGTCACCTCATCATCCCTCGCCTCACCTCTGGGAACCCGAATTTTTCCTGCCCTGGGACACGCCGCCGACCCAGAGCTGCAATCCCTGCTCTTCCCACGGAGCCTCGTGTGACCCGTGTCCCTCAATCCCGGTTTCCATAACCCCTGAGCCCTCAGAGCGAGTGTCCCCTTGTTCCCTGCTCCCGTGCCTTTATCCCACCCCTGCTCCTGGCCTGCCAGGGGTGGTTTTCCTGAGCTCTGGTACTTCCTGGCTTGGCCCCAGCGTGTTCCTGCTGATGAAAAACAAACGAGGAGCTGCCGGTGAGTGATGAGCTGGATGGATCCGCTCCATTTAGGAGTTCTCGGATAAATCACATGGAAATTGAATTTTCTGCCGCTGTGGAAAAGCGAGGCCTTGGATATTACTTGTTCACCTTTCCCAGCGTCTTGCTTGCTGTGAAGGGGAAACTTGGCTTTGTTTGGGACCGTTCCCAAAGTTTCCCGCATGGATAACGCGCTTGTTTCATCCGTGAGCACATCCTGGCCCGTGCTGGTGTTTTCAGGGAGAAGGTGCCAAACTGTCCCTGTGCTGGGCGGTGCCTGACTCGGGGGCAGCTGCAGGGGAACCCTCTCCTCTCCAAAACCAGCGGACACGGCAGCGGTGGGGAAAAAACACGGCTGGGAGGCAGGAAGCGGGAGCTGTATCCCGGCCCCCGCCGCGCTCAGTTCCCTTTTCTCTCCCCCCTTTGTTTTCTCTAATTGCACAGCGAGGCCTCCGGGCACAGCCTGTTTCTTCCTCCGCGCCGCTACACAGCCCTGCGGAACGGGGCTGGGACGTGCTGACCCGGGAACAGGGAATGCGACCTCGGGAGAGGGAGCCAACCGGTTTGGGCTTCCCCGCGGAGCGATGCTCGGCCGGGGTGGGGACTCTGCTCTGCGGGACTGTGCCCTGGGGGCGTGGAAGGGCTGATCCCAGGGGAGCAGAGCAGGATGAGCCCCCCAACCCCGGCGTTCCAGCTGGAGCATCCCCAGGGATGGAGGGATGGATGGATGGAGGCGCAGGGGCAGCACCACACACAGCCAGAGCGGGGTCCCCGCTGGGCTCACAGCGGATTTAACACTTCCCTTTAAGCCTTCGGGGCGGGATATCAGCTCCCCCCGCTGGGCACGAGTTCCCTCCTTTCCCCACCGCTTCCCTGCCTGCGGCGGGGTTGTTTCCCGTCGAGGAGGGCTCAGGGAGGCGAGGTGGAATTACAGCGTTACAGACAAAGCCTTAATATAATCTTCCCTGCGTGAACAGCGGTGCAGGGGGAACGTTCTGCGGGGCGGGCTGCAAATGAGGCACTGCGCGGCGCAGGATGGACGAGGAATTGCTCCATCACCGCTCCTAATGGCTTAACCAACAAAATCCATATTCATAAATCAAGCCAGGAGCGGGAGCCGACCTCTGTTCAGCGGTGCAGCCAGGAATAAAGGCAGATTATGGATTGCACAGAGCTGCTGCAGCTGCCACGGCTCGGCCTTGGCATTAAGCGGAGCCCAAGGAGAGGAGATACAATCAAAGCTGTCTGGCGGCAGCTGAAGGATTAGCTGAGTCAACCAGCAAAGAGCTGAGCTCATTTATCGGGCTATTTTCAGGGCTGAAATGCACCCTGGATGGAATTTTACCCTCAATTACCGATCTCACACTTGGGCAGAAGGGAATCATCAAAAATGGGCTTTTTCTGTGTTGGTTCGGGCATTGCAGGGGTGTGGTGGAGCTCAGCGAGGTGAGCTGGGGAGGGCTGGGAAATGGAGCCAGGGAGAGAGGGAGAAGTGGCTGGATCTGTTCTCTCTGGCCAGGGGAATTGTGGTGCAGGGAGTGTCACAAAGTTGTTGGCAGGAGGAGCTGGAGGTCTCTCACCGCCACACAGGGCTGTCACCAGCACTGGGTCAGGCCAGCTGCGGCTTTCTTGTCCCCCCAAGGACCCAGGAGTCACCATTTTCCAACCTGAAACTGACCAATGACCCCTAAAATGTCATTGGAAAGTCCTGTACAAAGTCTGGCTCTGCTCCTTTGCAGCTGAGCTTTGGGTTATCGCAGAATCCCAGAATGGTTTGGGTTGGAAGGGACCTTAAAGCTCATCCAGTGCCACCCCTGCCACGGGCAGGGACAGCTCCCACTGTCCCAGGTTGCTCCAGCCTGGCCTTGGGCACTGCCAGGGATCCAGGGGCAGCCACAGCTTCTCTGGGCACCCTGTGCCAGGGCCTGCCCACCCTCACAGGAACAATTCCTTCCCAATATCCCATCCAGCCCTCCCCTCTGGCAGTGGGAAGCCATTCTCTGTGTCCTGTCCCTCCATCCCTATTCCCCAGTCCCTCTCCAGCTCTCCTGGAGCCCCTTTAGGCCCTGCAAGGGGCTCTGAGCTCTCCCTGCAGCTTTCTCTGCAAGCCAGGCGCAGGTGGATTCTGCAGCTTGAACCAAAACTGCCTCTGTTTCCCCCAAAATCCGGCAGTGAGCTGGCAGCAGGAGGGCAGGGGCTCTGCAGGGCTCCCTAGGGCTGCAGGGCTGGCTGCTCTCCCAGCCCAGAGCGGGTGCAGGCAGCAGCTCCCTGTGACGGAGGGGCCAAAAATAGAAATTTCCCGGGAGCAGAGAGGAATAATACTTCTCCCGACACTCTGCAATAGCCTCGAGGCTGCCAACGTGGTGATAAGCAGCTGTTTGCCTGTGCTCTGGAGCAAGTGTGGTTTATCTCTTCCTTGTTCCAGCCCTGCAGGAAAAACCCCAGCGATTTTGCTGCCGTGGGACCCCCAGGTCTGTATTTGATTATTCCTCTCTTCCAGCAGCACCTGGAGATTGGACTGGAATTCCCAGCCCGGGCAGGGCTCTTGGATTAAAAGCCAGAAGCAGGAGGTGCAGGGGAGCTCTGCAGGTTCTAGGGGGGGTGAGCTGGGTGGATCTGATTCCTGAATTAGGGGTGTTTTGGAGGCTGGGGAGGTCAGGGAGGGGAGTGCCCAGCCGGGCTGCTCCCTCCGGAGCTTTTCCGGGAGGAGGAAACGTTCTCAGCCGCCTGTGCAAACAAGAGGCCCCGAGGAGGAAACGCATCAGGCTGGGGAAAATCCCGACCCGCCCCTGCAAAGCTCTGGGCTCCAAGAGGGGATTAAATCCCAGAGAAAACTGGGGTTTTCCCCTCCCTCCGCTGTCCTGCCCCCAAACTCCTGTTTTCGGGCGAGGTGATGCCGCTGCCCCGTGCGGGGCACGGTGATGCTGCAGAGTTTGGTGAGCAGGAGAAAACCTTCCTGAGACCCTTTGTAAAAGATCGATATTCAATATTAAGCTGATTTTAGAGAGAGGATGACATTTTTCAGCCCTCAGCTCCGGGGGGTGATGTCTCACCTCAGCGGCCCCAGCCTCTTGCAGCAGCAGCACTGCCCAGGTTCAGCTGAGCTTTTCCCTCCATAAAACTCCTCAAATCCCCCCCTTTGCATCCCACCTTCCCTGGAGCACGGGCGACACAAGCAGAGGCTTTTTTCCCTGCTCCAGCCCATCTCTGGGCAGCAGGGTGACATTAAATCCAAAACAAATTACGTTGTGCATCCGAGCGAGGCTGCTCGGATGCGTTTCCCTTCCCTAACGATGGAGGCAGCGGGAATTGCGGCCCCATTAATTCCTCCTTTTGCCTCCTGCGAGTTGTCAGTGCCTCTCCCCCGTGCCTGGTAAGTGCCTCGGATGCTCTGCCGTGTCCCTGGGATCTTTTGTACAACCTCAGTGCTGAAAGGTCTCCCCAGCAGCCCGGGAATGCTGCGGGGAGGATCCCGGAGCGGCGGGATGCAGCAGGAATCCAGGGATGACGGGGAGCTCCGGAAGGACCAGCCCTGTCCCGGCATCCCGCAGCGTTTCCTTCTGGTTTGTGCCTCTGGAACCTTTTGGGGTTTCTGGTGCCGGGTGAGGGGATGGGGCAGCTGCCAGCCCCCAAAGCGTTCCCAGCCTGGAGCAGGATCAGCCGTGCTGCCGGCTCTTGGAACGGGAAAGGGCCGCTCGGAGGACAATGAAGGTTATTAAATGTCAGGGAGAAATAAAGCCGCCTTTTCCCCGCTTTTTTCCCTGTTTCGTTCCCTGGCTGCGCTGGTTTGCAGGCGCTTTGTGCTGCGGGGTGGGAGCAGCTGCCTCAGGGCATCCCAGCGGCTCTGGATTTGGGATGGGGGTTACTCCTCGAGCATTTGGGTGTCCCAACCACAGGTCAGGGGCTTCCAGGCCCAGCCTGACTCGAGGACAGATTAAATGGGTTCGTTCCCCTGGATGGGCTGAGCTTCGCAGGGAATTGTATCGGTCTGGGCTCTCTTTGGGATGCGGGATGCATCCCACCGGCTGCTAACGTGTCCCCAACCCTTTGCCAGGCGCAGGGTGTCGGTGACAGCCCGAGGGGCGGTGACAGCAGCCCTGCTGGCCTCTGCCACGCCTCTGCTGCCAGCGCCGTGCCCGACAGGTCTTTCCAGTCCCGGGAGCGTCCGGGAGCTGCCATCGGCGGGCGGCACCCGGGGACGGGGAGAAGCAGCGGGTGCATCCCTGCCTCACCTGCTTTGGCTTTCCCTTTGTGCCCCGGACCTGAGTGAATCATGGCACAGCGGTGAGAGGAAGCGTCCCTGCCCCGCCGGGCTGTGTCCGCCCGGGGCTGGGCACGCCGGGCATCGCCTCTGCCCGACGCTCCTGGAGGGAGCAGCCCCGGGAGCCGCGGTCGCGGCCGGAAGGTAAAGGGAATTTTGGGGCTCCCCCGGGGGCAGGTTGGGCTGGAGGGCGGGTGGGTGCTGATCCCACCCGGCAAAGCTGCAGGGAGGAAATACCGGGTGCTGGCCTGCAGAAAGGAGAAGGCGTGGAATGGCGAAAGTCGGGAAATCCGCTGCAGTTCGGAAACTTACAGGGGTTTTTTTGGGTGGTGAGCGGGGCGAGCCCGAGGGTCAGGGATCAAAGTGTGGCTCCCGTGAGATCCCAAACTGTGGCATCTCTGTGGATCCCTCTCAGGGGCTCACCTGTGGCCCTGCTGTGACGTGTCCATCCCCCTGCACTGTCCCTCCCTGCCTGGCTCCCGCTTTGTCCGGTGGCTGGAGTGACAATTGCTGCCTCCAAAGATGATATTTGTAAATTCCTTGTTGGGCTGCGTGACAGCAGGCAGAGAGCCAGGAGTCACTGCTGGAGCTGGGAGGGAAATGACATCGCACAAAGGCACTTCCAGAGAGCACAGGGGGCTGGCTGGGGAAGCAGCTTGGGAGGGTAAAATCAGAGAATCGTGGAGTGGTTTGGGTTAGAAGGGGCTTTAAAGATCATCTCGTTCCACCCCATAACTGGAAATGAGCTTGGCTGGGGTAGGTTTGGTGTGTGTTTAAAAAGAGTTGCTGTGGGGTGACTGGCACTGAGATCTCATCCCATTCCATCCCATCTGGTCCCACTGGAAGGAGGAAACCCCATCACAGAGGGCAGCAGGACCTTCCATGCCTGGAGTTAATTTAATCCTTATCCTGTCCTTGGTTATTTGCTCAAGAATTTGGAAGATGTTCGTGCAAACCGATTAGGGGTGGGATTCCCTGGGGATGGAGGGATTCCCTGTCTGGAAGTGCAGTGGTTCTTTTGTCGTCCCTGTCCCTGTCCCTGTCCCTGTCCCTATCTCTTGCTGCTGACCAGGACGGTCGGTGCCGAATCCTCTGGGATTGCAGAGGTGACATTGAGAAGGACAACTGGGGGAGCTGGGAGGTGACACCTCAGCAGGATGCTCAGGAGAGGGTGGGTGCGGTGGCCTCAGGGACCCCATCTTTGTCAGGATTTGGGAATAAAAGCAGGAAAAAGGCATTGATCCTCTGCCACTGTTGTGCCTTAACATCCACATCCCTGGGCTCGAGTCCCACTGTGCTGGTGACCTTCCCTTTGGTGCTGTGGCCTGCGGGGCATTCTGGGCATCCTCTGCCCTCGTCCTGTGCTTGTGTCCGAATGCTTTGGGGGCTGCAGGGCTCCCACCAGCTCCTCTCCCACGTGTGAGGACCACGCTCTTCCCGGGAAAGGTGGTGCAGCTGGAGGTGCAGTTGGAGGTGCAGTTGGAGGTGCAGTTGGAGGTGATGTTTATCCCTGGCTTGTGACTGTACCAAGAGCAGGAGAGGGGACATGAGAGCCGTGCTGGAGGTGCCCCCAGCACCACAGGCATCACCAGCAGCTCGTTTTGGGGAGGCTGTGGGGTGGTCAGGGGTGGAGCTGTGGTGCCATTCCCTGTGAATCCCGTTTTTCTGCCTGAGCTGAGGTGCATCCCTCCATCCCAAGGTGCTGCTGTGAGGTCCCTGCCACCACCCCAGCGCCGTGCCTCAGTGACAACAGAACCCCGAGCTGTCCCTCGCCGCTGCAACCTTTGCCCTCCCAGCAGCCCCACGGCCCCTCCTCACCCTTCCCACTGCCTGGAATGGGCGGGAGGGAGGAAATCCAACCTCCTTCCTCCCAGCTCCACCGCTGCTGGGGCTCCACGTGTGGTTTTCCACGCTCCCAGGGCTGGTTTGCCACGGATTGAATCCCTCTGGAGCTCTTCCCCGGCTCTGTGCGGACTCACAGGCAGCGCTGGTGGGTACAAACCCCTGAGGATGCTCCTGTGCTGAGTTTGATGGATCCAAATGGGATCCAGGCTTATTTGGAGGGGAAGCAGAGGGAAAAGAGCCTTGTTCCCGCTGCTCCAGCCTGTGCCAGCCCGGCCACCTGTGCCTCGCTTTATAAATAGGTTCGGCTTTCCTTTTAGGAAAGATAAAACAGGTTTCCTTTCCCGTGGCACGACTTTCCTGCAGATTCCGGGGAGGCTGAGGGTAATTATAACGCTTTCATCCTCCTGGCTGCCTGGCTGAGCTGCTCTGACACACGTGTGGTGGCAGATGTTTGCTAACCGAGAGGACTCCGGGGACACACGGGGAGGGTTCTTTCCTCCCTGAAGGAATTAGTGCCACGGAGGCGTGAGGCTGTGACAGCCCCCGGCAAACCCCTTGCTGCTCAGTGGGGTTGTGTCCTCCTAACGTGGGATCCACCTGTGGGATGGCCTCAGGGAGGGCAGAACATCCCCACTGCCGAGCCGTGGTGGTGGGGAACGTGGCTCTGGCATCTTCTGTGGGAATAACACATCAAACTAACGTGGTTTGGGGCTTGTTTCCTAACCGGGATCCCAGCTGGCATTTGTGGGGGAAGCTGGAGGTCAGAGCAGGGTTTGTCTCCTCCAGTTCTCCCCCCGTGTCAGGATAAGGAGGAGAAAACTCTGGTTTAGACCACATCAGCCCCAGCACAGGAGAACTCCTGGCTGTGTCACACTGGCACAGGGAGAGGCTTCCCATGCCCATACCGGTGCTGTGACACACAGAGGTTGTGCCAGCGGGCCGTGGAGCTGGGAGTGCTGGTGTGTCCCCATCCCTGAACACCTCAGGACACGAGGAGAAGGAAGCTCTGGTGACTTCTGCATCAGAGCTCCAACCAGGACGGGGGAAACACGGGAATTATCCCAACTGTTGAGCAAACAGGGGCGTTCGGTATGGGAGGGTCCGGCTTAATGCCACAAACGAGATTGGATTAGGAGGGATTTGCAGAGGGTCAGTCTGGAAGAGCGGCTTATTTAGGTTTTCAGCAGCTGTGTCACAACCATCCGTGGTGTGGCAACACCCGGTTGCGTTGTGCCGCTCTTGGGTGTTGGGTTTGAGGGCCCAGGGAGCTGCCGGGAGCTCCTGGGCTGGGAGAGAGCTCTGGAGCACAGATCAGCGCCAGGAACCCGGCATCTCCCTCGTTTTGGGAGGCTGAAGCAAATCTTTCAGCCCATGAGATGGTGGAGGGTGAGTATCCTTTGGGGCCTGGGTGGTTTCCTGTTGGGGGTGTTTTTAAAGCCAATTAATTCATCCTTGTGCAAGTGACCTGGAGCCTCTTGGTGCCCCTGTTCCCCTCCAGGTGCTTTGGCTCTGGTGGCACAGCCCTGCCTGGAGGAGCTGCCCCTCCTTTGGCACGGGGTCAGCGTGGCCCTGTGGTGTTGCAGGACCTGGGCTTTGGGGATTTTATCAGAGCTGTTATCTCGTTTCTCCCCAGCCTCGCTCTGCTGTTGTTCAGGATTTTGCATCATGAGGGGAAGCGAAGGGGCAGCAGTGACACCTTCTGTGGTGGGCAGGGACAGGGCCTGGGAGAGTGGCTGCAGCTGTGCCAGGGCAGGGTTAGGCTGGATCTCAGGGAAAGGTTCTTCCCCCAGAGGGTGCTGGGCACTGCCCAGGCTCCCCAGGGAATGGGCACGGCCCCGAGACTGCCAGAGCTCCAGGAGCGTTTGGGCAGCGCTGCCAGGGATGCCCAGGGTGGGATTTTGGGAACGTCCTGTGCAGAGCCAGGAGCTGGACTGGAGGATCCCTGCGGGTCCCCTCCAGCTCAAGACATTCTGTGATTCCATGATCCATCTGCCATCAACCCCTGGCTCCTTCCTGGATCTGCCAGCTCCTCCCCTGGCCCTTGTGCCCGGCCCCGCTGCCCAGGGGTGTGAAGCAACAAATGGCCCAATACTTCAGTAACTTCCACCAAAGATTTGCTTCCCCTTGTAGCCGCTGAGTGGATGGGGACGTCACCCTGTGCTGGGCACCCCCCGTGCTCTGTGCCCCTCTCCTGCTGCTGGGCACCCACCCCTGCTCTGTGCCCCCCTCCTGCTGCTGGGCACCCACCCCTGGCGATGTGAGCGCGCCTGTGGCGCTGCTGCCGCTGCTGGAGCCGGGATGGGATGGGAAAGGGAAAGGGAAAGGGAAAACAGGGCACTTCTCGTGTGTGACAGCCACAGCCACCGCCGGAGCCTTTGTCTGCGGAACGGGAGCGCGGGGAGGAACATCCGCGTCAGCGGCAGCTCCCTCTGTGCCAGCGCTGCAGCTGAGCCCCGGCGCCAGCGGGATCGTGGGCATCCCTGGAACGTGCCAGGGAGGGAGGAGGGCGGTGGGGAGGTGGTTGTGGGCTGGGGGTGGAGCTGGGAGAGGGTCACTGTCCCAGGAGGGTGTTGCAGGGGGTGGCAGGAGATGATTCTGGGCTGGGAGAGGGGTCACTCTCCCTCCCTCCCAGGAGGGTGTTTTGGGGGGGCACCACCGTGGAGAGTTTTCCACTTGGGAAGTCTTGGATGTCTCATGTGGGTGCAGGAGGGTAAATAACCCAGCCTGACCCTCTGGTTCCTGCTCCTTGGCTGCTTCCAGCCGTGGCAGAGTCCAGAGGTGGATGCTCTCCCAGTCCCTGGTGAGCAGCCTGGGGCCTCTCCTTTCCTTGTGAAGGTGAAGAATTCCTTGGCAGGGCTTGGAGCTGAGGTGGAGGAGGCAAAAAAACTTCATAAAACCATGGACTGGTTTGGGTGGGAAGGGACCTTAAAGCTCAGTGCCTTGTGCAGGGACACCTCCCACTATCCTGGGGTGCTCCAAGCCCCCTCCAAACTGGCCTGGAACATTTCCAGGTGCCAGGAACGTGTGTACTCCCGGGATTTCCACCTCCCGTGCTCCAAACCCTGGCTCAACAGCAGAATAAACAGATGAAAACAAACAAACAAAGACCAGGCATCCACGTGAAAACCCAACCAACGAGAACTGGCAGGGGGGAGGCACTAAAACCCCTCCCGTGGTGTCATATCCGAACTGGGGAGCCGGGAGGTGTTTTTTCCATGTCACTCGCAATTTCTGAAGCCTGGCTTAATTACAATAATCACCCTGGGCAGACAGTCAATTAGTGCTGCTCCCGGGCTGCTGCTGAGCTCAAACGCTGTGTCACAGGCGCGCTGCTGTTCCCTCCGCGGGCTGAGGATGGTGCCGGGCGTGCAGCGTCCCCGGTGTGGGGACAGAGGGGGCAAGGAGCACTTTCACACTAATTGGCACCTTTTGAGCTCTCCTGACCAGGACGCTCCGTGGCAGCGGTGACTCGCCCACCTCCCTCACTCCTGCCTGGCTCCAGAGCACGGGAAAGCCTCAAAATTGAAGCTTTTGACTCTTTTCCAAGGCTGCCCTTGAGCGGCAGCACCTGGGTTTGGGCAAGCTCTGCCAGGGATGCTGCAGTTCCCATCCCAGCTCTGTGATTTCCCCGGGATCACACAGTTTGCTGCTCGCTGGCATCTCCAGAGGGGGAGGATGTGGTTCTTCCTGGTTTTTGCTCCCTCTGGGGATCAGAGCAGGGCTGGCTGCTGCTGCAGGTCCTGCAGGCTGTGCCAGGGCAGCAACCCCTGTCCCCCTGTCCATGGGGGATGCTCTGCTGCATGGAAAGGGCTCTGCTCGGGCTTGGGGTGATGCTGGGGCAGGGAGGATGAGCAGGACCAGGGATTCTGGGCTGATGTGGGGGGGCTCCTGTCTCTCCTCGCTGTTCTGGTCCCCCAAACCCTCAGAGAGACCCCTCTGGGTCAATGCAGGCAGTGCCTGGGTGCTTTTGGGAGGGCTGAGGTGCCCTGGCACAGGCTGGCAAGGGCAGAGCTGGAGGCCTTGGTGGCCTCCTCTCCACAGTCATTTGCTTCTCTTTGTACCAGAGACTCCCCGCTGTTGAGAGCACCCCAAAATTGCCCCCCAGGCGTGGGGCACCCCCTCCCAGGGGGCTCAGCCTTGCCCTATTTCCCATCTCTTGCCATGAAACCCCTGGAGTTTTCCTCCAGAGGGTCAAGGAGAAGCCAGATCCCAGCAGTGCCCTCCGAGTGGGCAGCAATTCCCTGGAGCTTCGCCCTCCTCCTGTTGCTGCTCCTCCCCGCTGGGGCTTTCCCCCTCTCTGATCCCACCTGGCACTTTTTTCCCGGGGAGTGGCTCACCTGGGGAGGAGCAGAGCAGATAACTCACAGTCCTCAGGGCGCCGAGGGGTGGGGAGGCCTAAAAACCGGCTAAAGGTGAGGAAAAGGGCTGGAGAATCCCCCTTTGGTGGGGATCCTGCCTGGTTTTGGTCAATATCCCACATGTCGGGTGGCAGAGGGGCTGCTTTGGGCTGGAGAATCCCCCTTTGATGGGGACCCCACCTCATTCTCGTTAATATTTGGGATGTCTGCATGTGCAGGTAGTTAGGCTGGTTTGGGCTGGAGAATCCCCCTTTGATGGGGACCCCTCATCACTGTGGTTGATATGGGTTGAGAGTTTGGATATTGGATCTAATTATACAGATTGGATATTCGATATTGGATCCAATATAAGGATTGGATATTTTGGATTGACTAATATTTTGGATATGGGATATTGGATCTAATTATACAGATTGGATATTCGATATTGGATCCAATATAAGGATTGGATATTTTGGATTGACTAATATTTTGGATATGGGATATTGGATCTAATTATACAGATTGGATATTCGATATTGGATCCAATATAAGGATTGGATATTTTGGATTGACTAATATTTTGGATATGGGATATTGGATCTAATTATACAGATTGGATATTGGATATTGGATCCAATATAAGGATTGGATATTTTGGATTGATTAATATATTGGATATTGGATCTAATTATTTGATTTGGATATTTTGGACTGGTTAATATTT
>VZRR01010289.1:106408-158726 GCA_013398015.1 Oreocharis arfaki | reverse complement strand
GGGGTGAAAGCCCATGTGAAGTCTGTGAGACAGGAGCTCTGGAAGGCGTTAGGTTGGAAGGGATCTCTGGAAGCCGCCTAATCCAAGCTCCTGCTCCAAGCAGGGTGACTTCAAAGCCAGATCAGTTCATGCTCGGCCTTTGCACACACACAGGAGATGTATAAGATGTATTTTGTATGCAAATACAGGAATCTCTCTCCATCTGATAAACACAGGTTTATCATCTGAGTCACAGTAGGAATTTGGCTGATATTTCAAATCTGACTGATCATCCCTTTCATAAAAAGCCAATGCTCACTCTGTTGCAGTATGCAGGGATGAATTCCTGCACTTGGGGGCAAAAGGAAGTGATGACTCAGCCTGGTTTTAATCTACCAGTTCTTGCCAAGGCCTCATGTGCCATATACAGCTTGGTTAATAAAATCACTGTATCAGTAGGTTCATAACTGTGGCTCTCCTTGCAGGAGTTTCCAGATGATGTTTTAAAAAAAAAAAAAATCCTTTCCCCATGTCCCCTGGTGCCAGGTCAGATGCAACCCCAGGACTGCAGCAGGTGAGAGCAGCTCTTTGTGAGCAGCTGGCAGCAATGTCTGGGGGTGTTTTCTGTGCCCTAGGGCTATGTATGGCACTTTTGGACATACTCTTCACTACTTGCATTACAAAGAATCACAGCTCATCCACTTCTGGCACTTTCCCAGGTATAACCCAGTGCCAGGCATTAAAGCTTCTATGGGGTAAAAGTTCCAGGCTTTGGAGTTACAGCTCTACCTGGTTCTGACATTCAGCAGGAGCTGCCAGAGCTTCACAGCTGACATTTGCTTTGCTGCTGGGAAAGGGCAGAGTGTGAAACCCCTGCAAGCTTTGTAAAAATAACTTTATGCATTGCTCAGGTGTATGTTGGATGAAAGATCAATTTGGGCCACACATTAAATAAGTTGAAAACCACCTCCTAACCACCTCCTTTGTTCATCCTGTCTTGAAGTCCCAAAATGTCTAAGAAAAGTCACTCTGTTCTTATCACTCTGCATTTCCCACGGGTGTTAAAAAAGAAGACTCCCCCTGGCATTAATTTGCCACGTCCTTCTGCAGGACATACAGGTGTTATTCTTAGAGTCCAAAAATACAGGGGTTCTCATTGGAGTCCATAAATACAGGGGTTCTCATTGGAGTCCATAAATGCAGGGGTTCTTATTGGAGTGCTGCTGATTTTCTCCTCAAGAGGAGAAGCTGTAAGAACTGACAGGAGGAAGGAGAGCAGCCATCCCCCGTGGGTGTGGGATCAGTGAGTTTGACTGAGCTGTTTGAAGAGCAGGGTGCCAGACAGGACCTGGGATGCCTTTGGCTTCCTCTGGAAGCTGTGGGCTTGAAGAGTGGCACTTCCTTGGGGTGACAGTAATGACCGTGGAGCTGGATTGTTGTCTCCTCATTGTCTCTTCTGTGAGTAAAGAGTTGCTCCATCAAAGTGATTTCTCTGGAATAAAAGTGGCATGAGAGAATGAGGCAGCAGGGTTTATTGAATACATGATAGGATGGCTGTAATGGAGAGGGAGAGAGAAAATGGTACTTGTCATTTCTAACTCCTGCTCAGCTGCATTTTTGAAAAATACCTTTAACATCTCATAAAATACCTGTGTATCTCCCTTCCTGGAGAGATTGAGTGTAAATATGTCATGTCTTATTTTGCCTATACTTCAGTGCCCTCAGGCAACAGAAATCTCCCAGGCTGGCAGTTTGTTCCAGGCATGCTGATTATTTTTCCCTACTTCATCTGTGGGTTGCCTCAAGCAAACTCTGTGAAGAGACTCTGTACAGGACCTATTTATGTGCCCTGCAAGGGAAAAGAGGGAGAGGCTGTGCAAGTGACTTCACTGAGGAGGAGCCAGTGCAGGCAGGAGTATTTTAACAGGATAAATACACAGCATCCCACTCACTGCAGGGAAGTTGTGAACATTCCCTTAAACACCAGGCACAGCACAAAAGCTGAGTTAGGAATGGACTTGAAGGTTCTCTTTGCTTCCCACTGGCTGGTGGGAATCTGTACCACCTGTACCCCTGCTCATGTGCTGAGCTGTTCCCACTGGGGTTCCTCCTGCTCAGGTGGTTGGAACTTGGTTCCTGATTTCCAGAGAGGTTCCTGTGGCTGGAACGTCGATGTGGCACTTCACCTTCATGTTCTCACTTTGCTCCCAGAGGAGTGATGCTTGCTGGCCGCCTGCTGCAGTTCCACTGACACTGGGTCTCTGCAATTGCGGAGGAATAGTGGAAGTAGAAACATTTGCCCAGGAGGGCAAGGCTGGGCATAGCTCCCAGAGCCCTTCCCTCACAGGTGTCCTGCACCTCTGTTGCACAGCCTGGTCCTGATGGATACAAACCCAGGTCTGTCTGCATCGGGCAGGCCAATGGCAAGCGCTGGGCTCAGGCCATCTGAGGTGAGCTTGTCTCTTCTTGTCATAGCCCCTTGGCTCTGCATTTGCTGCAGTCAGCCTCAGGAATAGCAAATCATTGCAGTAATTAATTTCACTGCAGCTAGTTTTCATTTTTAGGGAAGTGGAAGACTAAGCCTGTATTTTAAAACAAACAGAAAACTCATTGTCTCTGGAAAGAAAAAGCTGGGATCCTTACTGGAAACATTCTAAAAATAGACCTTTTCATCCCGAGCTGTGTTTGACCAAAGTAATTAGGAATGCAGACTCCTCAGAGCTGTTTTAGATGGCTGGCTTTCTGTTTGGGAAGGCAGCGTGGCCGAGTGGGAGCAACACAGATATGGCACAACCTGTGTGTGCTCTTGGTGCTGCCCCCGTGCAGAGACCTGTCCCAGAGAGGAGGTGCAGACTCCAGTACATCTGTGCTTCAGTGTGGCACTGCTGGCACACCTGTCTGCTTATTCCAGGGCCTGTGACAACAGGAATTATGAGGGAGAGTCTTCAAAGTGCCTGTGCTTGAGTCTGTCACCAGACACTGTAGAACCAGCTGGGATGGTGTCCCAGTGTCCCACTCAGCCTCCAGCTGCTGCTTTGAGCATTTCCAAATGGAAATCTGTCTGTCAGAGCCTGTTCCAGCTGCTGTGGGACTCAGATACATCCAAGCCTTCCCTATGGACAGCATCCTCCCTGGTGAATCCAGCCCAGACCCTGCTCAGGCAGCGGGAACAGGACAGGGAACCTGACCCACAGTGATGGTGGGGAAGGTTTTGCCTCATGGCAACCACAGCTGCTTCCTGTCTTCTGTGAACTCTGGAAGGTGGATGTATAATTAAATAATGAGGGGATTTTCTTGATCAATTCTGCAGAGATTTCTCTGCTCAGAATGCACCAGTATTCCGTCAGGAACAAGGACACTTGTGATTTCTTTCGCCAGGATTTTTTTGTCATTCCTTTTAAAAAATGCCTGTGCTAGTACATGGAGTTCTCCAGTGAAATCCCTGTCCCAGGTTCCAACAGCCAGAACATTCTCCAGTCATTGTGGGCAGGGGCTGCATGGGGCTCTGAGTTTCCTGTTCCTTCTTAGGAACACCTGTGCTTTAAAAAGAGAAGGGGTAATGTAAATTGTGTGAGAGAGTTGTGTGTGTTATTTCTTTTGGAAACAGTTTTCCTTTAAATGCAGGAATGCAAGGTGTGTGGGAAAAGCA
Organism: Oreocharis arfaki; assembly: GCA_013398015.1. Classification (NCBI taxonomy): domain Eukaryota; kingdom Metazoa; phylum Chordata; class Aves; order Passeriformes; family Paramythiidae; genus Oreocharis; species Oreocharis arfaki. The sequence continues at coordinate 155,098 of VZRR01010289.1, read as the reverse complement.
GGAAAGGCCCCGGTGGGGCAGAGCCCTCGGTGCAGGCGGGGGCAGTGGGATGGCAGATGTGCAGGAACAGCACTCTGGGTCTCCTTCTGCTCCCTCTGAGGTAAAACTGAGCCACAGCCTGCTCCAGCTCTAGGTGCTCCTGTTGACCCTGGAACAAAGCAGAGCTGGGATCAAGGACCTGCACTGGAGGCGACTCTCTGTTACTCAGAGTCCTTCTGCTGCCTCCTGGAGTGAAATTGCATTGTTAGGCAGCAAACCAGAAAACTGAAGTGCAGGGAACCATGGGAGTGGGAGGCAAAATACTTCACAGGATGTACCAGTAGAGTCTGGTTTGCTGGGGCATTCCTATTTATTGCCACGGATGTGTCATGAGAAGCAAAAATGGGTATTTAATAATGGTATCAAGGACAAGATAAAGGTAACTTTCTGTTCTCATTAATAATAATTTATACTGAAAGTAATTCCAGTAATAATCAGTGTTACCTGGCTGTATCTAAACCCAGGATAAATGCATTTATCCCTCCCTTGGACTCCATAACCATGGGCTTATATCCCAGCTTGTATCCACAGCGTTCCCCAGAGCACAGCATTGTGGTTTGCAGGGACAAATGGATTCTGTACTTTAGAAACAGATGAAGGTGTCTGGAATTGAACAACATTTCCACTGGAACTGTTCTAGTGGGAAATGGCAGTGTTCAGTGCCTTCCTGGTTAGTGACTGGGCAGTGACATAGGAGACTTGATGGATCTTTTTCACTTTAACAGTAAATACTGATTTCTCAAGAGAAAACTTGAGAATATTTTCAGAAAGCGACACTAAGTGATTAGGAAATGTCTCATTCTCCAGACCTGGCACGTTCATTCCAGCAAGTGGAGATTGCTCATTCTCCCTCCAGGCACCTCAGGCATCCCCTCCATGTTCCTCATGTTCAGTCTGACAAATCAAAGTGTTTGATTAAACAGGACATAACCTTGAACTGATGGAATCAGCTTTTATTTAAACTCAGTTTTTCATATTCTGTAGATGCCATAGTGAGTCACAGTCACGTGGGACTTCATACACTAAGGTGTATGTAACCCTAAAAACTTCTTGCTACTCTTTCAAGTCATAAATACCAGATGCCTAAAATTCTGCAAGGAAAAGGCAGTAAGATGAGTTAACAAACTGAGCATACTTGGCTGGTTGATGATGGGTTTTGACTGGGACAGCGCTCACACTAACGGTCCTTGTTCCCCTGCAGCGCGCGGGCGGGGCCCTGGCCGTCCCTCTGTGCGCATTCCAGGGGACTGTGTCTCTCCAGGCCCCCACCGGCAAAACGCTCTCCTTGTCCACGTACGAGGTGAGCTCCGAGGGGCAGAAAATAACCCCCATGTCCAAGAAAATCGAGGTGTACCGCTCCAAAAGCGTCGGGCACGAGCCGAGCCCGGGGGAGCCTCCGGACACGTTCGCTGACACGAGCGTTAAGATTCACTTGGAGGTGCTGGAGATCTGTGACAACGAAGAGGCCCTGGACACCGTGTCCATCATCAGCAACATCAGCCAGTCCTCCACGCAGGCACGGTCACCCTCCCTGCGCTACTCCCGCAAGGAGAACAGGTTTGTGTCCTGTGAGCTGGGGGAGAGTGCCTCCTACTCCCTGCTCATCCCCTCGCACCGCCCCGGCAGCGACTTCAGCATCTCCATCCCAGACACCGTCGAGGCTCATCGGCAGAACAGCCAAAAGCAGCACTCGGCCAGGGCTGGGTACCAGGAGGAGATACAGCTGCTGAACAAAGCCTACAGAGAGCAGGAGGAGCAGGGGAACAGCAACTAAAAGGTGTTTAATCTCTACGTCTCGACTGCTCTGACAGACAGTGCTCCCCTTGCTCAAATTACCCAAGCAAATACAGTATCAGCTGTTTTTTTCCTATCATACAAATTTTATTTGGGTGCACTGTTGAATAGATTCAAACTGTTAAAGCTATATCAAGGGGATAACAAATACTCAAGTGCTTTCCAGCTTTCCATAGTGAATTTTAAGTTATTTATTTATATATCTATTTATTTGAGGAAAACATGTGTCTAAAAGGAATCCTAAATAAAGTCTTAAAGCCCCGTTGTGGTGTCTGTTGGCAGTGGGTGGTGTGTCTGCAGGAACCGGTGGAAATGGGGGAGCAGCTCCGCAGGTGGGAAGTTACAGTGGTTTTGACGCACCTGCAGTTTGTCAACATCTACATCTACATAATACTAGGAATACTTTTCTAACACCTGGACATCACTTTAAGCTCATTGTCTGCTCTTTGTTTCACAGATTAAATCTCCCTTCTTGTTGATAAGTTCTGAAAGCACACAAAATCAAACGTTAAGGAAACGACCCCTATTCCCCATTCTGCAACACGCCGGCCGGCCGGGGACTCGAACCGGGGACCTGGGCGGGTCGGGTTTGGGCGGGCCGGGACTCGAACCCGGGGCCGAGGCGCGCCGAGGGGCGGGCGGAAGTGCGGCGGCGGATGAGGCGGGGCCGCGCCGGGCCGCGTAGAGCCGCGCCGGGCCGGGCTGTGCCGGCTGCTCCGCGCCGGCACCTGCGGCCATGAGCTACGAGCACCGCCGCGACAGCGGCTGGGGCCGTGGCCGTGGCCGCGGCCGTGGCGGCGATGGCGGCTCTGNGGGGACAGCGCTCACCCGGCGGGGACGTGTCCCGGGGACAGCGCTCACCTGGCCGGGGGGACAGGGCTCTGTGCCTCTGCAGCTTGGAGCTGCGCGTAGGGAAAAACGTAGATTTTTGGTCCTGCCGAAGAGCCTCGGTAGGCGAACGCCGTGTGAGTGTTGCTAACGTCAGTGTTTGTGGATACACGGAGCCCGCGCTGATGGAGGCTGTGCTTTTCCGCCCTAGAGAGCTGTTGTGCGCATGGACGAGCGCAGGGAAGAGCAAATCGTGCGGCTGCTGAATTCTGTCCAGACTAAAACCGACAAAGAGCAAGAAGCCATGTCCTGGTGGTCTGGAGATGAAGAAGGGTAAACAGATACAATTACCAGTTCTTTTATTTATTTTGAATTGCACAAACTTTCCATAAGCTGTCAGGAAGATGTGTCGGAAGTTATTTACCTTTGTTGAGTGAATTGGCTCAACAAATATCCTCAGGTTTTTCCACGTGTATTGTCACACTGAAATGATTGTAGCCGTTGCTGTAAAACTCCTTCATTATTGCTGAGTTTGGGGTGTTACATTTCTTCTTAAACTCATAAAACTTATAACTGAGCTCAAGGCATACTTCGGTCGGTATACGGGTTATTTCAGCTCCCTTGGCCTCTGGAATTACTCTTCCAGAGGTGGCTTTTGACTTCTGTTTTCAGTTGTTGAGCAGTCGTGGAACATATACTCAGTGTCTTAAGCAGGATTAAGGATTCATTAAGGATTTTCAGGAATAGCTGGAATAGGCAGGTATGCTGAAATGAGGGGATTTGGGATCCATTTTTTTGAGGGATCCAGTTACGGGGCAGTGGATCAGGTAGTAATTCTCTGATGATGTTTTGGTTTGTTACTTTGTAGTTTCGTTTGGTACAAAAGAATGTGTTATTTTTTATATCCTGATGTCAGGTTTTTGGTGGTTGGTACTTTGAGACTTTAATTGGTTTAATGACTTTCACTGTAGTGACAGACCCACAGAAGCTGTGGCTGCCCCTGGATCCCTGGCAGTGCCCAAGGCCAGGCTGGACGGGGCTTGGAGCAGCCTGGGACAGTGAAGGCGTCCCTGCCCATGGCAGGGGTGGCACTGGATTAATGTCTCTTCCAACCCAAACCATTCCATGATTCTCTATTCCCGTGGACTGCTGGTTCATTAACTGCTGGATCTAATTACATGCACTCTGCATGTGGCCAGGCACAGCTGGGGAATCTGAAGTTTTTGTTCTGTGATTCCAGCCCTACTCCAGAACAGCCTGCCAAAGTGAAGCCAGATGCTGAAAAAGCTCCTGTAAGACAGAGACCAACCTTGGAAAAAACATCCCTGGATTTGGATGTGGAATATCTCTGTGAAAAAAGTGAGCAGGATACTGAGTTAGATGAGCAGCTTAAAGAAGACTTAATGAAGAAGAGATCTGATCCCAAATATATTGAAATGCAGGTACTTGTCCCTGTGTTAGGTTGAAAACTTTTCGTTTAATTCTTTTTTAAATTAGGCCAACCTGAAAAGGTAATATCTTGCAATTTGCTGGAAAGTTGTCATGATGTTACTTTTGCTAAAAATTATTGTTAGAATTCATAAAATTCATATCTATTGATAGAACAGTAATTAAAAATGGGAGAAGACAAATTTCAGAAACATTTAGAATCTGAAATTTGAAGCTGACATGTTGTTTCATTGGGTGAGGTTCTCTTTCTTTTTTATCGATTGTGTCCCTGCAGTTACATCTGAAACTGAAAGCACAACACTGGCCTCTGGAGGAATTGCCTCTTGAAAACAGTGGTTTTGTTGTTAACAGCTACATATAGAAAATTATCTTACCCTGAACACCAGTTCTCTCTTCCATACCAGGCCCTGCTCTTGCACCTGTATATACCTGCCTTATCCTGTACTGAATTGGGCTAAAATCATTTTTCTAAATTGAATGAAACTGAAACCACACATGGAATTAAAGTTATTTCCCATGGGCCTGTGTTTATACAAGTGTTGCTGATCAGTTTGTCATTATTTTGCAGTTTAGCCCAGATTAGAGGTGAGATCTGCTGTATAGCTTCAGTGAAAAGGTGTTTAAAGAGCAATGTTTTTTTCTTTTTCCCCAGAGATTCCGAGAGAGGCTCCCCTCATATGGGATGAGAGAGGTGAGTATGTATTTAAGGAGAGAATCCGTGGTGCTGTGCTCCAAAACAGGAGAAAGCAGTTGTGACTGGCAGCAATCCTTTGTGGCCTTCAGGAAGGGGAGAAACCTCCCAGGTTCTGACCCGGGGGCTGATTTCTTTCCAGACTGTCCCAGGGGCTCACTGGTTGTGATATGGGGCTCAGTACAGTGTTCTCGTGGGAATGTAACTGGGAATACATGGCTGCTACATATATTTAATAACAGGTTTTCTTTTTCTGCCAGTTAGACTTCTGGAAGCTTCCAGAAACTTCTGGTTGCTCAGATTGTTGTGCTTTCTTCTGTGTATAAAATTGTGCCCTTTGTTGCACAATTAGCCAGTTTAGAATTGAATATAATGCCAATTAAGCCCTTTTAGCTTTAACCACAGCCCTGATGGCTGCACTGCTGGCTTTCAGTGCCATTAGTTTCCCAGTCGCAGGATAAGGTCCGTGACAGTCGGGGCTGTTACTAATTGATGTTAATTCTTCAGGTGACAGCCCCTGTATGCAGCAGTAATGGAGTATTCTGCTATGTTTGCTTTTGCAGGCTCTGTGGATGGTTAGTGAGCTCCTTCCTACAGTTCCTCTATTTGCCATAATCTCCTTTCTGTTAGCATTTGTTTCTTAAAATAGTATACCCCCTCTAAACAGTCCTTGGAGTGGGGCAGTGGAGGCTGGGAAACTGTTCCTGTTGGTACAAGAAATGTTAAAATACTGTGCTGAAAACCTTTAGTCTGTGCAGGCTTGGAGTCCAAGCAGGCAAACTTGTGTTCAGTCTCCAAAGATCTACAGGAGCCAAGTAGGAATCAAGAAGGTTAAAAGTGTGTTTCACGCTTTCATTTTAGTTCTTTTATGTTGTTTTCATGCAGGATCTCAAGTATTTAAAGGTAGTGTTGAGGTTGGGTGTGCTTTAAACCCTACACATGGGAAGTGCAAATGTGCAGAAAGGACTTCTGTGAGGTTTAAACTGAACTTTTTTTGTAGCATTACGAGAAGCAGAAGCACATTTCTTCAGCTGCTGAAGAAGGATGAACTTCGCTCAGAGTTCATCCCACGGGAGCAGTGAATTGTCAAAATCCTCTAAAGTCCGTTTGCAGTAACAACACAGTAATTGTTTGGTCTTCGTTGGGAGCAGGAGCTTGTGAAGCTGATCAACAACAACCGTGTGACGGTGATCAGCGGCGAGACGGGCTGCGGCAAGACCACGCAGGTGACGCAGTTCATCCTGGACGATCACATCGAGCGCGGCCTGGGCTCCACGTGCAGGATCGTGTGCACCCAGCCCCGCCGGATCAGCGCCATCTCCGTGAGTGCCCCGAGCTTTTCCGTGTTCCAGAGTCTGCTGCAAGTAACAATTCTCTTAATGTGTACTAATTGGATATTCACAGGATTTGGCCCTTCATGGAGTGCTGGTGCTGCAGCCTTGTTCTTCCCTGGCTTTAGTCATGGGTTATATCTGTGATTTTAATGGATTTGGGCAGTGCAAATGTCAATTAAGATAAAAACTAATGTTGTGTCAGGCCCTCTAGAGGTGTATTAATGAGCAGGAAAGAATCTGGCTTTCAAGTGCTCAGTAGTTTCTCTCCTTGATAGTTCAGTGTCAGACGGGTGAAGCTCGCCCTGCTGAAAGGGGAATGTGCTGCTGCTGCCCGAGTGGGTGTGTTCCTCTGAAGTCTTGTCCCTGGGTTGCTGCCCTCAGGGGAGGAGAAGAGGTGGTTTTCAGGGCATTTCTTTGTTACTTACAAACCATCTCAGTTCCAAGTGTTCCTACTGATGAGCAGCTCAATCACAGATCAGCCTGATTTTCTTTCTCCCCCTCAGGTGGCTGAGAGGGTGGCTGCTGAGAGGGCAGAGGACTGTGGCAATGGCAGGAGCACGGGGTACCAGATCCGCCTGCAGAGGTGAGCAGCTCCGAGGGAAGGGCCTGGTGTTCTCCAAAGGAGACCATTTGAAAAGTAGTTCTAAAAAAACATAACTGTTTTCCTGCTGATATTTTCTCCTAAAGGAATTCCTGGGAGGGAGGAATGAGGTTTTTGAATTTTATGAAAAGGTTTGAGTTCAGTTACTGTGATTTATGCCCCGTGTGACAGTGACTAGCCCAAGTTAGGCTTTGTCTAGTAAGTCCTGTTTTCAGCTCTTGTAAAAGGTTCTGCTTTGGGCAGAAATAACTGGTGTCCCTAATCCCATGAATTTCAAGGAAAAGAGAAAATGCTAAAGGAGAGAATGCTCCAAACCATATTTCTCTGGAAAGCTATGTATTTGCTGCACATATCTATGGACTAATTCCCTGGGACCATGTAAGAGGGGCAGTGACAGGAGCTTGCAGAGCAAAAGCTCTTACATTTGGACTCAGCTATGATTTTAAAAATTATCTGAAGTGGTACCAGCGCATAATGGAACCCTATTGCTGAAACAAAACTGCTGTTGAGAGAGCACAGCTCAGCCCTCCCAGCATTTTAATTGGAGTTCATAGAATCTCTCTGCTATTTCTCTTTGCTCACAGTGCTGTGCATGTGAGTGCCCTCTGTTCTGAGCCGGGAGAGCTGGGGATCAGCACCTCAATGTGCAGGGGATGGCAAAGGATGTCTGGGAAGTCAGGGCCTCTCCCTGGTCCATTCCCCATCCACAAAAGTGGTGCAACAGTGGCCTAATTCCTTGTTTCTGTTGTGCTGTGAGTGAGGGAGGCAGTGAGGCACAACTGCATCATGTCTGGAATGGCACCTGCAGTTGGGGTTTAAGCTTTTGAAGTATTTTGTTAAATACAAAGGAGAACTGAGGAGTTCTTATTGTGTCTCTTTCAGTCGGTTGCCAAGGAAACAAGGTTCAATTTTGTACTGTACCACGGGAATTGTCCTGCAGTGGCTCCAGTCAGATAAGTAAGAGCTCCTGTTTAATGAGACACTGAATGCAATTATTAAATGAGTCCTGAGCTGTTCCAAACAGTCATGGCTTTGCTTTATTGTTTTTCTAAAAACAAAAGTTTAACTTCCTCCTCTTCTATTTTAGGCACTTGTCAAGCATCAGTCACATAGTTCTTGATGAAATCCATGAAAGAAATCTTCAGTCAGATGTTTTAATGAGCATTGTTAAAGATCTTCTGAATGTTCGACTGGATCTGAAAGTCATACTGATGAGTGCTACTTTAAATGCAGAGAAGTTTTCTGAGTACTTTGGTAGGTGAAATGCTTCCTAGGAATGTTCCTCTTAAGTAATTTAGGCTTCTACAGTATAGTGCAGTTCTTGAATTACAGAATTTATTTGTATCAAAAGAAGAAATTACTTCAATTTTACAAAGAATTGCCAGCTGCTGGAGATGCAGTTTCTCTCAGTTTTATGTCACTACAACCCAATATTGCTTCTGGTTTTCCTTCTCAGACGTGTTATGGAAACAGAATCCAGAGTGTTTTCCTAGTAAATATTTACCATATTTTAGCATTCTTGTTGTGAGTGGGCAAGCAGATTGAACTTTTAGTTGTTCAGTCTCCCAGCATTTTCCAGTAGCTGCAGCCAGTTGAACATCCTGGTGTGCAAAATGCTGCCTGTGCTTTTTTATTCAGCTGCCTTATTTGGGGGTGAGTTTGGCATCTTCCCTGACAACTGGAAGTATCCTGTAAATGTGGCAGCTATATTGCAGAAATAGTGAGGAATGTTTATTGCTTCTGTTGTTTCAGTGCAGTGTTTCATCAGTAGTTTTAAAACCGAGTTCTGCCTCCCCCCACAGACCATTGCCCAATGATTCACATCCCTGGGTTCACGTTCCCGGTGGTGGAATATCTGCTCGAAGATGTCATTGAGAAGTTGAGGCAAGTGTTTTTTCTGAACATCATTTCAGAGAATATTGGGGGGGAGGGAGGGGGGTTTAGCTTAGTGTATGTGTGCTCAGAGATTAACTTGGCATAAAGAATTGCCTGTGTTTTTCAACAGAAAACCTTCCAAGGGGGGCCTTGTACTGTAATTACAGATGGCACACAGCTACCTGGGAATGTTGGCTTGAGGGGAAGAACAATTTCTCTGTTGGTGTGCTGAATTTTCAGGTCTCTAAATCAAACTAGCTTTTCTTGCTGTTCACTTTTTCTTCCCTACGTGTTCTCATGCTTGCTAGGGTTGGTCCCTGCTTTTGTAAGATTTCTGTCAGAACAGAAACTGAAGAATCTTAAACATGGTCTAGCTAAAGCACAGCATATTGTCCATGGTTTGGAAAACTGCTCTGCAGCTGCTCCAAATTCCCTCAGTTTCACATGGAATTGTGTCTGCTCCTCCTGTGTAAAGGTACAACCCGGAAAACATGGACCGTCGGATGCACTGGAGGAAGGGCTTCATGCAGGGCCATGTGAGCAGGCCAGAGAAGGAGGAGAAGGAGGAGATCTACAGGCAGGAGTGGCCAGACTACCTAACGCAGCTGCAGGGCAGGTTGGGCCCAAGTTTCTCTTCTGTTTTCAGTTTTCGGGCAGCTCTGAAGTGAGAACTGTGAATCAGTGCTGTATTGTGCTGCTGGGCTTTAGTAACGATGGGGTAGTGGCTGCTGTGGAAAATGATGATGGAATTCCCTCTGCAGTTGGCTGGCAACCAGTGAAGTGCTTTAGAGACAGCAGAATTAGCTCCCTTTGAGTTATTCAAGTTGAATTTCAATTCATTACCTAAATATAAATCGCCAGTCCTTGGCTCCTCCATGAGAAGGAGAGAGGTCATGTAAGTGCTTCAAAGACAGTTCAGTCACGACATGGTAATCCTTCAGCTGTTCTGAACTGACAATAATCACACTGAGCTAAATGTGGAGAGTACTTTGGAGGTGCATGAATTGCTCAGACAAAGAGCTGAGCTGATTGGAGGTGAGTTCATGGCTGGGTGGCTCTCTCAGAGCCTGGCAGCAGGAGCAGGAGCCCTTGGCTTAGCATTTTCCAAGGGACCAGTGTCTGTGCTTTCGCTGCTGCAGGTATTCAGCAAGTACAATCGATGCTCTGGAAATGATGGATGATGACAAGGTGGACCTGGACCTTGTAGCAGCACTGATCAGACACATTGTGCTGGAAGAGGAGGTACAGTGGGACTGAGCTGGGGGCAGTGGCAGTGCCAGAGCTGACAATGGCTTTGGCTGGTCACACAGGAAGAAGAAAATTTTTGTTTGCTCTTCTAAGTAATTGAACAGCTTTGAATTACTCTTGCATTCGGATAAATACATGTAGGTAGCTCTTTTATAGAAAAAAACCTTGATAGACTGTTCCAGACTGGGTCAGTGAGGTTTCAAATCTCACATGCCCACCGTGTATCAGTGCAAGGCTCTCTGCAGTGTATGATGTGTTCTGACCTCTCTTCCCTTCACTCTCTGTTTTCCCTGTAGGATGGTGCAATTCTGGTGTTTCTGCCAGGCTGGGATAGCATCAGCACTTTGCATGAGCTCTTGATGTCACAAATCATGTTTAAGTCAGGTAAAACCCAAACTCTCCCTGGGAGTTCTGGCGGTAGCACTGGTGGCAGACTCTTTTTGCTTGGGGTTGCTGCTATTGCACTGGATTCATCTTTTCCCTCATCTCCCCTCTTCAAAGCGTTCAGCAGTTTTTGTGTGTCTGTGGTATCTTTCCTCTGCTAACAACAACTCATTTTCCTCAGTGTGGGAGTGACAATCTGAAAAACAGCCTGGCCTGCATCTTCTTCCTCTTGTCCCTCCCTGTAGCTCGAGAGCTCCCGTCCAAAACTAAACTCTGTTCTGTGTGCGCTTCCTCTGCGCGTCATCCTTGAGCAGCTTCCCCTGCTTTGCTGGTAGTTCCCTTAAATCCTGTTTGTTTGAGAAGCTTTCTTACAGACTGTCAAGTACTCTGTGCCTGTCTGACACACTTTAACTTGTCCCTTTGCATCTCTCGTATTTCCATCTCACCTGTCTTAGCTGGGCTCTTGACTGTTCACATGTTGACTTGCAGTGTGGTTATGTACGTTCCATAGGTGCAGAATTGCACTTTATTGAAAGGTTGAGTGTCAGTTTGTGTACTAAACTTGACCGATTATTAAATAACTTCAGAATTTAAAAATGAAATCTAAATTACTGTCTATAACTTCATGTGTTTTCTTGAACTTGTCATGTTATAGCATCATAAAAAAGGCTTTTATACCCTTTAACTTCAGAATTTGCTGTTATGATACAAATACTTGTGATCTCAGAGAAAGAAACAATAGCCTGACTTGCAGCCTATTTTCTCTGTTCTGCTTAGTTGATTTAGTTGATTTTCCTGTAAAATTGGAAGTTTCTGTGCTTACACCATATCTTATTACTGATTTTTAACTTTCAGATAGGTTTATTATCATACCTTTGCATTCACTGATGCCTACTGTTAGCCAGACTCAGGTATGCTGCTCTTTTATTGCAATATTTCACAACTACAAAAAAAAAAAAGAATGAAGCACGTGTTTGGTTTTGGCAAACACATAAATGGGCCCTGGATAATTACAGGTGTTCAAGAAGACCCCGCCGGGAGTGAGGAAAATTGTGATAGCAACCAACATTGCAGAGACCAGGTAAATGCCTGCCCACCCAGAGCCAGGAAAGCTGTGTGTTCACCAAAAGAAATGGAAATGATAATTTACAGTACAAACCTGTTTGGTGTTCCCAGAAATACGTTTCTGTGTTTGTGCCATTCATTTATAGCACTTTGTCTTTAGAAATATTTATAGACTAAACAGAGTTTTCCTGTAATTGTTTTAAACAATTCGACCAACTACATTGTTTTGAACAATTAAACTACAGGAATGCTGAACAATTACTAGGATGACTTGTGTATGATAATCGGAGCTGCTTGTCCTCTCTTCAGAACCCAACTGGGGACTTCTGACAGGCCCAGGAGAATAAATCAGCTCTTTCTCCAACTGTTCAGTAACATAGTTCTTAATGAAATTCCAAACACAGATTTTTTTTTTTAATTACTTACTCTGTTTGGGAGGGAATAAAGAGAGGCCAAACCCAATCCTAGGTCACACTTGCAAAGATGAAAAGTTGCTTTTTTTCCTCTTTTTTTCAACAGCATTACAATCGATGACGTCGTGTTCGTTATAGATGGGGGGAAAATAAAGGAGACTCACTTTGACACCCAGAACAACATCAGCACCATGTCAGCAGAGTGGGTCAGCAAAGCCAATGCCAAGCAGAGGAAGGGTCGAGCAGGAAGGTAAGAACAGTGGGGTGCTTAGGGAAGTTTGGGGATGTTGAGTTTGCAGCAGTGCTGAAGGTGGTTCTTCCTTATTTGAATGTACTGGCACAGCTGGCTCCTGTTCCTGGGCAAGGAATGATTTCCTTGTCTTCCTAGGAAGCTGAATTGACTTGTGCTGCATTTAACTCCAGAGTTTCCCTCCTATCGAAGAATGTCCTGCATTTTATTGTAATTTTTGTCACAGTTTGACCTCACACCTGTTTTATGAGGCTCATACATTAAATTGGAAATGGCATAAAAATTAATTTCTGTGTTCTCTATGCCTTTTTCCTGCTGATGGGTCTGTGTTTTGGAAGGCTGAAGTGGCTTTTACAATTGGATACACTTCAGTTCTAATTCCTTGAGGAGTTTTGGGAAGGCTGTTGTAAGCAAACACAATCATAATGTCACAGTTTCATAGGGAAAAAGCCCCCACAGTGAATGACCAAACCCAAAGGAATTGTTTGGTTAAATCATTGCAGAGTTCAGCCAGGCCACTGTTACCATCTGTACAACGGACTGCGTGCCAGCCTTCTGGATGATTATCAGTTACCAGAGATCCTGAGGACACCTCTGGAAGAACTCTGCTTACAAATCAAGGTAAACGGAGGAATCTTCAAATACATTTGTTATCTACTTTTCCATTGGGATGAGTGGTTGAGAGAATAAGTTAATGCAACTGTGACGCTAGGATTGTTAAGCAAAAATTCTGTTGCACTGCATTTCTGGTGTATTTAGCCAATAATTGCAACAACTTTCGTAAATGCACACTCATATCTGGGTGCATCAAACCCAGGGGAAACAGAATTGTCAGGTATCAATAAAAGGTGAAAAATTTGGGCTGTGCCTTCCCCCAAATACCATTCAATCAGAGGAGCTTCAGTGAGAATGCCAGTGAGTCAATTTATGTGGTTTCTTAAAAGAATTTTACTACAAAGTAGTTTCAGAACTGGTGTGAATTTCCTTTTTTGGCAGTTTGCATTGAATTCCTTGTGCAGGCAGAAGGAATGCCGTGTGTATGTGAACCAAATGAAGAATAGGTCCTTCTGCTACAAATTTCATCACTAATACATTTTTTTTTTGTGTTTAGTTCTTAACTAAAGAAATTCTAACTCAAGCTGCAAATTACTCATACTATTTCAATGAGTGTGGTTACTGCTAACTAATTTTAGGCAACTGTCTTTCTTCAGTTGCTGTAGGCTTTTGTTGTGATGTGTCTTTCAGATCCTGAAGCTTGGTGGAATTGCCTATTTTCTGAGCAAACTGATGGACCCCCCATCTCAGGATGCTGTGATGTTGGCCATAAATCACCTCATGGAGCTGGTAAAGTGTTGCTTCCTATGCAGGAATGATCTGCTCAGGGCTGTGGTACTGTGTGTGTTACCACACAGGTCTGACTGCACAGCTCTGGGCACTGCATCCCCTCAGCCTTTGTGCAGAGCCCTGATGGACCCTCGCTGCCCAGAGGGAGCACTTCACATAATCCATGGTGCTCATGGGCTCTACAGAGTAGTTCTGAGGGGCTTGTTAAACGTCTCGTGACCCTGCACTTAAGTTCCCTGCAGGTGTTAACTCCCTCCTCCCTACCCCTGCTGCCTCTGCAGCCTTCCTGTTCCAGGTGGATCAGTGAGGAGTTGGGGACAAATGAGGCATATGGGAGAAGTACCTTGTATGTCATTGTTCCCTTGGATGCTGGGGAAGGAGAGATTCGTGGCACATTTGTTTTGCTGACTCCTTGCTCTGGTGTTATTTGTACCAATGAGTTGTAGCCATAAATAGAAACAGCTGATTTGGATATTAGTGGGTGATATCTGTGTAGCAGTGGTTTTTTCCAAGGAAATCCTCCCCATTTCACATGACATGTTTGTTCTTTCCTTTCTGCTCTTGTCCTGGCAGAACGCTCTGGACAGGCAGGAGGAGCTGACTCCCCTGGGTGTCCACCTGGCACGGCTGCCCGTGGAGCCGCACATCGGGAAGATGATCCTGTTTGGAGCCTTGTTCTGCTGCCTGGACCCCGTGCTGACCATTGCAGCCAGCCTCAGCTTCAAGGACCCTTTTGTCATCCCTCTGGTAAAGTCTCGCATGGCAATTACATGTGGGAGTTGAAAAATCTCAGGAGGATACTGGGACTTAGTGAGGTGTTACAGTTTGAGAGCACTTCCGTTTAATGTCATGTTAATTACATTTTTACTCATGAGATTGCCTTCACATACTATGAATTGTCATTTTTCCTATGGAATATTGGAGTAACTAATTTTCATGTATGTTACACACAAAATACTGCTATATAGATGTACCTGAATCAGGAAAAGAGAAATGTCATGAAATATCATGTCAGTCTGGGTATTACATAGGTTCTAATTTTTAGGGCAAAGAGAAAGTCGCAGATGCAAGAAGAAGGGAGCTGTCAAACAACTCGAAAAGCGACCATCTGACTGTGGTGAATGCTTTCACTGTAAGCATGTTTTCATGTGGGTTTTTTTTCTTCTAGAATTTTGAGTAATATAGATGATCCTAAGGAAAAAGCTGATCAGTTTATGCTCTGTAGGCTTTCTTTTTTGGTTTCTACAGAAACATAAAGCCAAACTGATTTTCACCCTTCTAGTGTTGCAAAATCTTGTCTCCAGGCTCAGTAACCTGATTTCTGGTGGATAAGTCTGAAAGACAAAGGAAACAGTTACCTTGCTGAAGTTGTTCATTCTTGTCCTTCTGGCCCCTATGAGAGGCTGAAGCCATCCTCAGAAGTGTTGGACATTTTGCTGTATTGTGTTGGGGTGAGGAGAGGAGGAAATAAATGGCCTGGAAAATGCAGTTACTGCCCAGAACTGTTAATTACAACAAAGGGTGCTCTGGCAAACACAGCCAGATATCACTGCTCACCAGGGAAAAAGGAAGGCTGTGGTTCAGCATATTGTGAAGTTGTGTTTTTCTGCACTGTGGTGTGTGCACATACACAGAGAATCAAAGGATTTACTTTGTCCCTGGTAGGGAACACGTGACTGTTGTTTGTTGACCTCCAGTTTTCGCAGTCTGTAGTGTGTGTTCACTCACAAACACCTTGGAACTCCGGCTTTCATTTCTAGGGCTGGGAAGAGGCTCGGCGTTGTGGTTTCAGGACTGAGAAGGACTATTGCTGGGAATATTTCCTGTCCTCAAGTACCATGCAGGTAACAGCAGCCTGCCAGGTTAAAGCAGGATCCTGTCTGTGGGGAAGAGGAGGAGCCTTGGGCGTAGCATCATTCTGGGGCAATTTTTGTTGTTTCCTAGATGCTGCACAGCATGAAAGGGCAGTTTGCTGAGCATCTCCTTGCAGCTGGATTTGTGAATAGCAGAAACCCCAAGGATCCCAAATCTAACACCAACTCAGGTAACCGTGGAGGGAAAGGGAGAATTTATCTCAGCTGAAATCACATCTTGCAGGACTGCCCCACTTACTTTGCTGTCCCCTGCAGGGAATGAGAAGCTGCTCAAAGCAGTCATCTGTGCTGGCCTGTATCCCAAAGTGGCAAAGATCCGGCCCAGCTTCAGCAAAAAGAGAAAAATGTGAGCATTTGGTTTAATGTTGGTTTGTATTCAAGATGTTTTCTACATGGCATAGTTTGGCTTGAGTGCATAAATGAATCTCACTTTACAGTTTGAGTAATGGTTGCATGTTACTTCCTCTGAGAAGGGTGGGATTGATTTTTTAACATCTGGATTCCTGCTAACACCTGAAATAATTTGTGTGACCTTCATGACGTGGATAATGTTACAACATCTCAGTAGCACTGCTCTAAAGGGGTTCCACAGCAGCACTTCAAACACTGTCACTTCTGGTTATTTGGGAAGAGAGACCCCAGGGATCCTGGTCTGTTGATTTATCACTTCTTGTATTATCAGACTCTTCTGTTGTTGTTGTTTTTTCTTTGAAGGGTGAAGGTTTCCACCAAGACAGATGGATCAGTTAATATCCATCCCAAATCGGTGAATGTGGAGGAAACAGAGTTCCATTATAACTGGCTCGTGTACCATTTGAAGATGAGGACCAGCAGTGTGAGTCAGGAGTTGTGCTTGTGGGGTTTATTTGTTTTATTATCCCTTTTAAAATGAGCTTGGATCAGGGTTCAGAGGGGATGTGAACAGCCTTTGTTCTGGGGCCTTCCTGTCCTGGGCCATTCCTTGTACACACCGTCAGATTATGTCCTTTTGTACTACTACTAATGAACTTCTGTGGTTTGGTTCTTGGGGGTTTTTGGAAGATTTGGGGGGTTTTAAGGTCTGGCAATAACAAGTGTATATTTTTTTATTTTAGTTTACTTTTTTTCATTTCACTTCAGTCTTTTAACAGTTCTCAATATGCTGACATTTTTTCCTCTCATTGTTATGGAGCATCTGGTTTGATTTCACCACTGCGTGAAAGGCTTGGGACCATTTTTGCTCTTGTTCAGTCTGATTTCATGTAACTGTTTTTGAACTGAGTTGCTTCATGCATCTTCAGAATTCGTGAGTAACAGAAATGATCTTCTGGAATTCTGTAGGAGTCTCATTAAGGATTACTGATGGCACTTGAGGTATTTTGAGAGTGATCAGACAATTCTGTTATTGTGCAGATTTACCTGTATGATTGTACAGAGGTGTCTCCGTACTGCCTCTTGTTCTTTGGAGGGGATATATCCATTCAGAAGGATAAGGACCAGGACACCATCGCAGTGGATGAGTGGATTGTTTTCCAGTCTCCAGCGAGAATAGCACACTTGGTCAAGGTAACTGTGTTTCAAAATAATGTACCTGGAAGGCTCAGTGTAACACTGTTTCTGCTTGGGGGATTTCTGGATTTGATATTCCTGTGTGCCTATTGATTCATCACTCAGGGAGATGATGTTTGAAATGCACTTCCAGCGAGCAGTTCAAGCACACAAAGTAAACAAAAGAGATCTCATTTTGCACAGCAGAAGCTGTAGGATGACTTGGTCAGTCCAGGAAATGTCCATGTGGATATGGAAACATGAGCGTGGGGCTCCTCAGTTAACAGGAATAGGTTTTATAGAAGTGCTTAATATTAGATCTCAGAAATCATACCTGACTTTTTTTTTTATTTTATTTTTATTTTAAACCAGTCTTTTAAATTCTGAAATAGTCAGCTAGTGGATGTGTGGGCTGTTAGAGGCATCACATCCAGAGATGGCATTTCTCATCAAAGGTAACACTGCTGGGTTTTGAGAGACAGTGTTTGGTGCTGAAAATAGCAATGTGGAAATGAATTGATGGGAGAAGAGTGGGTGTAAAGGTCAGGAGAACAGAGGGCCCCATGCATTGGAACCTCTCTGTTGATGCTGTCTGTAGCTCTAACTGCCTATCTCTTTCCTTTTTCCTTTTTTTCCTTTATTACAACACTTTCCAGAATTTGAGAAAAGAACTTGATGATCTTCTACAAGAAAAAATAGAAAACCCTCATCCCGTGGACTGGAATGCTGTTAAATCCAGGGACACAGCAGTGCTGACAGCTATTATAGACTTAATCACCACGCAGGAGAACGAGGGTGTCAGGAACTACGCGCCGCGGTTCCAGGGCGAGTGCTGCAGCTGAACCCCCTCACCCGAGCCACACTGCCAGCTGAGTCACGTTCTTTTTTATAGCATTTCTTTAGCTAGAGGAACAACTTCTGTAGGGTAAGCTGGTAATTTCCTCATCCTGAGGAGCAGTTACTGAGAGCTAGTTGGCAGTATGTGTTACGTGCATGTGTTCTGTGCTCGGTGTAGCTTTGTGAGGGAGAGGAAGGCAGTTGTTGGATGGTGTATGGTTCTTGTCCTGCTGTAGCTGTTTTCTTTGGGTTTTTTACCCATCAGGTAACAGATGTTTAAAAAACCTGCTAAAATACTGCTTAGTAATACCTAAACTGTTTTTTTTTTTAATGGGGCGTGGTGAGTAATTACACTTGCTGTGTTGTTCCAGCTGTGCAGCAGTCTGCTCACCAACACTTCCACAAAGGTAATTACAGCTTAATTAAACTAAACTTGAAAACACTTGTTGAATTTGTACTGTGGGAGGAAAAAATCTTCAGAAATTCTTCTCCTTTTCTGCATTTCATCCCATTCAATTAATCTTCCTTTGCTTCCTGTCCCCATCCATCATCACTACTGACTGAAACTGCAGATGACAGAAAGCATGGTCAGATAAAAGTCGTGTTGGGTTATGTGTTAAGGTTTCATTGCATTCGAGTTGGGTTTTTTAAGAAGTTCACGTATGGGCTATAGTATTCTATTAAAAGTCTTTTCTTCCAAGTCTTATTTCAACTGTTCTCAACGTTTTGAATGTCCTTCTGTTTGAATGTCTTCTGTTTTGAATGATTTACAGCTATGGAAGAATATTTGAATAACAAAGTTTGTTAAGGATTTTGAGGTTTATCCTCTAGGAAAAAAAAGTTCTTGTGTCTCCTTTTGTTTGCCTGGAAATAGAACTTTTCTCCCTTCTTTGGCGTTTTGTTGGGTTTTTTCTTGGCAAAAATGACCTTGATCATCAAGCTCAGGAGGATTTATGCGCTTTATCCTGAAGAAAGTGGAGCAGCTCAGGTGAAACCTATTTTTTGTACAGAAATAAGTCAGAGTTACTGGCTAGACGGTGCTTTCCTTTGGGTTAATAAGGGATGGAGGGTGCTAAGCTCCTCCTTGCCGCTGCCAGCTGCACAAAACACATCGTTTAACCCCCCTCCCCACCAGCAGCTGACTGTTTGACCCTCAGGTGTTTTCGATGAGCGGGCGCAGCAGGAGAATCACCCTGCCCCGGGGGCTGGGGGTGCCGCAGGGAGTCTGAGGAGGGGGAAAAGGGGCAGCGGCGGCTGCAGGGAGGGAGGCGCCAGGGCCGGAGCGTGCGCGGGGGCACGGCCGGGCCGTGAGGGCCGCGAGGCCGCGGGAGAACCGGGCGGGAACGGCCTCGCCACACCCGGGCTTGCCGGGGCTCGGCTCCAGGCGGGCCGCGGCCTCTCCGAGGATGCGGCAGCCACGGCGTCGCTGGAGGTAAGCCCCGGACTCAAAGGGGAGAGAAAAGGGAACTAAATTAGCGATAACTGTGTGGAAATGGGAACGAAGTGGTTTGTAGTGGGGAAAACAAAGGGCGTCGCTGGGGCACGAGGGAACAAAATGGCGCCCGGGCCTGAGGGGCAGCGCTGGCCCCTCTCTGCGGGTGTGGGGCCGGGCCGGGCAGGGTGGGCTGCTCCGCCTCACAAATGGGTGCTTTATGGAGGAAAAGCTGGGGGTAGCACTAGTACTGGCAGAGCTGGATTAAATGTCACGAAGAAAATACAGGCCGGCACATGGTACCCGCGTTATTCCACTTTGTCATGATTTTTGCAGCACTTAAAAGAAATGGTGGCTGATTTTCTAGTTAATAACACAAAAGGAGGACAAAAGGAAGTGGTAGTGATAGAGCCTGGGTAAGAATGACAGTTTTGGTTGAAGATGAGTTCCCTCAAACCCCACATGGTGGAGGCTCAGTCAGCAGTGGCACAAGGGCCACCCCCAGAAGAAAGGCTCAGAGGCGTCACAGGTCAGATGTTAGGAGGTGACTGAAGTGTAAATAAGTGGTATTGCTGTACTTTTTGACAGTGCTGGAAGCACACAGCCTAACATACTCTTTTACGCAGAGAAGTACCAGAAACCTCTGTGTTCTTCAGGGTCTGAAAATGAGCATAAATGTTAAAGATGCTGGATTAGAGTTAACTTTCCTTGCTAGCGTGTGTGATGCTGTGTTTGGATTTGTGATGGAAAGAGTGTTACTCCAGATAGGGCTGAGCAAGCCCAGGGTCTGTCTCAGTTCTTGCCTTGCCAGCAAGGGGGCTGGGGGCACAGCCAGGACAGCTGCCCCCCACTGCCCCCAGGGAGCTCCCAGGCCATCAGGCTCAGTGGATAAAGCACGAACGGGGGGTATGTTTGGAGTGATGCCATTTGTCTTTTTAAGTCCCCCTTCTGTGTATGGAGACTCTGTCATGGGGCTGGCTGAACCTCCACCTGCCTGTGGGAAGTGGGGAATTAATTCTTTGGTTTGCTTTGCTTGCACATGCGGCTTTTGCTTTAAACTGTCTTTATCCCAGCCCATGACTTCTCTCGCTTTGACCCTTAGAGTCTCTCCCCATCCCACTGTGGGGATGAGCTTCAAACCAGGCTTAAACCACCACATCAGGTTATTAAAATAGCGAAGAGGTAATGCTCATGTAAGGTTTGTAACTTGGTTTTTATATGGCCACCCTGAGACCAGCCATGGTCAAGGTCATGTTGTACTTAATGAAGGCTGCTTCTGTCTGTGTTAGTTTCTAGCACCCCCTGGAACTCTGGGTTATGGAATGAAAAAATGCAGTGTTGTAATAAATTCTCCCTGACCTTCATGTTACCTCCATTTTGCCTAAATGAGGAAGTTTTGATACAGCTGTTGAAAATCATTTGCAGATCACAGCAGACAAAGCCTTGGAGTTCCTCAACCTTGGTGTCAGGATTTTCTGGTTATTTCCAACACTTGTGTTCTGTCTACTTGTTTTGCCTATATGTGTTACTTTAGAAACAAAATATACCCGGGAAACCCAAGAACTTTTGTGAATATATTTTGTCAATCCAGGATTTAAGGGATGTGCACGTGAGTGTGATGCTGAGCAGATGGTGCTTTCTGAGTATGTGTATGGTGACTAAAGTCATGCTATTTTTACCTTTTTATTTTCAGCAAATTAGCTTTGCATAATAGAAACAAATGTACTCTTTGCCATGGAAGTCAAGAACAACACTGCAT
Source organism: Oreocharis arfaki (assembly GCA_013398015.1). Lineage (NCBI taxonomy): Eukaryota > Metazoa > Chordata > Aves > Passeriformes > Paramythiidae > Oreocharis > Oreocharis arfaki. The sequence goes on along the minus strand of VZRR01010289.1, from coordinate 134,354 downwards.
TACAGCATTTGTTAGAGGTCAGCAGATACAAATGTTGTATTTGTTATGTTGCAGGGCTGGTATAAAGCAGCAGAACAGACAGTACTAAAAGCTATTCTTAGGCGTGCCGTGGCTATGGAGATGCTGGGCCGGGCTCAAGTCCGGTGGCTGCTGGATTTCTGAACCGGTGCCCCTGTGGAGCCACCAGGCACACGGAGGCACCTCAACTCACTTGGAGATTTGATTGAGGCGACTGCGAGGCTTTTATTGTTGGCAGCTTGCTTCCTGATTAGAGAAGTTACAGCAGGAAGGGGATGCACATTCCATGCGCTGCAAAAATGAGAGCTGATTTTACAGAAACACACTCCCAGCTGGATTCTGTCACTGCTGGGCTCTTAATTAAAAAGGAGGTACTGGTGTATCACCCACCTCCAGTTAAAAAGGGGAGGGTGTCTGTTCCAAGTGCACAGAGGCTGATGTAGGTGTTGAGTTTTTCTAGATGATTTCCTTTGCAATAGAAGTGTTAAAATTACTTTTTTTTCTTGCTAATGAAAATATTGTGGAGGGGCCTAGGAAAGAGTGGCTGCACTCCCTTCCCTGGGCTCCAGGGACAGGATGCTGGGGAATAATTGTTAAAGCTGAGGTTCAGGCGGGGCACGAGGAAGCAGGGCTGCACTGAGGGAAGGGACAGACCCGGGAACAGGTGCCCTGGAGAGGTGGTGATGCCCCACGTCTCAGAGTGTTTAAGAGGCTTGGGGGGCCCTCAAGAACAGGATTTAACACTGGGCCAGCCCTGAGGGGGTGTCCTGCACAGAGGGGGTGTAGGTCTCGGCCAGCTGAACTGTGCCAAACTACAGGAAGCAGAGGGAACTGAAGACTTCTTCCACCTCCCTCTTAATGGTGTCTCAGCAATGAGATACTGTCCCAGGCCAAGTCCAGCAGGTAAATGGGATCTATGACAGATGAAGTAGGACACAGGATGGTGCTATTTATCTGTACAGAACAGGAAAATCTAAAATGCCAACATTTACTGAAGAGATTTAATTTCTCTGACCAAAATGACATGAAAAAGCAGCAGCTTTATGGTATTAAAAAAAAAAAATCAAAACTTCTTTTAGTGAGGATTTAAAAATCATTTTATTGATTGTTGTCCTGTAAAATCATAGAAGTCTTTTAATTCCTGGAGAACTGTGTCCACCAATAGGAAAAATGAAAAATGTCTTTACAAAACATTACAGCATTTTTGGAAAAAGTAGGTATGAAAAATATATACAGGGTATTAAAAAAATCTGAATAAAATTAATACCTGGATTTATACATTCAGTTATGTGTTAAACATCTGCATGTATACAATACAATTTGTTAAAACAGTAGCAGTATTTTTACTATGTTAAATAAGTCTTTGTTCAATTTACAGTCTATTTCATTACTATTTTATCAGTCCACTTATAAATTAATTTGCAAGGCTGTATAACCACTGTCACCCTGTCCAGGTAAGAATTTTTGTACAAAATTACTGCCTTCCTAAGGTAGTTTAAATTGTTAGAGATACAAATCTTCACTCACCACTCAAATCAGCATCGTGCAGGATAAAAACCAGCATCCATCCCCTTCGCAGAGGGGGGGAAGGCAACAAGACAGAAGCCTTGGAACTACAAGTTGTCCCCTCATTTCTAGTGAGCAATCGCCACACTGCTGCAGCAGCAGCTGGTCCTTAAATGGGAGGGTTTTTATTATACACATTCTCACCCCTCTCTCCAGCCTCCTGCCCTGAACCCTGCTCAGGCTCAAGTGCATTTGTTCCCAGAGCAGTGAGTACATTTCACGTTCTCCTCATCACACCCCTGCTGTGAAGCGCTAAGTGAAGTGCAAGACCTCATCCGACTCCTGAGGAAACCAGAAACAACTGCCCCCACTTGCAGCAGGTACGCTGCAGTAAAATACCTGTGCTAGGATGGATCAGCAGCACCTACTCTGCAGAGTGTGGTACCTTTTCTTGCTTTCAGAGATCCTTTGCCCACAGAACCTGGAGCCAGTCTGAGCAGCCTCAAGGTGTCGGAGACCACCCCCACTGGAGGCACAGCTCCGGACTCCTCGTCAAAGTTGTGCCAGCTCTGCCTGTGACAGGCCAGGGACGTCCCTGGATTTGCACTGGAGAGGTAGGTCAGCCTTTACAATGTACAGAGCTGGTCACTTGCGTGCAGGCACCACACAGGTGCTGGCAAGGGGAGGTGTCCCATAACACAGTGGCTGCAGCTGTAGCACTGCAGCTCCTTAGGAGCAGGACACCCAGCACTGCTGGTCACCACCAGCTCTGGGTGTGGGGGCAGGGGGCCCAGTCCCGTACAGCCCTCTGCAGCTGGAAACAAGTTCAGATGCTCAAAACCAGATGGAGGCAGCGATGGAGGAGCTGCAAAAGAGTACCCAAGACACTGCTGCAGTGTGCTCCTGGTGGAGCCAGGTTCAGCTCACAGCTCTCGGCATGCCAGCGGAGAAGGGATCGTGAGTCTCCAGCGTGCTGCTGCTGGGTTGTGGCTCCGGTGTCCCCTGTCCCAGCCGGAGCTGACAGCAGCTGGCACAGCCCCCAGGATGTGGGGAGGACAAGGCTACACGTTGGTTTCCAGCCCCAGCAGGCGCCCCATGCGCTCCATGTTCTTGTCCAAGGTGGCTCTGCAGGTGATCTCCTTGGCACACTCTGAGGGGAACCAGCCCCTCTGGCCATCCCGCAGCCGCTCCCCCTCGTACCAGCCTGCGGGGAGGGGACAATAGTGACACCTCTGCACCTGACCCCAGACCTGGCTGGTGGCACTAAGGTGACCCAGCTGATGGTCATCACATACATTCTGCATTTGCCTGGCTGGGAATCAAGTACCAGTTTACAATAGCTTTGGCAGATTTTTTTACTACAGCCAGACCAGGAAAGAAATAGTATGTGCAAAGTATTGCACAATTTCACTATTTTTAAAATACTGTCATTCAAATATAGTTTGAAGTAATGCTACAGTACCACTGTAATCTGAAGAGAGCAATGCAGCACAAGTGACAGGATCTCTCATTTCACAGGTAATTGAGCAACAGCAAGTTAGAATTTAGTTCCTCAAGTGCTGACAGTGTCCTGCATCCCTCAGCCAGCACTTGGTGCTATCAGTGCACTTGTGGGCAGGTCCAGGCAAGAGTCGCTTTAATCTTGGGATATTTGATCCTGCGGAAACCTCAGCAACCCCCCTGTGCCAGAGCTGTAGCGGCGGGAAGGCCCAGGCCATGGCACGACAGACTGGGGATGTTTTTCTTAGACAATGCTGGCACTCACTAAAATGTCTGAGCTCCATGTTTTTAGACAAACTCAATTTCCTATTTGTGGACACCACCCATGCCAAAACCGGCCAGCAGCCACATTCCTCAGCTGGTTGTATCTGCTGCTTCCTTTAGAGGCCTGAACACAAATGCTCACGTTTTCCTTGGAAGCTGAACCTCTACTCACTGCAGCCCTGTGCTATTGGGAAACAAGTTTGTGTAGCTGGACCCCCCTGCAGAGGTGACAAATGGTTACTGACAGCAAAATCCTCACTCACCATCGTTCACTTTTTGATAAACCAAAACAACATCAGCGACTTGGAGAGAGAGTTCATCGGCCTGCTTGGCTGTGTACGTTCTGGTGATCTCCACCTGAGCCAGCGCTGGGGAAGGAGCGAGCCAGGCTCAGTTAAACAGTTACAGGGCAGGGGCTTTTTTTACAACACCTCACCGCTTATTTAAAAATTTTCCACTTTACACTTCCCCCATCCCTTAGGGTAGTTCCAGCCCAGCCCAGTCCCCACTGAGGGCAGTGCTGTTCCCCTGCAGAGCACGCACAGGTCCCGGCAGCTGTAACTTACTGGTCCTGTCCGTGTGGTGCCCGTCGCTGTCCTGGCCCAGCGCCGTGATCCAGCGGGCTCTGTCGCTCCTGCAAAGCAGCAAAGCAGAACCCAGCGTCCCAACTCATGCCCTGGATAATGGTCAGCACTGAGACTGCCCTCATTTCTTTCAGTGCCAGCATCTCTCTCTTCAGCACCTGGGAGTAACCCTGTGTATCATCACCTCTGTGTATTCTGTGCCTTCCTCACAGGGCAACAGAAAGTTCTCACCTAACACTGGTACTTTTGGCCTTGGGACCCACACGCCACAGGAAGTGACAAAACAGGACCAAACTGTGCTGGAAATCTCTGTGTCAGAGAAAACATTTCAGTTTTACCTGCACAAAATTACTCCAAAGGCATGCTCAGTTCTCTGAACTGTTTGGCCTTAGAGATTCCCTTCCCATTCTTCTCAATGCACAGGATAAAAGTATAAAAATAGGTAACTTAAAATATAGGAATTATTTTCAGATTCTTGCTCTGAGTGATGATCAACTGGACTGCTATTTATACTGCAAACTGCACAGAACAAATCAATAATAAGCCTGCAGAACAAAATGTCTTTTCATACAAAGCCCAGACAACTAAAAATGTCGTGCATTTTTTCCCCAATAAAAATTGCATTTCTAAATAAGTCTGAATCATTTGCTGCCTTCATAAAGAAATCTTTAATAGAAAGCACTGATGATCTTTAGTTCTTTTCATGGTTATTCCAAACTTTGAAAGCCAACCTAAAACTATCGATTTTTCCAGGCAGGGACATGTCTGGAGCACTCCCTTTCATGTCTGTCCTGCCTCCAGCTTCCCCCAGAACAAGTGAACTCTTTCACTGCTGGGAGGGCGTGTGGAAGTTGATGGCACGTGTGCACCCCAGAGCAGGCACTGGCTGCTGCTGCTTTCTACGGCAGGACACTCCTCACAGTGCCCAGGTGAGCAAGGAGCAGGGCTCCTCCTGCATGAACCCCGCTCTGCTCCCACTGCTGCACCATCCAGCCATCCCCACCACTGCCCACAGCACCCTGCTCGGGGCCCAGAGCCCTCGGGGTGTGCCTGGGGACACTCCCGTGCCCGCACAGCCCCACACCGACACCCAGCTGGCAGTGCTGACCCCCGGGGTGAGGGCCCTGAGCACAGGGCTGGCCCTGCACAGGAACCTGCCCGAGGCACGGCAGGCTGCACTCATCTCTGCAGGCACGGTAATCAAGGCCTTACCCAGTAGTTTAAATTAATAAACTAGAACAAGTATGTGGGATAAATAAACAAACAAACAAACAAATAAATAAATAAGTACTACTTCAGCCAGGGCGAGATGGGCAGCCTGTGGAGACAGTCAGGTGAAGAAATGCCTTAAGTGACTGTACTCACTGAGTCTCTGCTCCCAGGAGCATCTCCACCCTGTCCCCAGCGTGGTTGCTGAGGAGCACGAGCCTGAAGAGGTGGGATGCAGAATTCCGTCCGGAGTGGAGCATCGCTGCCGCGTTCTTCCCGGGAGAGGAACCGGGCTCCTCCCCGTCACACGGCACCACCAGCAGCTGCTCCCGCAGCGAGTACTCGGTGACATTGTAGCTGTCCTCACTGCAGGGCACAGCGGGGAGGAAAACACCGGGTAAGGTTTAGTTTCCCATTCGCTTTGTCTGGAAGCAACCCCAGTCACAGACACCCCGTCTAACGCCATGGCAGGGACAGTTCTTGCAGCACCTCACAGCTCCACAAGGGGGGCACCAGCTTCTGCCAGCGGGTTTGGTGGAACACAAAGCCCCTGCTTCAGCTCTGGGGGTACATTTTCACTGGTGTTCTGTGAACTAAACCCTGAGATGGCTTTGGGTTCTTTCTGCAGAACAGCTTTGTGCACTCCCAGATGATGGACACAGAACACGCTTCTAATGGAACCATTTCTGCTCAGATGCTCTGAACCAGGGAAAGGGTTGTTGGGGCCTGGATTTTTTGAGAGAGGTGGGTTTTGTTTTGTTTGGGTAAGTTTGGGTTTTTTGGGGGGTGAGGTTTTTCTTTTTAAAAGAAGTCAGTTCAGTATTTTAGTCTGAATAACTCCTTAGCCAAGGGAAGAACTGGCAATCCCAGCTGGGAGTGCTGCCTGGGAATCCTGCGTCTGAAAAAGAAATGCCTATGCATTTGTGCAATGAATAACAAATGCATTTTTTATTAATTAATCAACTAGTCTGTACATGTGCACAGCTAATCACAACAGCATTTCTTACTAATTAATCAACAGATAAATCTCTACAACTCCTTCCTACTCCTCACCTCCATCCCGCAAACCAGTTGGATCAGACTCCTGCTGAAGGGAATCCAAACACGTGTAAAAGCAGTCAGTGCACTTCAAGCGAGTCCTCTGGAGTCAATACTGCACTGATTGCCCCCTGCCCTTCAGCTCCTGCCCTAAGGCAACCCACAGCCAGGTCTGTGAGCAGGACTGGGCTGAGCCTTCCCGAGCAGCAGCCACACCTCGGCTGGCCTTTCCCCAGGATCCAGCACCCCTACACCTGCTGGCACTGACTGCTCCTCTCAAGACACTGCATTAGTACTTGGCAAGTATTATGTCTTTTTGTCATGATTTTATTTTTTAAAATCAGATTGTGCCTACACTCAGCAGGGGCTACAAGGACAACTGGCAGAAGAAACACTCCTCATAAACTAAAAGCTGGGCAGTGGGGAAAAGGAGATTTTTATCCCTCTTCAAAGCCTTGTGCACCATGACACATCCCAAGCCCCCGTGTCCCCTCCTGCCCAATCCCAGGGAACAGCCCCGTGACTGCAGAGCTCTTTGGCTCCCTCCTGTGCAGGGTCTCCAGCAGGTCAGAGCCACGGTTCCTGAGCAGTTTCAGCACACAAGAGGCAGGACAGAGGTGGGAGAGAGCCAGGCAGTGGCTGCTGAGCCAGGCTGGAGATGAACTCTGGGTAAAGCCTCAAGCGCAGCCTCAGAAATGGCCATTTCTAGCACATAGTGAGGAGAGATGTCTTAGTGCAGTGCTAAGAATCCTCGCAGATTCAACTGCACAAGGAAAACCACAAACATCCAACCTCGAACTAGCAACAAACATTTCTGTCCACTGCTGTGGTGCCATGGCAACACTGTGGGTGGGAGCACGGCTCACCCAGAGCTCCAGCACTGTTAAGGAGCTTTGGCACTTGGCAGAGGGAGCTTCACACTCCAGGAATCGTGGGAAGCATGGAGGGGAAAGGACACTCCGAATACTTTATCCTTCCCAAACTTCTGTCTTTGCTAGGGCATCAAGAATGAACTTTTTAATTAGTCTGACAATTTGGAATCTTAATTGTGTTTGCCAAAAGTAAATCCTGTTTAACAAGCAGTTACTTGTTATTTGCAAGCCATGATAGAGACTCAAATAACTCCTCATTCCACAGCCAGGGTCATGTTAGAAGTCACTATGGTTTAAGGACTGAACACAAAAGCAGTTTTATACTGGTGAAGCTCTTACCTCTTCTTCTTGGTGATGATGAGGACATCGTTGAAGAGGAAGAAGTACACCTGCTGCTTAGAGGTTCTTTTGGAAAAAAGTCCAGAGTCTTCTACATACGCCATTAATTCGCCCCTTTTCACCAACCACCGTGAGGAGGAAACCAATGGAAATGGCTGCAAGGCAAGAAAATCACATTGAAATCCTCCAAAATTAGAGAATTTTTTAAAAATAGAGAACAGAGTACGATCTATTTGGGAAAAATGCTTGAATAAACTCAAAGCTCAGAGATTACAAACACGAAGAGGTTACCAAAGTTTAAGGGACTCCATCATTGCTACAACACACAGGTAACAGCTGCAAATACCTGGGAATCACTCAGGCACCTGTCATCACTGCTCATCGAAAACAGAAGTGAACAGACCTGACTGGTCACACTGGGGATGGAACAGACTGGGAGACCTCCTGAGGGCACAGAGCAAAGCCTGACTTCAGGAATGTGTCTGCAGGGTGAGACAGGCTCCTGAAGCACGTGGGCACACGAGAGTGTCCTTGGTACCTCACAGCTCTTCCTGGAGCAGAGGTGACATTCCCTGTGCCAGCGTCACCCAGGAAAGGCAGCAGGGCTGCAGAATCCTTCCTCCCCCGGGAGGTGCAGGTGCAGCCTCCTTCCTTCCCACACCTCCCATGTGCTCTCCCTCGGCAGCAGGAGGGGAAGGTTTCCATGGCCTTTCTGTTCTCATTAGGGACTCCTGAAGTGTCTCAGTTACCTTTCAGGCTTTACTTTGGATGGATAATTAGGGATCCTACAGCTCCTCTCTTTATCCAGCTCCGGTGGAGCAGGAGCTCCCTTTTTCTCTAGGGGAGGACCAACACCTGCAGCAGCTGCAGCAAGGCCCCAGAGGATCTGAGCTGCCTGATGTGAAGACTTGCCTTTATTAATCCACATTAATCCCAGCTGCAGGAGACACAGAGACCACAGGAAGGCTGGGAAGGTGGAGGGAGATGTGGGACTGTCCTGGTCACACAGATCCCTCTGAGGCTGCACCGAGACAGACGCTCCAGGCAGACCAAAGTCCACATTACCGAACACAGCTGCCCGTTTTCCCCTCATTTCATTTAAGCACCTTTCACATGCTTTTAAAAAGCACCCCTTCACACAGTTTGTCAGCTGCCTTCCCTATTCTGCATGAGCTGGCTTTTTGAATCTGTTAATCCCTTGGCTGAGCCAACTGCAGCCTGCCTGTACCTGCTGAGCCAAACCCAAACCCAGCGCTGGGACTGAGACCTCACTGCTGGAAGAACAAACGTGGACTCCCTAAAACAAATCCCCACAACTTCTCTGGTGCAAAAGATGCAAAATTTAAGAAAAAAACCTGCTGAAACTTAATTACAACTTTAATTCTACAGTTGAGCCATGTACAAAAGCAACATGAGATCTGAGTTACTTCCCTTGTGCTCCCATGAAATTCTCCACAGCTACATCTAACAAAATAATAAACAAATCCCTGAAACTCAGTGAAGCTGGGCAAGAACAGAAATACTTTAATTTATAATGGCTATAAAACAGAATTACAGTCGCATGATGATTGGTTTACAAGCAAAAAATACTTGAAAAAGTTCTATTTGAGGATGAACAAAAAATTCCTCTTATCTGTTCTCCAAATGAGTTCATCCCACTTTCCTAATTGACTCTCTTCCAAAGGCAGCTTGGTTTTACTTTTAATTTTTCCTTAATTGCCAAAGGAGCACATCATGTGCACCATGTCCCTGCTGCAGAAAACAGGCTCTCACAGAAGTGAAAAATGCATTTAACCAGAGCAGGGCTTCCCCACCCCACCGGGGCCCGACCCACTGCAGGGCTGGGGTTTGGATGCACAAAGGGAAATCTCACAAAAAAGCACAGAAAAACAAAGCCCCCAAAGCTGCTGCTGCTGCCACGGGGGGTGGGGTCACCCAAGAGCCACAGAGCCGGGAGGGACGGAGAGGGATGGACAGGGATGGACAGCATGGGAGGGACAGTCAGCACAGCCCCTCCCGGGGGGAGGTGAGGGACTCCAGACCCTGCAGGCCCAGATCCCGAGGGGCTCCTGGGATCTGAGTGGAACCACAGAGCAGCTCAGCCCCAACACCGGGCTGGACTCGTTGAAGCCTTGAGTTTGTTACCACCCATCAGGAAATGCTCTGGTGTCACTTGCCCAGAAGAGTTTTATTTGTTGTTGCTGTTGCTATAAGCAAATATTATTACTGTCAATTTTTAGTCAAAGTTTGAGAATAAAAATACTTTAGGCAAGTTGAAAATGTCTTTTTGGAGGCAGCATGACCCAGAGCCTTTCAAGAGCTGTGCTTTTAAAACCATGAACCTCCACTCACTGCATGCCTGATAATGAAAGAATCTTCTCCCTAAAGAATCCTCACTGTGTAATGGTGTCAGACATCAATTACAGGAACGGGGTTGTAGCAAACACTGAATAGAGACAGTAACTATACTTGAAGAAAGTCCAATAAACCTCCCCTACCTGTGACTGGGTCTGCTGTTGTTTCCTACAAAAGACTGATTGTACAGAATGTTTTTAATAGAAACCTGTGATATCCCACCTTTAAGGGGAAGGACAAACACCCCCACGATCCTTCCCTGGCCTGGAAGTGTTTTCCCAGGCACACCTTTCCCATCAGGTACATAAGCAAATCTCAGCACTGAGCAGCAGCCTTTGGCCTCTCCTAATGCCAAAATCTTTATCTTTAAAGCAGCTTTATCTTTAGAGCAAAGAGTACCCTTCATGCAGCATTTATTCAAAATCCCTTGTGCTGTAGCATCACCTTCTACTAAAGCGAAAATACTTGACCAAAAGTTTTAATTTCTGTGCTGCCACAACACATCACTTCTTTGCAAGAATCACTGTGGGATATGACCATGCTGGGAAAGTTCCACTGTTTACTGTCCTGCCTGGTCAGGAATATGATCCTCATCCTACCTTGATTTTGAATTCCAGCTGGGAGTTAATCGTGTACATCATCTCCGTCCTCTCCATCTTGCGGGCGCCCTCGTTGCACAGACGCACGAGCTGCAAACGAGACGGGGGCTGAGCAGGGCCCGGGGCCTCGAGCTCCAGCACAAACTGCTGCTGCCTTGGAAAGGCACTTCTGGGGGCACAGACCCCAGCAGGGGCACGGCCACCACGAGGTGTTTGCAGGGCCCCAGGGACCAGGGCTGGCCCTGCGGCTGCACCGCCCCGAGATCCCCCTCATCCCAAAGATCCCACAGGGCCCTGATGAGTTGTGATTCTCCAGGGGGAACAAAGGTTCAGCTCAAGTTCTGGCTGAGCAGGGCCACTGCTCCGATCCAGGCTGATGATCAGCTCCAAACACACACCCTCCTCCCAGCTGGATTAACTTCCCACACTGCTCTCACACAAACCCGGAACCACCACGGTATCATCCAGTTTGGGATCTTTTCCCAGGTAAGAACCAGTAATTCTGCACAAACCCAGTCCCCAGGGGCCTTTCTAAGTACAACAATGTAGAGCTTTCATGCTGCAGTGCTCTTCCTGCCTGCATTATTGATGCACGGAAAACATCCATTTTTCCCTGGAAGTACACAGGAATAACTTAACTTAATAACTTGAGAACGTACCTTGCTGACTTCTTTCAGAGCCTGTTTGCAGTTCTCGTATTTTGCTGAATCCTTGGGGGTTTTCTGGCAGATAGTCTGCAATAAAACATCAGTTACTTCAGAGGACCAAGGAGCACAGACTGCAACCCACAGAGATTTCACACCTTAACTGAAATCCAGGAGCTGAATCACAGTTGTGGACTGGGATAAAGAGGGAACGCTGGTCACTTGGTCACACTAAGGAATGCCTCCCTGGAAAGCTTCTGGGAGCAAAGTGACGCTTTGCACCTCTCAAGACAAGGTTTACACAACCATTTCCAAACAAAAAACAAAACTGAAAGAGTGGGAAAAGAAATGCTTGATTTGCTTGTTTAGATTATTTCAGCCAAAAAAGGATGTGTAGGAAAGAAAAACCCAAGAAGAGGAAGGCACCCCCAGTGATACACTGCAGGAATACTGGACTATTATTCCATTTTTTACCTAGAAATGTACTGCACAGAAGAATACAATTTCTGTGCTGGCTTCTCTTGAGTTTCAGAATCATTTTGACCCTTTACTGTACAATTTTCCTATTAGAACAGCCAAATATTTAACTTGTGAATGGGGGAGCAAGAGGGCCCAGTCCCAGTGAGCAAACAAATGCAGCAGGACTCCATAATCCACAGCCTAGGACTGGTGTGAGGGAGAAGACGTGAAGAGACTGGAGTGAACCAGAACTGAGTATGAGAGAATGTTACCACTGCAAGAACATGCAGCAAGGAAAGAGGGAAAAGGTGTTCTCACATCCATCAGTAAGGGGAGACGAGTGACTCTCTGCATGGGGAGGATGAGGAAGGAGATCATGGGCAAATTCCGGCAATCCTCGTGGGACTCGATCCGGGACAACACCTCCTTAAACGCTGGATTTGTGGCTCTGGGGAGAAAGAGGATGAAAGAATTAAATGGTATGTTTGACCAAACGATTGTGCAAGTTGCTACATTTTAAATAAACCATTATTTTATTAAAAAGGAAGTGTGATTTGCCAGAGTCAGACCACCCCAGCCTTCAGCTTTATTCCCTCAAATCCACCAGCCCAGCACTGACATTAAACTTCAGGCACTGCCACCCCTGACCATGAGGGCAGACCCAGGTGTGCCACACAGGGCCACTGTCACACTGTGTGACAGGAAGGGGAATGTGAGCCATGACCTCCTTCTGTGCAGTCAGGAGAGCTCGCAGGCCCCTCACAGGAAGGGGCCCATCGGGGACAGCCCAGCCTGTCAGGGCAGCACACGCCCCACGGGTTTGGCACCAAATTGCACAGCCCAGCCGTGCCCGCCCTGCAGGGAGGCTCTGCAAGGCTCACAGCAGTCTCTGCAGGGTTCTCTGCTGATACACCTCGTTGGTGCAGTACTTCACGTAGGGGTCGAAGGAGGAGCCCGCGTGTCTCGCCACGATGTCGCTGATGTCATCGATGAAAATGTTGTTCTGGTGCCTTGCCTCGAGTTCCTCAAAGAACCTGTGGGGTTAAAAATCAGTCGCTCACTTTTACACACAAACAGCATCTTTCTCTCACAGCATTCACCTGACACAGCCCACGGTGTTACCAGCTAATGACAGCTGGACTGCTCTGTGACAGGCTGAGATCATCCCTGCTTTGGCCTGGCAGCGAGGGCAATCCTGGCAGGACACAGGCCCAGGGGTGCTGCTGGCCCCTGGCAGCTCAGCAGCAGCGCTGGCAGAGGCACTTCCCACTCTCCCACTGCCAGAACCAGCCAGCATCCCTGAGCTGGTCAGACCAGAATTTCCAGAAATGGGGTTGGAAAATTAATGAAACTACTTCAAACACACATTAACACATTTCCTCTTGCAATTAAAGGCAGCACAACACCAGAAGTGCTCCATGGAATACAGGTAGGTATGTGTGGCTGCTGAGCCAAGGACAAAAGCCATGTGGTGGTGGAGCAGGACATGATGCTCCACATCCTCCAATCCTCCACTGGAACCAGACACGGATTGAAAACACTAAAAAAGGGCACAGAACCCAAAGTCCTGAGCTGGCTCTTGCCCTAACCATGCTTGTTCTGACAACTTCCCTGTTGTCCATGCTCTGTTCCACATGTGAGTCTCTGGCCACTGGAAGCTTCCCACTGCTTTTTGCACTCCCAATGTTCCCAATGCACAAGCCTTGATTTCCATGATGCTCACTGGAATCCCTCACTGTTTGGGGTGGAACAGCTCACAGACCACCTCTGCGGGTCACTCCTCACATGAAAAGCTGTCCTGGCTGCAGCCTTTGTACATCAGCATTCACTGCAAGAATCCTCAACTCCCTCGAGGCAACAAGCTCATAAAAAAATTCTCATAAAGCACAGGAAATATTAAGGAAATACTTAGAACACACGAGCTCACATTAAGCTCCAATATTTTGAAATCTGCCTTATTTAATTTCAGTCCTTTATTCCATTTTTTCATCACTAACAGTGGCTCTTCAAATCTACCACCTTTTTTCAAGTGATGTTCTCTGTAGTGTGCTTTACAAACACACCTCAAACATGAGACAGGAGTAGAACAGGATGAACAGCAGCTGATCACCCACGTGTGCAGCAACAGGGCTGAACTAAATTTAGGCACTCTCCAGGTGTGCTTAGAAGCAGCTGCCACACTCAGTGGCTGCCAGGCTCTCCCTGGGTCAGCTGGAGCCTCAATCACAGGGATTTCCCTGCCGCTGCTGAAGGCAGAGTCCTCCAGCACCCTCCTGTCCCCCACACAGCCTCTTCCAAGGCACAACGTATTCTGAGCTGTCAGACTTGTCCTGTGCTGTGGATTTGGGGTTTAGTGTCGGGACCAGCCCCAAGGGGCACATCCCACCCACTGCTCCGAGACCTCCAGCACACAGGGACAAACTCTGAAGGGAAGAGATCCCTGAAGTGTCACTGGCGTCCAAGAAAGGAAAAAAATAATAAAAAAAAATAGCATAAAAGAGAGCCCGTAAGTACGGAGCCTGCACGACTGAGGAGCCACAGCAGAGCCCCGCCGCTGACCGGGGACTGCCGCACTGGGATTTGTTACTCCCTGCTCAGATGTGTTTATGGCTGGGAGAACCTCCCACTGCTGCCAATTCATTCTGCTCAGGAAATGAGGAAATCCAACATTTCCTGCTGTGTTATGGCACACTGACAAGGTGTTGTGACTCTGCTGGGCCGCAACTTCCACCTTTAGAATTTATCTGGTGCTTCATCAGTGACATCATCAGAGACAATCACTGTAAGAACAGTAAAGATCTGGGAGAGGAGAAGGCTTAAAGAAAAGAAAAGAAAAAAAAGGGAAAAGAGGGACAAAGAGGAGCAGCAAATCCAAGCCCCATCTCCCAGTATGCCCTGTAAGGAAATCCTGTGTCCAAGTTTGAATCAAAAGTTGTGGCTTTCCACATCTAATCTGCCAATTATTAGATACAGCCAATGAACCAGACACATCATAAACCCTTTCACTTACAATTTTAGGACAGATTGTATCATAAAGCTGAGGGATGGAATGATTCCATCCAATTTAACCAACGAGGAATTTGCTGTGATGTGTGCAGATTTTTTGCTGAATGCCGGAAGGATTTATTTCAAACATCTTTCTGTTAAATCCAGAACTTTTCTAGTTAAAGTTAGATCTAATTAAGTGAAAATCAAACAGCATCATAGGACAGAATTTGATCGCCCTCATCTTGCCCTTATGTTGTTTTAAAGAACCATCCACTCTGCAACATGAGGGGTAAATTCAGAAATGCAGGTTTAGCTCCAGGGTGCTGCTGACACCATCCAGGGACAGAAACCAGGGGAGTGGCAGCCAGCAGAACTCAGCTTCTTCCCCCTGGAGATAGGGGCACTGCAGTAACAACTGCCAACTGGAGATAACTAGATGTAATAAAGATTTCTGATTATCCTCTCCAAATCTGAATCCTCTCATCAGGAACAGAATCTCAACATCTGCAACACCATTGTTATTTAGGGAAGGGGAGCAGGACTTAAAATAGTAAAAATGGGAAAAATAGATTTATTTCCATAGAATTTTTATGCTGAATCAAAATCAGTTTTTACCCAAAAAAAGAAATGGCTGGAGAGAGGGTGATTAAAGTGCAGAACTGAAATCAGTTTGTTCAGCGAGTTCCCACAATCTCAGTAATGGAAACCAACACGTACCTACACACACAAATGCAACAGCAAACCCTGCAAACTCACAGCCCACAGAACACCTTTTGGTGGGCAATACCCACGGAGCAGCTACAGAGCCAAACCAGGAGAAGCCGACCCTGCAGCCTGTTTGTTCCCTCTGTAACCCAACCAACTCTGGGCCAGCCCACGCCCCAGGGCCTGTCCCACTGGGGAGCCACTTGCCTTTCCAGCTATTTATAGTGCCCTGGCAGAAATCCAGGGCCACGGAAAGGCCACAGCAGCCCCGCCAAGATATCCTGTTCCAGAGAGATTCCCGAGACAGCAGGAAGGTGCCCAGAGCACCTGGTCCGAGGTGGGACCTGCAGGACAACAAGTGCCCATTCAGCCAATAAATGCACCCACAGCACTGGGGAAATGGGAATGTCTTTGCCAAGTCATGAACCCATCGCAGCCCGAGCGGTCACGCTCTGTGACTCTAGGATTGAGACACAGAGTTTAAAACCAGTCAGAACCTGTTAAAATGTTTTTGTTAGTATCTTTTCCTGCTAACGCTGATCTGGTATCACAAAAGCATTTGCCTTTTGCTGGCCTAATGGCAGAGAAGGCACAAATGCTAAAGCTTTCCTTTCTCTGATAAACTCGGAGATTTGACCCTGCAGACCAACTGTTCCTCAATTCCCTGTAACTCTTCTTTCCCCAGAGAGGCTCCTGGGGAGCTGTGCCCTCTCTTGCCCCACGTCCTGACCCTGATTTCTCAGACTGCATTCCTGACTCATTCCTGGCTGAGCTGCTCCCTGGCATCCCCACCAGCCCAGCCCAACAGCTCCTGACCGGGGCTGGACCTGTGTGAGTCTGGGCTCCAGCACTCCTGAGCTGCACACCACACAAGGCCCAGTGGAACTCCAGCTTTCTGAAGCCACCTTCCCAGAGGTTTCCACAAACACACAGAGCATGTGCTGCACAGATTATTCATCTCCACTCCCCTCTGTCAGAGGCATTCCAGGGAGCTCCCAAAAGCAGAGACGGTCTCTGCTCTCTGCATTTTGCTTCCAACAAAGGCAGCTTTGTTCCCCCAGGAATGGCCCTGTCAGGCACTACAGGCCTGTCCTGGTGTTGCTGGAGAGCTTCCATTAAACATGTCCCAAGTCAAAGTTCCTAGATAGAGGCTTTAAGCAGCTTTATCTAAAGGCTTTTATAAAGTATTTTTATCAGCTCAGGTTCTTCAGCTCACCAAACTTTTATCTGAGCAACCAAAACCACTGGTAACTACACTCATACTCAGGTTTTGTACTTTCAAGCAAAGGCTGCTTAAAATACAGCAGAATGGGACAGATGCTCCATTTTCTAACAAATGAGTGGATTTTGCTACTTTGAAAGACCTTGAAAACGGAAAGCAACAGTTTGGAGATACCAAGAAAGAGGCTTCTGGTTTAAAATCACTTCCATTATTTACACAAATGATGTTGCTCGAAGCCAGCACCAAGTTTTGTTTTAGTTTAACAGTATTGCACAACTTGGGAAAGAAATTATGTTTTCATTTAAATTTAAAAGGGAGTTACGACTTCTGATTTTATCCCAAATCATAAAAAACCAAGTTCTTAAACCATTAGATTTCACAGACAAGAAAGAATAAGATTATAATTCTAGGCTAGTGTGGTATTTTTCCATTCTTTTTTTTTCTCCCCCTCCCACTTCCTTTGAAGACTATTAATCAAAAGGGATGTCAGAGCTCCCCTATTGCTCTCCCCACCCCCATTGTCCTTTACTCTTACACCTCACACTCCATCTAAGGAGCACCTTTAAAAGGAACTTTTCCTTGAAAAAAAAGACTTTGATAAGCTGCAGCCCCTGACACCAGTGCTGTCAGACTGGGGTGGCTCAGGGGCCACACAACCCCCAACCTCTGGCAAAAGATCTCAACTGCAAGAGACAAAGAAAGGGGAACGGGGAGGAGAAAGGAAGGCTCCCCAGCCAAACCCAAATGTACTCCTGCTCTACAGCTCCTAAACTGGGTTTGCACTTGACACAGCACATCAGCTTCCATGAAACAAGATCTTGTTACTGCGTGAACTTCAGAAGACAAAAGTCAAACTGCTGCCCAACAATGTCAAATTCCAGAGACTTCGTGGTGTCTCAGAGAATAAAGCCAAGAAATTACTTATCATGCCTGGGAGCAGGGAACTTCACAAGTTCCACCAAGGTAAACAAGGGTTATTTATCTCAGCTACAGCTGAGACCACTCAGTTCCTTCACTAGGCCGTGTGCATCCTTCAGCCACTGTGCTCACTTCAGACTGGAAATCAGGGATAAGAGAAGCAGCACAGACATTGTGATGATTTAGTTATGTAAACACAGTAATCCACCTGCTGCTGTGAAAGCAGAACAAACTGCAAGGAAGCAAAGCCACAACGAGCAACTTTCTGAAAGAGAGTGTGAAGTACTCTGCGAGCACATACATATGTATGTCCTAGATTAAGCAACATTGGCAGTAACTACCAGCCATAAACAAGACTTTTCTGCATCTGTATCATGTAAGATCTGCCATTTCCTCCTCTTTAGGCACTATCTATAGTGTGTGTTTCCCTTGCTGGCTTCAGGCTGAAGGAATGTGCCCAAAAGCAGCAGAGCCAGGCCCTGGTGTTCACACAGGGATGGCAGTCCCAGAGCACAGCGAGGCCTCAGGACAGCACCCTCTGCATCACCTGGCAAGAGCCAGCTCTTCTGGGCAAGTATGAAACTCCAGCCCAACTTTCAACAGCTCAGCAAGGCAGACTCAGCTTTATTTGATGCACTGTAAGGACTAGGTCTGAATGCCTGACGGATCAGCATCTAGCTCAGAACTGTTTAGATTTGAAGGATGCCGATTTCCACTACAATTCACTCTGTGCTTTCCTTCCCTCCCCCTTTTCAGAGACACAAATCCCAGGCCAGCCATTAAAGGTGAGGCTCTCACACTCCTGTGCATGTCTCTGCCACGTGTACTTTCCCTCTTCAAACTAGCAAGAGTTTGGGAAGAAATGCTCACCACTAAAATGGTTACCTCAGCTTCCAAAAAGAAACCTGCTGTTATGTTTAAGGATGTACAGTTCTGTTAAACACAGAAATGCCACACTTACTTTTTGCTTGCTTCGTAAACATCCGTGATGTTGGAGAAGAGGTGGTGGCTCTCTGTTTTGGTCATTGTAAGGCTCAGCTCCCTGGAATTTTTAAACATCCGGATCAGAATCTCCAGGCTCAGCAAATAGGAGTGCTCAGAAGATATCACCTCAAATATTGCCTGCAAAGTGGAGGGGGGAAAGAAGAGACTTACTAGTGACTGGACTTTTTTCCTTAAAAACAAAAAGAAAATGTTGAGCAGGGGTGCAAAGCAAAGTTTTGGATGTAAGCTAGAGTTTATGACATAAATATTCATCTCTATGGCAGCTAAGGAATTAATTAGAAATAAATTATTAATACTAGAAAAAAAGTATTTAAGAAGTCTATATTCAGAGTTTTCAATGCAACTGCAAACCAGGAGTTTGAAGACAACTCAACAAGTGTGACCCCAACAGCACAGGGGCGAGGCTGCAGGCACAGGGCTGAGATCCCTCGAGCTCTCCCCAGACTGGTTACAAAGTCATCAGCACAGGCAGGAATGGGGCAAAGACACTTGGCTTCTATCGTGCAAGGAAGGGAGAGGGAATCGTCTCATCATGATCCAAGCACATTCTGGAGAACAAAACCCAGAAAAAGGTGCCTGACACACACCCAGGGGCTGGGGGCAGCTCCCTGGTGCCTGCTGGGCATTCCTGGGTGGCACCTGAAGCCACGCTGGGGTTCCAGCAGATGTGTGAACCCCCCCCGGCAGTAACACTCTCAGGGGGCCACGTGCACCCTGCAAAGACAACTCACATACACAGGCACTCTCAGCTTGCAAGGAAAGATCTACTGAAAATAATTTCAGTTCAAATCAGTCTGTGACACATTTTCTTTAGCCAAAATATGCAGAGAGATCCATCTCACTAACAGATTCTGAAAGATGGGATATGTACAAAGACAGCACATGGACATTAAACAAGGCAAAAAAACAAGAAATCTATTTTTCTGCAGTGACAGTGTATATAAATATAAAATAATCTAACAGGCTCTAAAAAGCAATTTAAAGAACAGAGAAAGAATAAATGATAAAAGGCAGTTTAAAAGAAATACAGCAAAAGCATGACTTGGTAATGTAACTACAGCTTAAGTATATTTATTTAGGCTCCCTCTGAAAGAATTGACCTCTAAAATTCAAATAAAAACCCCTCAGGCCTGAAAACATTTTTGGTAACATTAAAGACTTTACATTTAAAAGGCATCCAAAGAACCTGTTCTTTTTGAAAGGATGCAAGTATGGCTCCAGGAAACACAGGCTAAAGGCTCCTGAAGGATACGACTGAAACACATGCCTTGTCTCAAAAGCTTCCCAGCAGGAGGAGGCTGAGGTATGTCCTCAAGAGCAATGAAGATACTGGGACAAATTCCCAGGTCAGGTAACGCTACAGTGTTCCTGCTAAAGCCTTGTGTTTCCTGGGGAGGGACATACCTCAGGAAGGAGCTGCAGGGACACAGCTGCCTAGGCCAGGCTACGCCTTTCAACACCTCTCATTCACTTTGACATAGCCCCTGTAGTGAGGAAGGAGGGCACAGCAGATGAACTGGACACAAGGAGCAAAGGGGAAGAGGAAAGTGGATGAAGAGGACACAAGGAACAAAGGGGGAAGAGAGAGAGAACAGACAAGCACCCCAGTGCTGCTGCTGCCAGCATGGAGACTCCTGTCCCACTCCAGGGCACAGGGTCCCAGCAGGTACACGGTGCTCATGTGCCCAGCACTGCTCACAGGGGTAGGTACAGCCCAGGGGCTCTATAAAAGCTGCCCTTTGCTCAGGCACTCTCAGCTTACTCATGTTTTTATGTAGGAGGTAGCCACCTCCTCCCTCTGGGAGCTCAAGGTTAATGTCACCCCTTCCCCGGCACAGCAGCGACCCTGGGGCTGCCAGGCTGGAGCGGGTGCAGGGAGCACCCCAAAAGCCCCTGGCAGGGACACAGGCACCTCAGCACAGACTGGGTTTATGTTTTGCCTCTGGGGAGGGAGGACACTTCACTGGAGGGCAGGAAGCCAAGCAATGAACTCTAATCAATGCCTCCTTATCAACAAACAGAGCACTGACCCAGGCGAGCAGTGCAGCCCGGAGCAACCAGCCCCAAAGCACAGAGAGTACCTCCTGTCTTTTCCTTTCCTCCTGGCTGATCGCTTCTGACAATCCGTTCTTCTTCACCTAAAAAAACCAAATAAATCGATATTTTTAATACCTTTTGTGGAAAAACGTGATCAAAAAGAGATACAGGGCTATCAAAACCCGTAAAGCAAAGCACCAAGGAGAGCCTGGCTCTACAGGAGTGCCAAACACAGGAGCCCAGATCAGGAGGGTCACCAGGAGAAGGGAAGGGCCACAGCACCACACAGGTGGAAGGCCCTGTTCCCTTCGTGGAGCAGAGACACACCACAGACACAGGACCTCACACACACTTCCCTCCTCCCGTTTCTGCCAGTCTTCTCCAAAAGCTCCTAACATACTCTCACCAACAGCTTTCTCTTCTTGCTCCACCTGTTCCCTGGAATTTTAAAGGATATATTATTCCTCCTTTTATTCCTGCACACCAGGCCCCACAATGCTGGACAGCAGGAGTAAAGAGGTGCCACACTTTGGCCTGCACACCGAAGTACAGACTCACAGGTAAATGCCTATGAAAGGAACATCAGCATTCCAGTGTGGGAGCCACTGTCCCGTGGAACACAAGTCACAGATTCCCGTGGCACCACAAGCAGACACTGCTGGATGCTGAGCAAGAACTAATTAGATGCCTTTCTATTAAACAATTAAAGTACATTTCAATCAGCAGCCTGAACACTTCAGAGCATTCCCAAGGAAGTGCAATGGCACTGAAAGGTGCAAAGTCACTTTTTTCTGGATGCAGTGGAAGAGTTTTTTAAAAATACACCAACACAGGAAATACCTACGAACACATCCCCCAGATTTCAGTGCTCCCTGTTACCACAGACACTGCCAGTGTCCAGGGAGGTCCCTGTGGCACCTGCTGAACTCGTGCTCCAAACTGCAGCAGTGCTTCGTGGTCACTGCTGTCACACGTGGGTGTGTCACACAAAGCACACATGAATTCATGGTACATGAACTCGCAGGCCAAAGGCCCAGCCTCACACTCCCCATCAACAGCAACACTTCCAAAGAGGCAGAGGCCCAGATATGGAGACTACTTTGGGCATTTCTGTGAAAGAAAATTCAGTACCTAATTTTGACATGCCCAAAATGTTTAAGCTGAAATAACCTAAAAAATGTCACATGTGTGATACTAAGCAAACAAAAACTTCATTTAAGCTAAGAATACGACCAGAAGGAATGGAAGAGGCCCAACATCACAGCTAAAGCTGTCTGTCATCACACTGGACTGGCTTTTCCCCAGCAATGACCGATTCAACCATGGAGACGATGAGCAAAGGATGATGAAAGGAGGACAGGTGAACTCTGGTTAGAGACAAAAAGTTCCTTCAAAACAATGAGGTGCTGAAGGGGGGGAACTCACCAGAAATCCACTAAGTGTCTGCACATACCCAAAGTGAACATGAGCCCTTTGACACAGGGAGAGAAAGGGGAGCCAATGCAGAGACCAGCCCTGAGGGTCCCTGACAGTCACACCACGGGTCTGTGCTGGTACCACAGAGAGGAGGCAGCCCTGGACACTGACCCTGTGAGTGGCTCTGGAAGGAGGCAGCCCTGCACACTGACCCTGTGAGTGGCTCTGGAAGGAGGCAGCCCTGCACACTGACCCTGTGAGTGGCTCTGGAAGGAGGCAGCCCTGCACACTGACCCTGTGAGTGGCTCTGGAAGGAGGCAGCCCTGCACACTGACCCTGTGAGTGGCTCTGGAAGGAGGCAGCCCTGCACACCGACCCTGTGAGTGGCTCTGGAAGGAGGCAGCTGGGCACACCGACCCTGTGAGTGGCTCTGGAAGGAGGCAGCTGGGCACACTGACCCTGTGAGTGGCTCTGGAAGGAGGCAGCCCTGCACACTGACCCTGTGAGTGGCTCTGGAAGGAGGCAGCCCTGCACACTGTGATCCTGTGAGTGGCTCCATGAAGCCACTCACGGCAGCTGATTTTTACATGAATGAGAAACCAGTCACAACCAGGATCAACCTCACAAGTGTGAATACACTTCAGCAAGACAGAAACACCCTTTTTCAATACTGTTATCATAAAGAATTTGACAACTCCATACCTGAAGTGCACTAGCCCTCAAACACAGCGTGGTCAGAGCTGCACCAACTGCCAGGGAAACCTCTCACAGAGAGAGGGGATCCCTCTGCATCTGCCCTCAGTTTCCCAGCACAGGCACTGCTAACAAACACCAGAAACATTATCCTCCTCCTTTCCTAACATATGCTGAAACCCAGGACTGACATTTTCCAGCTGACTTCCTGCGACAACTCCAGACTCACTTTTTAACTTTTTAATACACATTGACAGCATGTAATTTTTCCAGAGTTATAAACAGTCACTGTGAGTCTCAGATTCCCAGATTTTGTTTTCTCCATGCACCACCTTTTCCCACATACTCCCCACTTCCAATCTTGTAAATCAAATACAGACAGTGCACGAGTTTCTGTGCAAGGAGCAGTAAAGAACAAGTCGGTTTCTGTAAGTGAAGCACGGCACAGAACAGTTCTCCTCCTGAGATGGTCTTCATGCTATTTTTGTCTCACAGCAAATTAGTGTTTTGAAATTATCACTATTATTACTAAATAGCATTCCTTCCAAAATACCTCAGCTGTTGAACATCTAACTGCTAGTTTGCCCAGAAGGCAGAAAAAACAATCTGACTCCATTATAAACACTTTTTTTGCAACATGAAGCAAATGAACTATATTTAAAGTATTTGACTGTTGAAAAAAAGAAAATTAAAGCACTTCTTTTCAAAACCACATTGTCTTGCCTTCGTTATAATTACTGAACCAGAGAGATTCATCTTTCAATACTTTAAACTGCAAAGGGTCATCAGCATCTGTATGACAGCTCTGCTAATCAGACCATCTAAGCAGCCTTGGGGGATCTCCCTGAGGCTTAATGCCTCATTTATCGGGATAGACAGAGCTGATGGCCAAATACTCCGGGTGATCGTGTAATGGCATCATCTCTCTAATGCCAGAGATGACCATCTACAACATTCTGCACGTTATGTAAACAAAAAACCAACCCCAAACCCTTCATTTCAGGGATATCCCTCCAGAGGCCACAGAAATGATCGAAGCACAGAATTTTTATGATTCCTTCAGTCCCAAAATCATGTGTGCAAGAAAGAGCTGTGGCAGTATCAGCTGTTATCAGCAATTTGTCAGGTTACCAGAGGGAAGGCAGCAGGACTGCAGCACTGATGGGAACAGCTGAATTTACTTTGTTTAACGATGCTGCTCCGCCAAAGCCCTGCAGATGCTTCCCAGCCTGTGCAAGGGACAGCACAGCACCACCAGCTCCTCTCTCCACTCCTCAAAATGCTTCCCATCAAATATCTGCACTCGAGTCAGCTTAAGAGCTGGTGCAGAGCAATTTAGAACAATTCAGCAGCAACTTGTTTGTAACTAACTGAAGCCTTTCTTTAGTATAATTCACCCTTTTAGTGAACTCACACAACCCTTTTTCTAATGGATCAGTAAAGTGGTGTCTTTGCCAAACACAGGGCTCTAAAATGAACTCGGTTTCATTGTTTTTTATGTGAAACAAAGACCAGTAACTGATTGGGACTTCCATGTCCTTCCTATGAGATGAAAAAGATGATGACAAATTTCAGCCAAAAACTCCAGCAGCAAATAAGAGAAGACTTTGCTTCAACCCCCCCGAGATCCTGTCTCTGGCCATACAAGGAACACAACTCACCACAGAGAGCTGGCTCCACGTTGACCTCAGGGGCTTATAGTGAAAAACAACCTTGTCATCCAACTTCTGCTCTTGGGGCTCAGACTCTTCATCAGAATCTATGTCCAGAGCTTTTTCCTTATAGTTCTGATATAATACAGCATTTTCTGTCAAATAACAACAGTATGTCAGTCATTGCTAGAAAGTTAGTTTAGTTGCTCTCATAAAAATTTGAAGTAACATTTACACAATGAAAGATACCAAAGTGTCACTGCGCTGCTCACACTCCACAAGACAAAGATAGCATCTGATTGGGGCCGGACAATGGTGCAGTACAGTGACAATGGATCACTGTACCCAAAGATCCTCCCAGACCGAATTAAAGAACAGATGTGGCCTTTGTCAAGAAAAAAAAAATAGCAAACAATTTTTTCTTCCTTGGTTTGCTGTACCCAGCTCTGTAATTAACCAGCAATTAGAAAATGAGATCGTGTGTCAGTGGAGCAGTCACTGATCTGCAGGTCTCACTATTTTAACACCCAGGAAAAGCACATTGCCCATGCCAACCTTTCTTCTGTCAACTTCAAATGCTGTCTTCACATTCCACTGTCTCCCAATTTCAGAGATCTGAGGTCAGAACTATCCCAGATAGAAAGTTAAAGGCTTGCCTGAGTAAGCACGAGACCTATGAACCCTAAGGCCAAATACACTCATCATGTATTTGAGTTCTGCCATCATTAATTCAGCACTATCAGTGGCAAAGGAACACAGGCGTGGAGCATTCCCGCTGTTTCCCAACCTCCCTGGCCACACACCCCTTGCAACAGCAGTGAGCAAGGACAGAATGCAACCCCACAAAAACCCACAGACGCATGAAGCCACTATGCAGGCAGGCTCTGAAAGGTACTTTTAGATAGGCCAGGCTTTGGATAACATCCAGTGTCCCCCTACCAGAGAAAAGGGAACTGAAGTGGAAGTTTGGCTGCTCCAGGCAAGGCCCCAACTCCTGCAGTCCCACACCTGGCTGGGCAGGTCTGTCCCACCCACTCAGACCTACAGCCCTGACCCAGTGCCAGACCAGGTGTGGCCTTTGGAGCAGTTCTTTGGGAAGGGTCTACAGAGTTTACACACTTTTAACAGAGGAAACTGTTACAGCACTGAGGTCTGGGAGGCATTACAGAGAAAGCTACTAGCTGGGATCATCCAAGACAGAAAGGAGCCATTGGAAGAGAATCTAAAAACCATCATCAGGAGATAGTGTGAGAAGAGATAAAACTAAAGAGTAGGAAAGGGGATGATGCAAAGAGAACACAGTGGGAAGCTTTGAAAACAGACACAAGAGGAAGGTAACACAGCAGCTGAGATGACCTCAAAGAGGCTTTAAACAGAGAGCAGCCAAGAGAGTAGCAGTTATTACAACAGAACTTCTGTGGACCCATCATAGATGTTTTTCCTGTTGAAATACTGGGAAAAGCAGCAAATGTGGCAAAGCCCAGTATTAATGAGTAACACAAAAATACAGATCCACAGAAAGTGTTTTTCTGGCACCTAAAACTTGAAGCCTAGGCAGCAAGAGAAGAAAATGCTTACAGAGTCCAAGGATTCACCCCAGCACCCTCAGCTGATGAGAAGGCAGAAACAGCTGTGTGAACCACCAGCCCAGAGTAAGAACTCAGGTGTGTGCTGCAGGGATGGCCCCAAACCCATAAGTGATCCACAATGTCCTGCACCTGGGCAGAGTCCCAGGGAATAGGCAGGAAAGCAGTCCCACATGGAGGAACCCACTCTGGAACTGCACAGAACTGTCAGGGCTGAGGCAAACACAGCCAACAGCTCACTTTTTGGGAGGGACAGGAGCTTAAGCAGAAAAGAAGCCCTTGACACACCTTTTTAGTCTGCCACTTCATAGTCTTTAAAGTACCCCTAAGGTATGTCTAGTGCCAAAATTATGGTCCCATATTGCAGTCAGTTTACTGAAAAACAAGGTACTGAGTCTTTGATTCCACACAAAGCAGTGTGTGAAATGATCCTGAAGTTCATTTCCCTTGGAGTTATTAGCAAGTCTGGACAGAACAGGGCTCACCTTCCCCATCGAACGTCCCTTGTCCTTTCAGCATCTTCTTCAGATAATTTTAACAGAAAAGAGAGATATGTTAGAAGGAGGAGAATGCCAAATAATCACAGTAACAAGAACTTCTGTTTTATTCAGGATTTGGGCTCCAAATCAACAGGCCCTAATCTGTAAACTTCAGATGTTGGACAAGAGTTCAGTGAAAACAACTGTGTCACCACAGAAAGTGAAAAGCTACTCTAGTTTCATTTCTCTCATGCCTTGTTTATATGTATTTTCCCAGTGTTTCAAAAGCACACTCTACTGGCTTGAGAAGGGTTCAGTGAACTTGCAGCTCATCCCACTGTCTCGGGGCTTTCCGTGAAGGCACAGCACTGAGGCTGCCCTTCCACACTCTGCAAACAACAACCACTCTGAGCACTTTGTAAAGGAGCCTTCTGAGAGCACAACAAACCTCTGAAATAAAACAGCTGCTCTGGTGCAAGCCCTAGGGCCCAAGAGACTATTTAATAAAGCACTACTTGCAGAGAGCTCTGTACGGACAGGACAGTCTCATGTCCTCCTATCTTAAATTAACTCACTGTTCTAAGTCTCCTACCAAACCACCCCACACTCTGCAGCTGTTCACAATTTCATAAATTTCTATTTCACTGCTTGCAGTATTTTCACAGAAGCATCCACTACCATAATTTCAAATTGGCTGAAAACTGCCATAAACCTGATAATTCTTTTAAAAGCTACAGCATCAGCTCTTGGCCTGGTGTACTTTATCACACAATTCCAAGCACTCTACAGAAATCTATGAATATATTTCATACAATAACAAATTACATTTAAAATAAGGAAATATAATATTACATTATGAAAAGTAAAAGAATACTATCAGTACGACTTCATAATTTAATACATTAACATTTAATGTAAGTCTACTGTGGGTTTCTAAGGGACTACAACCAAGATTTAAAAATAGGCATGCTGCTTTGACTTTCAGGCATTAAAATTAAGATACCCAAAGTGATTTCTATCAATTTAAAAATCACTCGGTGATTTTTAAAAATACTTTCAAAGTAATGTCTCAGACAGAGAAGAGAGGAAGTTCATTTTTCTGTCTCTATTCTAGCATGAAGACTTTATTAAGACAATATCCCTTTTTTTCCTGTTTATTCATTTCTGGGACACAGGTTTTAAGCCAGTGGTTCGGTTGTGAAAACTGGAGAATCTGGCAGGAAAGGCAAGCAGGAGGTGGCCAGCAAAGGCTCTGAACCTCCTGGATTTCAACAGAGCCGCGTCCCTGCCGTTTCCAACACTACGCTTAGAAAACAGCACTTGTAAGACTCACAGCAACTACGAAAAGTTTTGCGTTAGCAAAAAACAAACTGAAAAACCCCAGCGTTTATGGAAAATGAAGAATCAGCAGATCACACTCCCGCGGAGCCCGCACCCTCACCCATCAGCGCACCTTACCTTTATCCTCCCCAGGCTCGAGAACTTCTCTTTATCTTCAACCACCGCTTTCAGGATGGGCTGGGACATTCTGTTTTTCTTCTTGCAGTTGGCGGAGCCGTCCAGGTCCACGCCGCTCACCACGGCCCGGCGGTAGGACGTGGAGCGCAGCCCGCGCCGCAGCGCGCCCGGGCTGCCCGGGCCGCCCTCGGGCTCGTCCTCGGGGTCGCTGCCCAGGGACAGCCGGGGGGTCTCCACCAGGCTGCGCACCTTGAGCCCCCGCTCGTGGCCCTGGGCCCGGCCCGCGGGCCGGCTCTCGGCCAGGCTGCGGGGGATCAGCTGCTGCGAGCCCACCCTGCGCGCCGCGGGGCTGTGCGTGCTCAGCAGCGCGGGGGGCTCCGCGCACGGCACCGCCGGCGGC
>VZRR01010289.1:52543-105886 GCA_013398015.1 Oreocharis arfaki | reverse complement strand
CCACCTGCGGCTCGGCTGAGGGCGGGCGGAACGGCGCTTCCGCCGCCGGCACAGCCCCTGCGCCTGCCTGGGCCGGGCTGCCCCGGGCCCTCCCCTGCTCCGCGCAGGTAGCGGGGCCTGCAGAGGGTCCCGGCTGCGCCCGGTGGCGGCGGGGGGAGCGGGGTGAGGCCTCGCCGGGAGCAGCCGCGCGTTACCGCGGGGTTGGGTGAGGAAAGCCGCGGGCAGGACGGGCGGCGCTTCCCCGAGCCCTGCGGTTCCCAGCAGCGACAGCCCCGGGCTTCCCGCGGCAGGGATCCGCAAGTGTCCTCCCGGGGAACGTGTTTGGTCTTGCACTTGACACACTCCGCGTGCGGCAGTGCCATCCCCCCGTGCCTCAGCCGGGCAGCGGCTGTGCCGGCCCGGACAGAGGCCCCTGTGCCCCTGCTTGTTCATTAGAGGCACCTGGCCCGCTGGGGCTGCCTCACTGCCTGCCAGCGAGCTGGGAAAGGAACAGCTTTGTCGTAAAAAAATTGGACGTAGACAATGAATCTGCTGGGAATTCTGACAAACTACATCACCCTGAAAAACCTGTGTCCGTAAAAACGGTGAAACTTAGCTGTGACTTTGGGACAACATATAGCTTAAACATACATCAAAGGAGAACAGAGTAGATTTTTAAAAGCAAAACAAAAGATACGCTCGTGTTTCTATGCCAGGCCACGAGGCCTGCCCACCTCAGCAGACCAGCCAAGGGTCCCGGCACTCCCAGGAGGGGAGAGCTTCTGCACAGAGTCCTGAAATAAAGCGACACAGCCGTTTTTCTGCTCTGTTACATTCAGTAATAATTACAACATGCCCTTCTTTTGCTATCTGCTCCTCTGCAGTTAAAGTCTGCCTCTGCTTCCACTAGAGAAAAAGAATGATCCCTATGTTTTAGAAGCCATCTTGCCACAGCACAGGGAGCATTTACATGAGGAATTAGCACCACTATGAAATGCCGCATTGGCTAGGAATGTAAAATACAATATAGAATGCTTCCCTAGTACTCAGTCGCAAAGCTGAATTGTTTGTCAGGTTTCCCTCAAAGGCATGAAAGGCAAAACCTAGGTGTGATTCTGTTCCTGTGTAATGAACACCTCGGCCGGGACCGGCAGAGCAGAAATAGCTGGACTGTCGGGAGGTGCTGGCGGCCGGGGACTCTGCGGGCAGCGTCGGGAGCTGGGCCGGCGCTGGAGGACAGCTCCTGTGAGCCCGGCCCTGCAGCCGCAGGTGAAACAGCCGGGCCAGTCGCGTCTGAGTGACCCGCAGGACACGCCGCAGCTGCGGCGGGGAAGGCTCTGCTGGGAGAGCCGTGCCCTCACACCTGGCGGGAGGGTGCTTGCCTTTCATTAGTCAAGGTGCAAGCGTGGTTTCTCGGCGGACTGGAACGGGAAGCAACAGCCAGAACTGCACGCACCAGGGATGCAGCACACACCAGGGATGGGCTCGGGCAGCGCCTGGCTGCTGAGGGCTGGACATCTCCTGAGGGTGGAGAAGAGAGTTCTGGGAGGTGCTCAACAAAACGACTTGCTTATTTAAGGATGGGCACCCGCTTAGGCTCCTGGCTGAACTTGAAGGGAGAAGGGACAGAAAAAAATTTGTTAGGTTTGTAATTGTCCCCTCCATACTTGCAGGATTGAATTTGCCAGATTTCATGTATCACTGAATCAGAAAAAAAAAATCAGAGTAGATTGAAAGTACTGTCTTATCTTTTTAAATATATGAAAAATTTAATTTATACTGAGTTTGTTTAACAATCAGAAAAAAATATAGAGGGAAATGTAAGGACCAGCCAACCCTGCGTACATGCACTTAAACCTCAGATTATGAATTCTTCTGCCAGGAGAACCCAGTAGAACAAAGAATCTTGCTAAGAATCAAATTAGGCAACACACAAAGAAATTAAAATGAACAAATGTGTATGTCCACAAATGAGACAAGGCTGCAAATTGCCACTTCAGCTTCAAACAGCCAGAGCTGAAGGGAGAAGCTACAGGCAGAACCTAAGATGCTGGTTTAGTCGTCACTTGGGATTTCACAATGGATTATTTCTAAAATTATCTCTCAACTTTCCACATGTAATTGCCAAGGAATTGGATATAGTTGCAGCATATTACTTAACTCATAAATCCTAATTATTAATAACCAAGGTAATGAGCTTTGACAGGATTATTCTCTTGCACATACTTATTCACTGTGCTGCAGTTACAAGGGTAATTCTGATTCCTGAACAGCCACCTCAGTGTTCCATTTCATACACAGTAAAAGAGAAATAAAACCTTACAATAAAATTGCCATCATAAGAAAAGTAAAATCATCTCTGTAATTTAAGAGAAGAAAGAAATGTGGTTATTAAGCCTGCCTACAAAGCCAGGTCACTGTGAAATCACTGAGGCTCCTGTGTAGCAGTGCCCAAACCTGAGCTGCTCAGAGCCCAGGCAGGGCAGCATGTCCTTCCCCAGGGCCAGATCCCTGCCCAGCGCAGAGCCTGGAGTGCTGCACCCTTGGGGAGCGGGGCAGGAACCTGCAGGGAAGCTTTCCACCCATCTTCACAGCTCTCCAGTTAACCCAGATATTGACCTTGAGCATTTATGAGGGAGAGTTTTAAGTGAACCTCCCATTTCCCAGCCACAAGACCTAAAAGCTGGTGTCAGGAGCTGGCACCAAACCAGAAGCATTTCAATACCTGCCTGCAGCCAAACACTCCATGATATTCAGAAGCCCACGTTTATCATAACCAGCATGAGGCAGGTGCAGGTTCGAAGGTGTGCACTGATATGTTCTTGTGCTTACTGCCTGAAAATCTACCAAGGAAAATGGAGGATTATTCATCTCCCTACATCCACATCAAAAGCACACTTTGCCTCTCTGTGCAAAGAGCAAATCCAGCAGTGAGACCTGGCTTTGTTTATGACCCAAATGCTTCACGTCTCAAACACAGTGCTCACTGTTTGTGTCCTGTAGGATGGTTTTTGATCAGTGTAATCAGTGTCATACTCTACATATTTTAGTCTATGAAATACACCATTTTCTTGTCTCCAAGTCAGTACAGCAGAATGGTATCTTGTTGCTGAGAACAGATGAGAAATTCTCTCAAGATAACAAGCCTATGAGTAATAGTCAGATTAAACAGAGCTTTGGAAAGGTTACAGGGTTGAGTGTATACTTTTGTGTAAGATCTTAATGTAAAAATCAGATTTAAATGTTCATGCAACTTACGGGAGATGTAAAAAAGACTCAGAGTCAGGACTGTGCTTTCTGGCAAAGAACGAAAAAGGAAGAAAAGTCCTTGGACACTTTGTATGTTCAATTTCAGAACCATTTCACATGTACTCTCCAGCTGTGGGCTGTCTCTACTGTATGCTGGACTACAGCTCTTCAATCCTGCAAACAGCTGGAGGTGTTGGGCAGACACCTGTAATTCAGTGCTTCTGGCTCAACTGACTTACTCTGTTTGCGGTGTCAGGACATCTTAACCCACTTTGATCAGTCCTCTCTATCCCCCAGCCAGTTTTGGGGTGTCAGGCAGTGCGGAGCAGAACCCGTGCAGTGGGAGCTGCAGCCAGGAGAATTCCCCTGCATGTGCTGTGAGCTGTGTTTCTTTGGAACCTTTCCCAAAGCCAGGTCCTGGCCATGCCCTGCAGCTTCAGAGCTGTGCAGGTGACCCTGGCTGCTGGTTGGGGCCCAATCCCCGCTGCCTCCAGCCTCCCCAGGGGCATTCCCAGCACATCTGTCCCCTCTGTGCTTCCCAGAGAGGGGAAGGCTGGAATGGCTCCAGGGGAAGTGCCCAGCTGCTGGTTAATCCCCGAAGGAATCGACTGTGTGTCCCATCAGTATTAACTGCCAGCTAGGGAGTAGCAATATAAATAACATTCTTTTGAAACTCTTCTGTTTCCCTGGCTCTTCACAGGGAGCTGAAGAAGAGCCAGCCGTGCTCCGCTCAGAGCAAGCCTCAATCCCAGAATTAGCATGCAGGGGGAATAAGGCTCCTTCTGTCCCACAAAAACCCTCCCTGAGCACAGGAGTGACAGGGGTCACCACAAGCAAAGAAAAGACGAGATGTCAGTGTGACAGAGCCAGGCACTGGTGAAATCCTTCTGTCACTGGTTTCACTGCTTTTCCAGGGACATGAACCAAGGGAGTGGAGCCTCTTCCCAATGCAAGTAGCAGGATTTTCCCAAGGAGGACATGGTTACTCCAGCAACACCGGCAATCCCACAGCACTGCCAGCCACAGCACTCAGGAAGGGTCGAGCCTTCCAACCTCCTGCCCCCCCTTTCTTTTCTCTACAACTGTATGTAGGCTGTGAGAGACTTTACTCTGAACACTGCTCAGCCAAATTTTAACTTTAAATCAATCCAAGATGGCAAAAGACATTTAATTATTCCTATTTTCCTCTTAATTGTTTTTTGCTGTTGCTGAAATACTCAGCAATAATAGAAAGCTTTGTAGCATTAACTAAAAGCTTTTAGGGGAAAGCCACATCTCTTTGTACTGCAGGAGTAAAGGACCTGGTCATGCCCATGGAGCATCAAAGTTGAAACAAGATGCTGTTTTACTGCTAAACTGGGATGAAAAGAAAAAGAGTAAGAAAATGTGTACCCAAGAAACACAACTGAGCACTGAGCTACTGCTGCTTCGGTCACTCTTGTCATGGAAGTTACAAATTCTTGTCTATATTGTAAAAATAACTTTGTATTTGCTAATATTTAGACTGATACTACTTGTTTCCCAGCTGATTTACCAGCACTATTTCCTGATCATGTCTCTTCCTTTACTGCCTCAGAGGTAGGTGCAGAGATTGTCTCCTCTATGAGAGAACCTGGCAGCTCCATCATTTATAGAGTTGATTGGGAATTTTCCAACAAGAAGTATTTGAGATTTCAAAATGTTAACTAAATTCTGTGTGTATTTCGTATTTTGAAGTGAAAAACATTTCCTGCCTTGCTTGAATTATATGTCCTTCTTTGATTTTCCTTTTAATTTTCCAACACAGTTTATATCTCGCAATACTTTCACCAGTAAAACTCCTGCAGGCTTCAAGGTAGATAATCAGGTCCAGTAGGATTAGGTCAGTCTAACATTAAAGTAGATAGGTCAAAGGTTATCAAACTTTCCAAAAGTTAGACCTATTTCTAATTTTTGTTCAGTGAATATGAAATGAATCTGAATATTAAAGGAGATTTGTGAAACTGGGAAGTGTGTCCCTTCACCTCCAGTTTAGTTATAAGCATTCTTTTTTCCACTTTTACAATTCCATTTTGAAATTCTGACAGTGAATTTCCTCTCAGTAATTCAAAGACCATTCTTTCCATAGGAGAACAGTTAAGAGAAAGTCCTGGAAAATGTAGATAAAAACTCTTTAATCTGATGACTGTAGTTCATAAGATGTTCCTATTTTAAAGAGTTTGCAGGATTTCAAACATCTCCTAACAAAAGGATGGAGGCACTGCTTGCCATAGCTGAAGACTTTTTGTGGTTGCCATTAGAAACACAAGCAAGCTGGGAGCCTGCACAGGCAGTCTGTGCTGCTCAAGGATGGATTGCTGGGTCTGCTTTGTTCTCCCTTTGTCAACTGTGCACAGAAAAGCCTGAGCAAGTGACAGGGGGACAAGGGGCAGGTCTCCAAAGAGCTGCTGCTTATTCCCTAAATTTGGTTGAAACTGTTTTTCTCGGTGTGGGGTTGTTTTTTTTTTAAGAGATGAACATTCTGCCCATACAGAAATTTTAAAAAAAAAAAAAAAAAAAAGGAGAACCCCATTGGGGTGTTTTTTGTTTCCTTATTGATAGATAGTAATTTCTGTGTGTGGTACCTCACTGCCTCTGTTTGCAGTGGGAGAGTCACCTGTTCTCAGCCCCTCTCAGGCTGTGGCTCCCAGCCCCGTGGTGTCCCTGGGCCTGGCCAGCCCTGCCCTTCCCAGGAGGTTCCAGGGCCCCACTGCTGCCTGCACGTCCTGGGGACCCAACAGGCCCCTCGGGCTCTACACACGGGGCAGCTGCTGTGAACAGAGGCTGAGATTTTTCAAACCTGACTCTCTCACGTGAGATACATGAGCCCCAGGGAATGGCTTGCCTTGATTGCATGGCTCACCTCAGTTCCAGTTGACAAGGCAGAGATTGGTCAAAGGTTGGACTCCATGATCTTAGCAGTCTTATCCACCCTAACTGGTCTTGTGATTCTGTAATTGGGGTGATTTTAGAAGTGCTGAACCTGATTTAATTTCAAACAACTGATTAACGTGCAGTTATGTGCCAGATTTCCCCTTTGCTGCATTGAAATGATGGAATTTTATGAATGCCATAGCAACAGAATCAGAAAGGGAGGAAAGGAGTGCAAGGCAGGGAACCTTGTGTCTGTTTTTCTCTAATGAGCTGAAGCTCTGAAGTGTGCCTTTCCCCCTTAAATTCCAGTTTCCCATTTGTACTCCCCACAGCCAGACTCCACGCCTCACTTGGCTGCAGTCCTTCAGTGGAAACTATGCATGGATGCGTGCAGAGCCTGGGCCTGCCAGGGGCTGGGGGACTTTGATTACTCACTTCAACAAGCCCGGGGTTTGGGCTGCATTAGGCCTAATTGGACCTAAATAACCACGAGTTTGACCAAATTCCCCGATCTGTGTAGCGAGAGGCCTCTCACATTTCCCTGTCCCCCTGCTCCTTTCATAAACATTTTGAAAAATTGGCACTTCTCTTATTATCTTTCCTCTCCAAGCTATTAAAAGTGTTCCTAATTCAACTCTGATCCTACTAATTAGCTCAAATACATTTTAATTAGTGGGATTTATTCTGCAGTTGGACATGCCAAAATTCAACTCTATAGTTTCTCTAAGCTCAGTTTCTTGAGTTGTCTCCTTTCCAGTTAGAGCCAAGCTTTAATTTTCTAGCAGTCACTTCAGTGTTCTTCTCATTTGGAAATAATTTCTGTCATATTCTCTAAGTCCTTTTTTCATCCTTCACCTTACCGTGACTTATTTCCTGACCTACCACACAGAACAGAGTTGAAATTCTAGACCTGATAGGTGCAGTGCTGAGGAGGACAAAAGGAGAGGGAGTGTGTAAAGGAGGATATTGCAGGAGAGAAAGGCCCTTCAGCTGGAACAGCAGCAGGTCAGGAGCAGAGTCTGAGAATTCATACAGCACTTCTAACAAGAGTGAAAAGAGAGAGAAGAGGGGGGTAGAGACTCTCACTGAGCCAAAAACAGATTCCCAAAAGAAAGGAACTCTGGTTTCAAAAGGAAGGGAAAAAAAGGAGTGGAGAGAGCAAGTCCAGCTTTGCCAAGGCCTCTGATGCAGCAGCATGGCCAATGCACTCTGCCTGTGCAGCAGATCTGGCTGAGACCATTCATTTTATCAGCGAAACAAGTCCCCACAGACAAAACAATTTTATTGCTCTTTAGTTGGTTTCAAAATTATTCACAAACTGATTTCATGCCTTAAATCAAACTGAAGATGATCAAGACCTTGCAAAAGGCTTTCTTCCAGAGAGGCAGGGCTGGACCCAAAATAAGCAGAAGCCTTGCCCAGCACCACTGCCATGGAGAATAAACTGGTTTATAAATGTTAATAAAGAGTTTAAATGCTTTTCAAGTTACTCTGACAAAACTTGGCACGAGAGCCATGCAGAATGATTTCTTCCAGCAGATCAGCTGGCCGGCGCGGGCCCAGCACGGAGCAGAGGCTGGGCAGGGTCCTTCCACATACTTTACCTAGTTGGGAAGAGCTGGAACAGACAAGAGCCTCTCTCAGAGCATGAGGACACACTGCTCCGAGCTCCACTGGCTTTGCAAAGGCCTTGCAAGTACCTGCAACGCGAAGGGAGCGTGGCATCCCCGTGGTGGCCATGGAGACAAAAGAGGAGCTGCCCTGAATGGCCGGGACAGCACCTCCCGTGTCTGCAGGATCCACCAGGCTGAGCAGCACCATCAGCGCTGCTGGCTGTGTTCTCTGGGGAGCTGAGAAAATCATCTGAAAGGACTGAACCCCCACAGTGCCTCCACAGCACAGTGACAGTGCTCTGTGGCCTTCTAAGTGATGAGAAGGAGCCTGTGGGTTGTGATTCCTGTTACAGCACTGCTCATATTTGTACATGGTCTTACTGTGCTTTGCATTTCATTTTCACGTGCTACTATTATGTATTTTATATGGAGGGTTTTTTAGTGTTGAATTATGCTCCTCTGGGGTATAGAAGACAAAAGGTAGCAGTGGATTAACATACCAGGCACACAGTAAGAACATTTCTTTCTCAGAAAATGTTGCCTGGCTTCTTCCTAGCAAGTTCTGTGCTGTTAAATACCTCCGGATTCATCTGTGGTGTCAAAGTGCTTTTGTTTCATTTACAGCTTTACTCAGTTTCTCAGGAGATGAAAGGGAAATAAAGCGACTGAAAATGTTTTCAAATGCAGTCTGCAAGCAAGAGAAGCCTTTTGTTTCATTGCTTGGAAACCCCCAAAAAGAGAACTGCAAGGAGCAGTTTGCCTGCGAGACTCAGTGCTTCCTGTTCTTCTTGTTTCTGCATGTTCTTTCTCTCTTAAGGATTTAGACAAATAAGAAGAGGGACACTCAGCCACTGGCATGAGCTGCCCCGGGGTGCTGAATTCAGCTGGCACTGCCCAGGCCCCGTTCAGCACCTCCCCGTGCAGTGTCAGTGCAGCCACGGACAACATTCCTTGGGAATGCTGTGATGCACTTTATGATCCCGTGTTTTTCAGTGATAAAAGCCAGGCACTAGAAGGAAATAGAGAACTCATTTTTCCCACTAAGAAAGAAGAGAAGAACATGTGTTACAGGCCAGTTTGCTCAGCTCAATACCTACTTGCTCTGTATCGTAATTAATCAATTCTGCAAGTAGCAAAATAACCAAAGGACATGATTTATTCATCTCACTGTGAGTAATATGGGCTCTTTGAACAGAGCAATTATTTTAAGCTCAGAGATGTTAAAAATCATATAGAAATGCTTTCATGAGGCAAACTCTCATGTGCAGAGGGGAGAGAATGTTCATTTTTATCAATCAAGATTTTTTCCATCTGGATATTTCTATGGATCTCCCTGGGTGCAGTTTTGTGTGTACCTTGTGGACTCCTGTGACTTGGCAACAACTGCACCATAAAGCTCCTGGAAAGGAATTTGGTCTGACAGTGCAGCCTGAGCCTGGCACAACCCACACCTCTCCAGTTGTGCAACAGAGGATTCTTAATGTCCCAGCTCCTTTGGAAATGCTCCTAAAGGAGTTTGCTGATTTAGAATTAGTTTTTAAGCTAATGCCAAATGTAAGTTTAAACGAGTATACAATAAAAATCAAGTTCCTTGTGTCCGGCTGGGATGTGAGGGGAGTCCTGCAGCAGCTTCAGCACTGCCCTTAGGCCATCGAGGGAAACAGTAAATTGCAAATCATCACCCACTAGAAACAGCAGAACGGCTTTTTTATATAGCTTCATTTTCTTAGTGGGATAAAATTAAATAATTTCTTAGAGGAACTAACGCTCTGAAGAACAAAACACTTATTAAATGGAGTGTTTTCAGATCTTAAAGCCATGCATATGCCTTAATGAAACAGGCACACAGCCCTTCCACTAGTACTCTGATCCGCTTTACTTTGCTGTTGATGTTTAACTTGATTTCTGTCCATGATAACATTCACAGCAGCACCTCAGGGCAGGAGGAAACTGAGTCTGGAACAGCCATTTTTTGCATTGCTGAAAGCCCTCAGCCTCAAAACATCACAAGAACTGGAAATACTCAGGCTCTGTCTTACAGCAGAAACACTGACCAGTGACACCACCAGTCCCTGCTGTGCATTTTAACCACTGCCCAGTGTCCCCAGTGCTGCAGGCCCCAGCACAGCACCCGGCTCCCTCCGAGGGCAGAATCCAGCCTCTCCTAGGGCAGAATCCAGCCTCTCCAAGGGCAGAGTCCACCCTCTCCAAGGGCAGAATCCACCCTCTCCAAGGGCAGAACCCACCCTCTCCAAGGGCAGAATCCAACTGCTCTGAGGGAGGCTCCTCAATCATTTTAACAGGTTTTGCCTGGAGCACAGGATGCAACAGCCTGATGGGTGTCCAGCTACAGCCAGCCAGGGATTGAGAGTTTAAAAAACCCTTCCCAAAGCTCCTGAGAATTCCAAGGAAATATTTAAGGCAGAAGCAAGAGACAGCCAGCTGCAGATGCTCTTATCCTTGTGAGTGAAAACCTAGGAATACTTGAAATACTCCAGATAGTTATGACTGGGCAGCAAACACCACAGCAAAGATCTCTTTGTTTTAAGTAAATCATTAACAGAGCAGTCCAATCACAGTGATAAAAACCACACTGATATTCTTGGACTAAACTCCCTCACTGTAACTGTCCATCCAAAACTAAAGCTGCAAAAACTGAGATGCTTCCAATAGGGGAAAGAAACACATAAAGAGCAAGCTCCTGAGACACAAAGTTTGGAAAGCTGATCTTCAAAACACAGGAGGTTTACTAGAAGTATGTTGTATTACAGCAAAGGAGGTCTGCTCTAAAATTTCAGTCCAAAAATAGCCTTTCTCACAGAGTCCTACTCTGAGTGAATACATAATAATAATATAATATAATTAGAAACCTTTCTTTGTCCTTTGCACAGTCAAATTCTAATTCTTAATTACCCAACTGATTTAATCCATGGTCATGTTTTCAGAAAGAAAAGTGTGTTTTAGCAACAGTCCATACCTGGTTTCATAAACTCCTTGCATTATTGCACCTGGAGGGATTTAGGTACCAATATATTTGGCATTATTTAC
This sequence comes from Oreocharis arfaki, assembly GCA_013398015.1. Taxonomy (NCBI): domain Eukaryota; kingdom Metazoa; phylum Chordata; class Aves; order Passeriformes; family Paramythiidae; genus Oreocharis; species Oreocharis arfaki. The sequence continues at coordinate 95,105 of VZRR01010289.1, read as the reverse complement.
ACTGCTCCTATTTTGAACCAAACAGGTTTGTGGCAGAAAAGAAAACTAATAAAAATAAGTGTTTCTCAGTCGTCCTGTCTTTTATGTCACCACATACACAGGTCAAACACAGCAAGGAAATAAGTCTTCAGTTTAAATATCTGCAGTTTTTATGTGGACTTCTAGACCCTCAGGGAACTGATATGAAAAGGGAGAAGGTAATGATAAGGAAACCCTTTTTTTCCAGTCTCAGGCATCTCAGTCCTGCAGGACCTTGGCTTTCTAAACCCCATAAAATGATTTCTTCCCACCATGCTTCCATTAATTGCACGGTTTTGAACAAATTAGAGCATCAGCTGGCAGCCCCTCTGCTCCTGCACAGGTCATGCCTGTTTAACAAGATCAGCCTGGACTGTCCCAAATCTGCTCATTCACCTTGTTTTCATAAAGCACAATTGTAGTTCTTTCCTTCCTTGGCAGAAAGCTCAACAGAAGTATGGCCTTAATCCATTAAAAACATTAGGTCACATTTGTAGATGGTGAGCCCTTGGCTCCATCCCTGCCATGGGAATCTCACTGATGTGCTAACACAGGCCTTGCTGGCAGCCCCCACCCTGCTCAGGAGAGGCCAGGGGAGCCAGGGACAGGACAATGTCCCCATCCTGATTCTGTCAGCAGAGCCAAGGACAGGGTAAATTCCCCATCCTTACTCTGTCAGTGTGTAAGGGAAACGTGGCCACAGTTCACACCAAGGGTGCTACACTCTGGCATTCAGCACAGAAACAGGGAGGAGGGATGCATTATTTGGGGATGAATATGGAAACACTGCTTTTATTCTGCATACTTCCATTAATGTAAGTATAGATTACTTTAATCATTAAGGGATTACTTGGGCATTTTAGGCACATTATTAGATATCTATGTTTATATGTACAAATGGACATCTTGTTTTCCCTAGAGAAAATGGAGCAAGAGAAAGGCATGCAGAGGAGACCAGGGAGAAGCACAGTGCCACTGCACTGGGAGATGCCCCCAAAGCAGGAAGGGCAGAACCAGGCACATCCCACTAAGCAGGAACAGGGCTGCTGGAGAAGCTACAAAGGATCTGTATGGAAGGATCTGAGAGACCCTTCAGGGCTGTAAGAGCGTTGGAAAGTCCCCTGCGGAATGAGGGAGTCCCAGAGGGAAGCAGGGCTGGAAGGGGAGCTCTGGCTCTGTGCCCACTCAGCTGTCCATTCCTTTCCCTGGCACACAGCAGTGCCAGGCCTGGTGCTGAGCAAAGGAAACTTAACGCAGGTTCTTTTCTTCGTTCAGTACATGTGTTTCATTAGTCTCATATCTGTGTGTGCTCACATAGTCCCATAAACCTTCATTAAAAAATGTTGTTTTTCCCAGCCCTGCCCTCTGCCCAGCTGAGCTGCCTGCCGGGGGTTTCCCAGAGCAGCAGCTCCTGGACAGCCTGTGGCTGTTGGGGAAACACGAGTATTCACAGCTGACCTGTCACTGACAAAGAGTCGGGGGTCCCTTTACCCTGGGCACTGTTCTCCATTGTCCCGCTCCCTCCCAAAGGGGACAGATATTTCTCTCATTTATGCAAAGGGAGGACAGGCAAATAATGAATCCCAGAATGGGCTGCTCCTTCAGAAGCTCCCAGTAACCAGAGGTGATGCCAGGATGGCTGTTCCCAAAACGCACCGAGCTTTGTGCAGGGCTGCAGCACAGGACAGCAAGTGGAAAGCAGCCACTGCTCACACATAAAAGCTCCTGTCAGGGCAAAAGAAAAGCTCAGCATGGTTTTAGTTCTGTATTTTAAAAATACAGTAGGGAAAGCTCTTCACAAAGCTAAACAGAGGCAGCTGAGCTGGCAGCTACACCAGCCCCACATTAATGAGCTCGGAACAGCCCCGCTCCGAATCTATTGGGAGAAAGATTGCAAGATATTATTTTTAAAAGATCCGTTTCTCCACCAGGCCATGCACCATCATTTCACTCACACATACTTCACATTTTGTCCATTCCCATTTTCTATGGAGAAGTGAAAAGGCTGTTCTGAGAAACCAAACTGGAACAGAATAGATTTAAATGTGCCTTTGTGATAAACACTAATAAAAATTGTTCACTTAATAAAGAGTAAATTATAAAAGGAGTCCTTTAAAAAAAATAATCACATGTAGGGATAATCGCTATGATTCTTAAACAACTTAGGAATTATTTCATACATTTCAATACCTATTAAGGGTAAGACAGAGAGCAGAAGTGTCCTGCCTTGAAGATCCATTTATTTTATAAGTCACTGCCAAACAGACACTGTGTCTTACAGGCAAATGGATGAGATGGAACAAAACATGACCAGAAAGAGAATGTCCAAGACATGGAAAAACAAGTGAAGTACAGGCAGTTCTAACTTCTGTATTCACAGGCCAAACCCCAGTCAGTGAAAATGAAGAGATGACTTAATCACTTTAGTAAATAAGGGCTCTGTTTGGATGTCCCCAGTTTGAGAGAAAGTTCCTGTCAGGCTCTTTGCTTTACCCTCTGCCCTTGGTGCTGCAGTGCAGGGCTCTGCAGGGCAGCAGGACGAGCTCCAGCAGCAGCTGCAGTGCACCAGCACTGTCGATCCCCTCCTGAGCACTGTCCATCCCCTCCTGAGCACCGTCCATCCCCTCCCCAGCACTGTCCATCCCCTCCCCAGCACTGTCCATCCCCTCCCCAGGGCAGACGGAGCCCTTTGTTGGGTGCAGGTGGCCCCGTGGTGGCCCAGGCCACAGAGCGCTGTCCCCAGGCTACAGGAGCTGCGGTTCCTGCACCAACCAAGTCCAAGCTGTGTGTGGAACAAGTCTTCTGAGTCTCACCCAGGGCCTGAGCCAGAGGACCAGACTTCCCTGGAACCGCTGAGACACCGATGTGCCCTCCCCTCCCTCCTGCAGGGGCCAGGGGCTGCCGGTGTGCCAGCAGAGGTGAGTGTGTGCCCCTCTGTGCCACTCCCAGAGTGAGGGGCTGTGAGGGACCTCAGCCAGCAGTGCTGAGCCCCGGGCAGGTGTGGGCGAGTCACAGCCCCTGTGGGCCCCTCTGTGAACACGGGGATGGACAGAGCACAGCAGGACATGGGCTGGAGTACCCAGCAGGACATGGGCTGGAGTGCCCAGCAGGACATGGGCTGGAGTGCCCAGCAGGACACGGGCTGGAGTGCCCAGCAGGACATGGGCTGGAGTGCCCAGCAGCTCCTTCAGCTCATGGAAACGTTATCAGGTGCTGGGAGGTTTATGGAGCTACATCCGAAATCGCACTGGAGTTGTTTCAGAGAATGGTTTCACCACTGCCCTTTCCTTGCTAGCAAGGAAAAAGGGAAAACGTTCTTTCCCTCTTTGCCTTGCTCCAGGACACTTTGGATCACCCAGTGTCCAGCCAGCAGCACCCATCTCTGCTCAGCACCCAAGCTGTCAGTGCCAAACCACTCAAGGGGTGGATTTGTGTGCCAGGAATGGCAGGCTGACAGTGACTGGGCTGCTCACAGCCTGCTGGGCAGGAGCAGACACTGGCATCTGGGACACCAGAATCCAAGGCCTATTAATCGTTTATTTCTTCTGCAGTCAAATTCTGTGGAAGATAAAGAGCTGAAGTTGTTCATGACTTACATTCCTAGACTGATAAGCTTGTTTCCAGCCAACCTTTACAAGTCTCTAGATGAAACTGTAGTGTGACTACAACTTTGAAGGTGGAAAAAGTGTGAAAGTGTTTGACCTTGGTCATTGGTTCCCCTAGTAGCAACAGAATAATTACATTCAATCTTTTTTTCACCTTATTTTACAATATATTTTTAAAAAAAGTGCCTTGCAGCAGGAGAAATGTGAAAAGCAAATGGAGAAAGTTAGATTTTCCTGTCCTTGAGGAGATAAAATTGAGCAAAGCCAAAGTGACCCTGGTTAAACTACTGGATAATAAATGGATAAGCCTTTCTCCCCAGCTTCCCTGGAAACTTAAGACTCATTCCTAAAAGCATTTTTAATTTGTTTTCAAAAGCTGCCCAAGCTGAATTCACTGAAGTTTTTCTGCATCTGACTGATCTCACCTGGAGACTGATGATAAATAAGAGTCCATCAAAGAGTCCAAACCCCATATTCCTAATCAGGCTAAATTATTGCTGACCCAATCCCATTTCAGCTTTGCCCACATGAAACAGAGCTGCAGCAAAGACACCCGGTGCGATAATTGCTATTAGACATTAATTATTAGCTATTTTCATTTTGCAGTGTTTTGCAGGGACAAGCATTCACCCAACCAGCAATTAAATCACGTGCAAAACCCCAGTTTGTGAGAGATAAACCAGTTTAAACAGATCCCACAAGCAACATGTGTATGATTTGCAAAGACTCCGACTGACCCTGAGCTCCAGACACAATCTTTTCTCACATTGCATTTGACTCCTGCGATGCCTCGTGTACACTGTCCTTATCTATTCCAGCCTTCCATCCTGCACTCCTGCTCCATATTCCTGAGGCTGATGCCTCCCACTGCACAGACAGGAAGGGACGGGGTTTTCCTGGTTTCCCCTTTGCCTCCCCAGCAATCAGCCGCCGTCCACGGCCCTTCTGGTGCCGTTCCCTTCTGGAAAGCCATCCCCAGGCAAACCCCTGCACGAACCGGCTGTGCCCCAGATTCCTGCCTCCAGCAAAACCCCGGGTCTGCTCTGCGACCTTCCTGCCCCCTCCCTTCTCCGAGGCTGCTGCGAGAGCCTTCGCAGAGAGCTTTCAGCACAAGTGCTGTTCAGTGGCACTTCGGTGACAGTTCTTACAGACCAGGCTGCCTTTGACACAAGAACTTAAGGAGCAAACCAGTGAAAGGCAGTTTGGATGAATCACTGGAGAGCAGTACCCTGAGATTTACATTTCAGACTCCACTTAAGGCACAATTCTTCTGGTATTCACTGCAGTATTTCAGCTGTGATGAATACATGTGGCATTAATAAGAAACACAACAGACTGTAACAAGAGTCCCACTGCTGTCAATGCAGCTCCGGAGAGTAAATAGAAAACAGTTATTTGTAGAAACACTAAATCATAACGAGAATATTCAAGAGCCTGTGACAGAGAAAGCTGCACAGTTTATTACTGGACTTGGAGTTTATATGAACCCTCAGGCAAAGATAAATAAACCTCCTGGCTGGGAGCTGGGGGTGTGGATCAGCCTGCACGATCCGTGCGTCCGGGAGGTTGGGAGAGCTGCTGGGGAAGCCGTGGGCTGGTGCTGGGACCAGCACGGGCCCAGCATGAACCTGAGCTCCTGGTCAGGCTCTGGCTTGTGAAGGACACCACATACAGACAACATATTGCACATCCTTTGTTATATCAAAAGGCACCAAACCAGCCCTTTGATAGGAGCTGGGCCCACAAGAGCAGCAGCAGAATTTCAGAGCAGGAGTGAGCTTGAAGGAAGGCTCAGAGATGTGTTTGTAAGGAGAACAGAGGAGCTGCCTTCCATAAAGAGGCATGGATGTACACATTGGAACTGACATTCTTGTTCCAAATTTGCAGTACTGATCAAAGGGTTGACATGGAAAAACATCCCAGAATTTCTTCTACCCTGTAAATCAGCAAGCTCCCCTCATTCGGTTGTACTTGATTGTTAGTGGGAAATGCCCTTTATAGCAAATAGGAAGAACAGTGAATAAAATTGTCAGAATAATTCTGTCATCTCTTGCCTTCCCCAAGGCTGTCAAAAATGAAAGTGTTTAGCATATATAGATCACTGGAGCATATTAAAACTGTGAATTTTGGTTTATCTACAGGCTATCTCTTTAAAGAGGCAGCTGAGAGCCCCTGCACTTTGAATAAAGCCTCCAGGAGCATATTGAAACAAATCTCTGCACCACCCTTTGGAACTCAATCTGTTCCAAGTCAGGTCACAAAAGAACGTTCTTATTTTCCTTGTGCCTAGAGAGAGTTCAGCACAGGGCCAAAGGAGAAATGGTTAGAAATACTAAAAAGGGAGAGGAAATAAAAAAATTTTAAAAAAAAAAGGGAAAAAAATCTCAGGAGAACAGATCCTAGAAATCTGAAGTTTAAAGCCTGAGAATTGGCAGGCGTCCAAGTAACATAGCGGAGAGACAGTGGGGATTGCAAGGAATTGGCAGGCAGACAGCATGGGAGATGCCAAATGAGAGCTCACAAAGAGTGAAATGAGTCAGAACCTAGAGAAGGAGATGTGAGAAAGAAAACTCAGCACAAGGGAGAAGGAGGGAAAGGAGACACGATCCAGGACTTGCAGCTTCAAAATGCTGGACAGAAATAACTGAAAAACCCCAGTTCTCCAGGTTCAATCTGGGTTGTGGCAGAGAAAGGCAACAGCCCCGGGTGATGGGGCACTCAGAGAAAAGCACTTGCAGGGAACCGGGATAAAGCAATCGTCCGGAGACGGCAATGGAATCAAAGTCCGGAATGCCTCCTGGGCAGGGGAGGCGCAGGTTTCTCTGACCACTTCTCTCCTTATCTCCAGCTTTGCTATGCAAAGCGAGGCAGGGCTGCAGCGATGCTGCTGGAGGGAGGGAGGAGCAGATTTAACAGGAATGCATTCCTTTGGAAATTTTGTTGGCTTCACTGGAGATGTCAGAAAAACCTGCAAGTTTAGACTCCATATGAAAGTTGTGCTGCACACGACTCTCAGCCAGTCACGGCTTTATTTCTGTCTCTACCTGCTAGCCACGGCTAAGGAACAGAGCCTTGCCTGCTAAGAAAAAGCAGAGTCCTTGTTTCAAGACAGATTTAAACATAAAAGAATGTGCCGCTTGCTTTGCGATCTCTGCAGCATCTGCTCTCCAGCTGGGACCTGGGCACACAGGTAGCACACGGGTGCTCTGTGCTGCGGCTCAGCCGAAATCTTGAGCAACTTCCAGTGCGCTCACCTTCCCTCTTTAGGCTCTGACCTCTGCTGCCCCGTAACCTGGAGTCACTAGACAAGGATACATGCCGCATCTTTACCCTGAAATAATTAGTGCAATCTCTTTATTATTCGTGCTCACTAGTTTTGATTACACAGGTAGCACAGGCGGCTGTAGCCAGATCCAGCAGCACCGCGCACGGAGGCACACGCACACAGCCAACACAAACCACTCTGTTCTAATCCCAACAGCTTCACTACCTTCTCCCCTCACACCCATTTTCCCTTTTGACACAAAGGTGTTGTTTTACCATCAACATCTTACATGCGAGTGCGCTTGAATCACTCTAAGCAGCAATTGGGGTAGATAAGAGTGATTGGGGGGTGGGCGTGGAGGAGGCAGGGGGGCTGCTCTGGGCTCCCAAAGCTTGCTGAGCTCACAGCTCAGTGTGACAGAGAAGAAAAGCCAGACCCAGTGGGTGGGTGTCAGACTGCTCAGACTTGTCAGAGGTAACGCCTTAACCCCTGGGAGCTGCTGAGGACGAGGAGCACCCGAGCAGTGAGCTCTGCCCCCGCCCCGGCTGCGCACGGGGGAGCACACGCGGGTTGCAATGGCACATTTACCTGATCCTCAGGGTACTCAGGCTAGCAGTGCTGGCACCCAAAACCTTGGGATACCAGGGCATCTGCAAACACCGCAAGCACTTGCTGTCCCCTTTCTCCAGGTGGAACACCAGCTCTTGCCTCTGTGCCAACCTGAGCACACCCGGAGGTGCACACTCAGAGCATCCCTCGAGATAGGAAACCCAAAGCTGTTACAGAATAGCCACCAGCTGCTATGTGTGGCGCTGCTCCCATTTCAAGCATCACATAATGAATTTGCCGTACAAAAATCGTGAGAATAAAGGAATTTTTTTGAAGACCATTTTTATAATTAATTTTGATATTTCAGGGAGAAAAGCTCCCATTCTTTTATGACTTTTTTTTTTTTTTTTTTAAGAAAATATGAAGTGATTTAGAATTTTTACAGTGTTTTAGAACACTTGAGACTGTAGCAAGCTGTCCACAGGGCTTTTGTAAAGAATAACCAATTTCATACATCTTACATTCACTGTACAAAACAATGAGCCCAAAGGTAACTCGCCGTTTGGCCACATCCTGGGAGCTAAAACACAGAGGGGCACACTGGTGTCCTGTTTGTAACTGGGGCTTCCTGAACCAGGGCCTGTCCAGGTTTAAAACTGGTCAAGTGAGATATTCCCCCACCCCAGTTTCTGGCAAGGTCCAGAATAATTTCCCCAGTTGCGTGGTTTTGTTGAGAACTACACAGAGCAGTATCATGGAACTTGCCCAACACCCAGACCAAAGTGACTGTGCCATACAACGGGCTGGTGAGCTGCGATGGATTTGGGACATCAGCACCAAACACCTCAGGGGGAGTGAAGCACAGGGCCCTCCAAATCACAGTCACAGCTTCAGGAAAGGCAAAGCCTCTGGGATTTTTATTGCTTTTGGTGAAAATTAAATAAAGGCTGTAAAGCTCTTAAAAGAACAGAAAGCTCATGGCAGAGTGTGGCCTCACATGTTTATCCCATGTCTCCAGAAGTACTCGGAGCATTTGCCATGTGGAAAAGCAAGCCAATCAGCTATTTTTAGACTCACTTGATTCAACACATATGGACTGAATTCTGTTAGAAATAACGACCTTCTGATGTAGTTATTGCAAGTGCCACTAGACAGAGCTGTTCATCTGATTTCTAGCCTCAGAAATATTTATGAGCGCAGTGATGTGCTAGAAACCCAGGAGGAGTTTGTGTTACAGACTCCTTCAGAAAAGCGGCACATGCCTGTAACAACTGCCTGGCATGTGCAGCCAGGGTGTAGCTTTGGCACACACTATAAATAATCTCCTCACTGGAGCTGAGAGCTGCATCTGCCCCTTATGAATTCTCTGGTCACACACCGAGAGTGAGTGATAAAGAGATGACAGATGAAAAAAAAATCTGGTTCTTCTTGGTTAAAATACAGTGTATGTGTTGAACTTGACAATGAAGAATACACCTGGAGATCTAAAAGTGCTGTGACAAGTCCCTGACTGTGGAGTTACTGTCAAAGACATTTCACCAGAATTTGGGAAAGGCTCAAACAACAGTACTTTTGGAAAACAGAGACCATTCTAGGTAGGGAACATGCATTCAGACAGTCCTTAAGGGAGTGCCAGTGGACTGGATTCAATTATTAGAACAACACAGGTTGTTCAAACCCAATATTGCAGTTAATCACTATGTAATTCTTGACTCTGGCTGGTGCAGGATTGCCCAGTTCCTCCCACCAGGTAATGCAGAAATCACCCAGGAACTTAAATGCTTGGAGCTGTGCCGGTTGATAGAATCTAATTATCTGCTCTTTTCCCATAAATTTAAGGTAAACCACATTTTCTTTAAAGAAAAGCAAGCCGTCGTTTCGGGAGGAAGCAGAGAGAGATCAGCATTAGCACTGGTTCTCCCGGGCTCACGCCCTGATTTGCATCACAGGCAACCCGAAGCAGGAATTTCTGGAATTTCTGCAGCTGTAGCTGCAGCCTTGATTTCCCCTTGTGATTGGAGTTGAGCAGCCGTGCAGCCACAGCCAGCTCCAGGCCATGCGCACCGAGCAGGGCTGGCGGAGCGTTTCCCAAGGTGTGGGATCGTGTCCCCGCTGCTCCCGGGTGTGGGCGTTCAGGTGCTGTTTCTGTGCCGGGCTCAGGCAGCGCGGGGGCAGCTCACGGCCTCTGCCGGGCAGGGACCCTCCAAGGCTGTGCAAAGGCCACAACAGGGCTGAACCTGCCCACACATCACACCTCAGCACCTCAGTGAATGCCTTTGTTGCTTAAGAACATGCCTGTGGATCTTTTTTCTCACTTGCTCAGCTAACTCTGACTGTCGCGGGTGTGTTCTGCCAGTCCTTGCCCTGGTCGCACACTGGCGTTCCCCGCAGTGAGCTGCTCTCCCCCCGTCACCCTCCTGTCACACTACATCCTGCTCAGCAATAGCTAGAGGTGAGATAGAAGCCCCCAGGCTGACCTGGGGGTCCGTACCCTCCTGCACAATGCACGGTTTGGCTTTGCTCTGTGGGCATTTCACTGCCCCAAAGCCCGGCCGTGCCCAGCCCCGAGCTGCTGCGCGGGCACAGCCGCTTCAGAGGGAGGAGCGGGGCCGGAGCCGGCAGCAGCTCCTGCTCTCTGCCCGCTGGGATAGTAGGGCTGAGCTCCACCTCCCGCCCTGGGCAAAGTGCAGGGGCACGGCCCAAGCACTAGCACGTTAAACCAGGGTCATTTAGTAGTTGCAGTTTCCAGGTTCTAATTATTGCTGCAAAGCTTCTGAACTCGGTGGAATTTCTGGCACCTATGGCCTCCTCACTTCTAGCTGAATTTTGAAAGAATTAAGGGGTTGGTCATATCCACGTGGAGATTAGAAAAAGGAAACTACGATCCCTTTGTCAGTTCCTCTGATGGTCTCTGGACATTGGCAAAGGATTAGTCAGGTTTTGAAGATGTGTAAGGCAGAAAGAAGCATCAGCAGATGTGTAGGAAACACTGCAAGGAAGATTCAGACACGGAGACAGTGTCACTGCCTCAGCGACAACCACATCTTCCAACCTGCAATCTATGACTTCAGTTCCTGTGCTCGTGTTGGATGTTGTCACTTTTGCTCTTCATAGAGTCATCCAGCCCTGTGTGGCCCTTTCTCCTTTCTCAAAACCAGGCAAACAATAAACCTCCAGCAAAGACAGCGTGCTCTCACGACCTTTCGGCCTGGACTAGAAGATCACTTAACCCTCGTCTAAATGTGATTCTTGGAAACATTTAGCAGTCCAAGAAGGAACTTTAGAACCAAGAAGGAGTTCTTGTAAAACCAGGCTTTGTTTTTTACTATGCAAATGTGTTTTTTAAGGAAACACAACATTTTTGGGGGCAAGAAATGATATAAATATCGGCTGACAGTGTCATAGCAGCGAATCTGTGCAGATACTGGCCACACTGAAGAGTCTGCTGTGGCTGTGCTAACAGAAGCAGGATATTTTTCCTTTTCCAGTCCCCATGCAAGTGGCAGGAGTAATGCTCCACTGCAACCAGGGAAATCACACCAGTATTGTTGGACATGGGCGGAACAGCATGTATGGAATGTAAATTGATTTAATTTTGATGTCATGATAGTTGATTTGATAATGCTTTCTGATACTGAAACATGAAGCTCAAGTTTGAGAGACAGATTCAAGAATAGGCTTTGTTTCAGAAAAGTGACACCTCTGACTTTAAAAAAAGAGAAATTAATGGATTCTTGAGTTGATCAGCATAAAAGATCTTTGGATCAAAGTCAAGTTTAGATTAGGATCAAACCAATGACATGCTCAGGTGCCAAAGGCTGGACAAGTCCTGGCTCTGGAGAGGTTGGAGGGTGGCACCCTGGCGAGGTCAGCAGTGCTTTGGGAACCCCACTCGCATTGGCCAAAGGCCCTGGAGGTCCCTCACCCTCAGGTCAGACCGTGACCCTTCTCTCTGCAGAGCCGACCCGAGCTGAGCCGAGTTAAACCACAGCAGTGTCACAGCTCCTTGCTCCTGCAACCGTTCTTGGTAAAGGTAAATTTTCCGTGGATCTGTTTCTCAATCCCACCACAAAGTGGCACTGCAGCAATTGCCATCCATTCCCGAGGAAGAACTGGTGACACTCCTTGCACTTGTGTGAGCCATTTGGACGGGAGTTTTCCTGCCTCATTTCCATGGCAAAAACCTCTTGCACAATTTCTGCTTAGTCCTCCTCCCAACTTCTGGCTAAACCGAACTAACAAAAAGCAAAATGATCTGTTTGCTTTAGCAGAAACACAAAGCATCAGAGACACCAGCTGAAGGGAAACACAGCTCAGGGAGAAAACCAAGAACAGAGACTCCTTCAAAATCTCAAGCACTTTCTTCCTCTGAAGACTGAATGTTTTGGGCACACTGAAACTCTTGAAAAGATCTCCATTAATGTTAGCGTCGGATAAAGCTGTATATAATGATATATATTTTATTTCTATAATGATACCTTTGTTTTCATTCCTCTCCGGTTTCAAGTCTATAATCGAGCTGGCTGCTGGCCAGCAGTCCCAGGTTCAGGGCAGTTTGGAGCCAGTGGTACATCCCTGGGGAATTTACCCCCTCGCAGCTATCCTCACAGAGGCCAGCTGCCCCGCCCGCACGCAGACACTGTGTTGCCGCAGGAAGGATTTTCTTTTTGGCTTGGCTCACACTGCTGCCTTCCTCACTATGGATAGCTGGAGATAGAGCTGGCACCAGCAGTGCTGCCCGGGCAGCTGGCAAACCTTCCCCACCAGCCTGCATTACCGTCTCCCTCTCATCACAGGACTGCTTTGGGATGATTTGCTGCCACTGAAGTGCTGCTGCCCTCAGCAGCTGCCAGCCCTGTCTGGCAGCTGGAGCCAGCTCTCCTCGCGGTGCGGTGCCATCAGGGCTTGGCTTGGGGACCCCAGCCAGGCAAAGTCATGCTCCCAGACCTCATCTGCAGTCACCAGGAAATACCCCCCGGCTGGGGGGGAAAGCAATGGAGTGAGAGCTAAAGGAACTAACAAGGGAATGGAGAAAAGGGACGGAAAGGGGAAGCCAGACACTCTTGGGAAACTCTTACTACTGGAAATAGTCTAAAATTAGTGTGAGACCGAGAGAATCAAGGAACCAACAGAGCTCATCAACACAGTGCCACAGATTTCATGCCATATCACATTCCTCTAGTGTGTCAGCTTGCTCTGAACAACATGAACTCATCTTTGAATTCATCTGGGGTGCAGCATATCAAAATGGCCCAAGTGTCTGAGAGAGAAGATGCCTTGTGTGGGCTCACCCTCCCACGCTGCAGTTGGAATATAGGGACACAAACGGAGCCATCTCGGTGTGAATGAGTCCTAAGCTGGAAACCAAAAGGGCCAATAACCAGGAAAGGGAGAGAGGGAAGCAGATTGTTATTTCTGAGGTCTCTCAGGCAAGAGCGAAGCACCACTGCATGTTGCACCTATTTCATTGTCAGACACCCCTGTGGCATGGACGCCACTGCACACGTAAGCACTGTGCAGGTGGTAAATGTCACAGTGAGACTCCATGCTGCACCATGTGCTGTAGGAAAGCTTGTCTGCCTCGAGACATAACGTGGCCTTGCTTGGGTAATGATTTAACCTAAAGAGTAATTTCTACAGAAAAATCAAGTAATTGATGAGCCAAATAGATCTGTTTCTTGGCAGGTGTTTTGCCATCCTGGGTTTTCGTGTGAAATTCAGGGTCTGTGGAGCCAAGCAAACCTTAAACCTTCTGCTCTTCACCAACGTGCCTCCTTCCACACCAGCCTTCTTTTGGTTAGAGAGGCGGGGAGGGAACTGTGGCTCCTGGGGGCCTTCCCTCAGCACCCAGCACATGCTGACTTTTGGAATGTCTCGTTTGTAGCTACCAACCTTTGCCCCCCAAACAGGGAAGATATTCCACGGTTCTACAGCTCCATGTCCTCTGAAATTCTTGCAGTTGGAAGTGCAATAAAATGCAAAGAGCTTCAGGAACTGAATGGGATCACCCATGCTGGTGGTGGGGGAGCTGGGAATAGCCCCCATGGGAACAGAGCCCTCTCCACCAGCAGCTGGTTCTGGTATGACCTGCCCAAGGCTGGGTGTCCTGCAGGACAAGCACAGGAAGAGATGATTTCTGTTCCGCCTTCTCTTGCCAGCCTGGAGATTCGCTCTTTAAAACTTTGCTCAGGCTGTGTCAGACCCCTCTGGAGTGGGCTGTGCCATCTCTTGGTAACAGAAGGGAGATGGGACCAGACATTGAATGGACCAGGGAAGAGGTGCCAGAGCAAACACGCATCGGTGAACAAACCCTGTGCCACATGCTCAGAGGCTGGGACGCTGGAATGGCTCAAGGCCTGACACACTGCATTCATGAGCTTTTTGGTGATGCTGTAAAGAACAAGGGATGTGGGGGTCCTTCTCTTGGTGCACTTCAAGGGCAATTCTGTCTGTGACAGTCCAGCAGCCAAGGTACTGTCAGACCAACGCAGCGGGGAAAAACTTCCAGACACTCTGTGCAAGCGGAGGCAGCAGGAGCAGAGCCACGGGGAGCTCAGGACCGGAGATGAGAAAGGGAAGAGGAGCTTTGGGGAAGCTCTGAGCTGACATCAAAAGCTGCTGTCATTCAATATGCTTCAAAGCCATTGGTGTTCACTTAGTTTTTAATTGGAATGAAAAAAGCAATGTTATTTTTGCTTGCTATTGCTTTGTTACACTTGCCATCTAACTTGATTCATGGTAATCCTCTTACCACAGCCATCTGCCAATTTGCAGTCAATTACTCAGACGTGCTGAGCCCCTCTGGTTGCACCAGCACATTAATCTGAAGCACCTCGCCTGCTTCCCATCCATCCCAGCAGTGTGTGCCCTTCCTGTCACTGCTGAACAGTTCCCAGCATGGACCAAAACTGGACAAGGCTTTGCTTTTCATGTATCAAGGTTTTATCCTTCCATTCTCAGTAATTAAGCAGATCTTGGCATATATTATTCTGGTTTTTCAGCTGAGGTTAAATGTATTTTGAGATACAACATATTCTACATTTCTGTAAATGTGCATCCTTTTGCTTTATTTGTTTTCTCCATATCATTACAGAGCCAGATAGATTTCCAAAGCTTTGAAGAGAGAAATGAATAGTGCTCTGGATGTTTAAACTCAATTTACTGTCCAGGAAGTTAATGAACATGCAGATCCACTCCAAAGTTCAGGACCACCTGTGTCTCCCTCCTTTGGAGAGACAGGATTGGGCTTACATCCCTAGAGGAGTGGGAAAGGGCTCTTTTGGTCATGTTTTTGTCATCAGCAGTCGAAGGCAGTTGGGAATTGCATGAACCTTCTAAATAAAACAAGGAGTTTTCTCATGTCGAAACATGGCTCAGACTTTGCTGCTGCTGAAGGCAATGGATTCCACATGAAGGGGCCTTCAGGGCTGGGGTGGTGAGGGCTGCCCTGTGCAGCAGGGAGCCCAGGGCAGGGCTGACGTCTGGGGCTGAGCTGGGAGGGGCCAGCAAACTCATATTGGAATATCTGTCTGCATTCCTGCAGAACCAGAAAACAAGGACAGCTGTGATCCAGGGACTCAGGCCTGCAGAGCACACATCCACGTCTCTTGGTTTAGCTTTTGGATTTAAACTGTTTTGGTGGTGCAAAACAGACTGGCCTGGTGCTCAGGCACCACCAAAACTCCAGTGACGGTGGAGTAAACCCATCCTCAGCTGTGTTCCCAGTGCAGCCTGCACAAAGGAGTGCTTGGGCATCCAAAGGGAGCAGGCAGCTCTGGCCCGGCGTGTAGGATAAACTGGAGTCATTGGTTATGTCTTTGTGCGTTGTTCCAATGATGAGTGATTTCTGTTCCAGGCACTGTCCAGAGATGCTGCCTGAGACAGGGAGGTGGGACTAATCCTTAGCAGCCTCTCACCAGCTTTGCCCAGGGAGTTCTATTCCCAAAAGCATTCCACCCCTAATGAAGCCATTGCTAACCCCGAGCAAATGGAATGGAGCAGGCAGGAGCGCCCAAGAGGCCGAGCAGGAGCTGCTGCCCAGCTTTAATCCAGCAGGGGATTATTGACACATCAGGGCTGCCTACATGGCTTAACAGGCCTACGGCCACACAGCCCTCCCGCTCCTTGGAACACTCCGAGTGCTACACAGAGGCGCATTGTGGGACTGTCAGGGTCGGGGGGGACTAAAGAAACAGCACATGCTTTCCAGCTGGCATATTCAAATGCTCTTCATCTTCCTCTGTGACACATGCAGGTTAACTTCAGCTAAATCTCTCATCTAATTGCTGCTCCAGATAACATGAAGCCATTGTATTTACCCTGCCATGATCCTAAACAAGGGAACGGTCTTAAAATGCCATGTCTGTATGCCTGCAGTTGGGACTTAGACATGTTAACTTTAAATACAGAAACAAGGCACAAAGTTTGAACCTGCTGCCTTAGTCTAATGACAGCCTTCCCTAAAAAAGCCTCCCAGGGCCCCGAGGGGTGACACCTCAGGGAGCAGCTGGCCCAGGTCAGGCTGTCTGTGACCTGCTACTCACGAAGCTGCTCAGGAATGAGCTGGCTGCAAAGCCAAGTGCCACATATAGACAATATGGTAACCACGCAGCAGACAATTAAGACTAATACAGACACAGAAAGTCCATGTCCTCAGTTGCCAGAGGCTCCCCACACGTTGAAGAGGAAGCAGAGTGGACCTTACAGCCATTCTGCCCCATTTTTGGTGGAGCTGTGGTCTGAACATGGTGGTTCCTGTGCACAGGGGAACAACCAGTGCATTGAGAACCTGCTCTGTGTTCCTCAGGCTCACAGAATTCATGTACCTAAACTTTAAATGAGCCTTTCTGGATGGGAAAGGGAAAGGAAAAACTTTATTTGTCATCAAATTAACATTAATCTCCAAATCCAAATTGCCAACAAAATATTTTGGAATGACTCTCCAGTGGCAATTGAACGTCCCAGGGGAATGAGGTATTCAGTTTGCTGAGTGGCACATGAGGCTTTATCATAACAATATCTGGAATAACAATTGCTGTCATGTTGGTCATAAAGAAACACTGAACACAGGAGGAAAAGCCCAGTGAATTTCTAGAAGACTTGACCATCTGACTTTTCATTTTTCTTCCTATAACACTGTGTCCCCAGGAAACCCAGATTTTGCAAGTAGCTCATTTTACCAGAGAAACAGCTTGCCACCATGAAGTGCACTGTTCATTAAATGCCTTCATCAGTGCTCAGTGAAATCAAGGAGAGAATTCCCACTGACTTCAGTGGACAGGATCATGCTCCACAGCCTGATCCAAAGACAACAAAAGCCAAGAGAAGGCAGTTATTGATTTCAGCAGACTTCAGGTCAGGCCAAGATCACAACCATTCATCACTGCACATGAGGGAGTTCTGCTATTAAAATGGAAATGAAATATCTTCCTTATGTATTATCAGGGGGAAGTCATGGCATAATTGATGAAAAGACAAGTCAGAAAAATTATGTTGTCTTTCAGTGAGGAGGAATGTTATCTTGGAAACCAAAGCTCCAACATGAAACATCCATGAGCAAAGCACTTGAAAAGAAACTCGATACTAATCATATGCTAAAGAGAAACAGCAATAGAGACCACCCCCCTCCTGCTGACTCAGATAGGAAGCTGAGGTGAGGATGCCACAGTATTATTTATTTCATGCTTAACTGCCATGTAGAGTTGTCACCTAAATAAGCATCTTCTAATCAACTGACTGTCTCTGCACTCAAGTGCTTTGTTGGAGGAATGGCTGAATAATTAATTCCAGACCCAGAGGTACTACAGTGTGAAAGGAACTACAGTAGGAAGAATGAAGAGCTAGATAATGAGCAGGATTACGGGGCTATATCTCAGCACTTCACTTGTTCTTGTATTGTATCTTCTATCATATTTTATCAAATATAATACAAATTTTAACTTCTCCTACAGCTTTTCATAAAGGACCAGTATAGTGTAATAGGGACTCTGTCTAACTTAGTCACAAAGGGGAGGGACTCTCAAATCTGCAGCATTTGCCCCTCAACAATACTGTTGTGTTTGCAGCTCCACGTCCACCACTCCCCAGTCACTGATGTCCAGGTGACTGGGGCAGCAAATCATGGAGGTTTTAAAAGGAACCAGCACAGAAAACAAGTTCTCACCAAAATTATTTGGTACTGTGAACTTGTGCTCTTTAATTGCTATGCAGGTAAACCTTTTGTCAATGTCCTGTCAAATCCAGGGTAGGACTGTGAGAGGCAAACCCGGCTCTGTGGTCACTGTGCCAGGCTCAGCCTGTCTCATTTTGGGGTACTCACATCCTAACTCGGCCCAAACGCACCCGCAGATCCACCACACCAAAAGCCCCTGTTCTGATCCACGGCCAGGGGACACAGGTCTCCACAAAAACATGCACTCTGTGCCCTCTTCACATGGGGACGCACTGACAGAGCCGCAAGAGAGAGAGGCAGCAGAACTGCTGCTGAAGCTGCTCTGCCTGACCAGCACAGACCACAGACAAGAGCTTCCAGCTAATGGAGAAGTTCATTAGCAACAGGAACTGGGTTAGATTAATTTCTTCATAACACTGATTGACTTGGACAGCGCATTTCACTAGCACTTATGCTGCAGGGAAACACAATTATGATTTCCCTGAGTGACAGGATAAGATGACACAAAACATGTAATCAAATTTTGAAAGGGCAAATTAATTCTGTAATTGTTTGATAATTTCTTGCCAGTGTTATTCGAGCTGTTCGATATATCCAGTGAAATGAAGATCTGAAGTTGCATCGATAAACACCATTCACAGGACATTCTTGCATTTCATATATCACTGTTTCCACTGCTTGCAAATGATAACCTGGAGCTGTAGATGGCTGGTTCTGAGTGTCCCCGCCGTGAACTTGGCCTGGGTTTGCTGCCATGGAAATAGTCACCTGCCAGACACTGTCTCAGATGCCCCAGGGCAGCCTTCTGATGTGCTCTGTGCTACCAAAGCTTTTACTCCACTACAGCCTCTGTGTGTTCGGCTCTGACATTGATTAAAGGCACAACTTTGTCACAGTTCGGCAGCAGAAGGGGCTCCTGATTCTTGGAGCTGAAGGTATTTTCTACCAAGTGGCTCAAAGGAGGATGTGGCTGAGTGGCAGGGGTTCAGACATGCATGTCCTCTCACGGTGCAGACAGACGCGTCTCCTCACTGCTTGGATTTGTAACAAAAGCATTGGTGACTATAGAGAGGGATGAAGAGAGACCTAAATGCAGGCAGGATTTAACAAGCTTTGAGGGCACAAACCAGCACGTGGTTCTCACTGTGCACCAGGGAAGGATGGCTGCAGAGAGAGCTTTCTGCCACAACCCTTGTCCAACACACATTAAACTCAGTCCATATCATCATCAAAGAGAAGATGAGAGACACCGGCCATGACAAACTCCATGGACTGTTTGTTACGGCCTGAGCTGCACACAGCAGTGGTTCTCCTTTGGCTGTGGTTCAGTTTTAATGCAAAATGAGAATTTATTAAAGACAACTACAGAATAATTGATCAGGTTAATGTCTCCAAGGGCAATTCACGCCTGATGGCAGATGTCAGGTCAGACTGGCTCCAGCTGAGGCAGAACAAAGCCAGTAGGGGTGCCTGGAGGAGGCAGCCGTGGCTGAGGGTTCCCTCTGTGCCCACTCTGCCCACCTGCTCCCGGATCCAGAGGCACAGCCGGGGCCCCGGGGAGCCGGCAGAGCGGGGCAGGGCTGGGCAGGAGCAGCACCTTCACCCGCCTCCCAGCTGGCGCAGCTCCCGCGGCCCAGCCTCCCTGTCCTGGCTGCTCCCTCCAGCCCCGGCGCTGGGGATCTGTGCCAGAGCATCCCAGGATCCCTACAGCCCTGCACACACCTGCAGAGTGCTGCTGAAAGCCCTGTTTGGGTGGGTGTTTACATGATGCTGCTGAAAATCATCACTCTGGGTTTCGTTAGTTTTACATTTAAGAAGTAAAACACCCTAAAATACCTGTGAACTCTGCATGTAGCACCCAGACTCAGAGCAGTTCTGTGTGATGGTGACTGAAAAACTGTCAGGATCTCAAGGGTTTGGGTATTTCTGACCTGGTAAAATGAAATATTTGCTTGCATTAATTTTGAAGAGATCTTTCTAGATGAAACTGAAATTCTATGTGAACATTATGAGTTACACACTTCCAAGTACAGATCTGTCTGGATCCTTGAGGCCAACCTTATGGTCATCATGGATTGCAGGTGATTAACATGCAACCTTCCTAATTCTGCTTTGAAAAGCCACCACAGGCATTGTGTGCTATAGAATATGATAATGATTTATTTAGTCCCTCAAGTTCTTCATGTATGTGAGCCAATGGAAGGTGGAATAGAAGATTCCATAGTACGAATGGACTAAATGAAATGTAAATTGACTTTACTAAATAAAAAAATTAAATGTGGTGTGACACTCAGATGAATGCATGATTCTCATTAACGTTGCAATAATAATAATAAATTAAACCCAGGCAGAGCTAGACAATGGCTGGAGAGGGGGATGTGGAGATGAGGCTGAGGCAGAGCTGGCAGCCCTTCCTCCTCCCGGGAAACCATCTCTGGAAGTGAGCGAATTTAAAATTGGAATAGGCAGATAATGCAGGTGCACCCAATGATTTCTGCCCTCTCAACAGAGACCAATCCACAGATTCTCTCCCACCAAAGACTTTTCTTCTCCGGCAGATGTTGAGCAGATGTTTTTTATTATAAACAGATGGGAAAGATTTTTCAATTACCAATTATTCAAAGTAACAAAGAGGCCTGTTGCCTAATTTAGAGATGATATTGAAATAATATTTATGTATATTAAAAATACAATTAAAGGAATATTACCAATCTGGATTATATTAAAATTATCACTCTCTTTGTCATATTTGAAATGTTATCCTATTCCAGTCCAATCCAAGAAACTGGACCTGTCATCTGGACCTATCTGGAGGAGACTGGAGGTGTAGATTCTAAAGGCATCCCACCACTCTGATCTACAATTTCAGCTTCTGCAGGAGGGTCTGTGAGGCAGCACAGCCAAAAACTGCATTTTCAGCACCACTGCCTATAGTAATCAATATTAATTACATAAAATTTTTGAGTTTATTTTAATAAGCACTGACTGGAGTGTGAAGAGAGAGCGGAGAAAAGGTCACAAAACAATTAGAAAACGTCAGTCAAGAGAGAACTCCCTGTACCTTGTTGAGGTTACCAAAGACACTCACAGGGTCATAGTGAAGGAAGCCAGAATTATCCAGTTAGAAAAATTCAAATGTTCTAAGCTTTCTTCACATTGCCTCTTTCAAACATGTTAAATCTCAGGATCACGTTGGTCTAACACTAAATGAAGCCTCTGTTTGTTCATTGATTTTGGTGATGGAGTGAAGAAGGACAGTGGCTTTTCTGGCAGCAGTGGTACTTCTATTTTACCTGCACAACCCCCAAATAGCTCAGCGATTCTATAGAGCTTGTCCTACAGCACTGCCTTTTTCAAGCTTCTCCACAGAAAATCTTCCATCTTACAAAATAACCCTCCGACCCCGATAACACGCAGAAGGATGAAGAACTAAAGCTTGTTCAGAAGATAAATCAATAACAGGGGATTAATTTTACTTTCAGGTTCACCATTCTTGCATCTGTTATTGTTTGGAATATTTTGAAGAGCAGGAAAAAAAAAGGTCGTACATTTCCCTGTAACCTCTTCACTAACACTCCTGTTACCATCATTCAATTATTTCAGTATTGCTGAAGCCCTGAAAGGTTTTTACAGGCATTGAAAACTCCGTGTATTCTCCCTCCCCCCAGTCACTGGTGGGAGCGAAAGCTTTGTGTGACCAAAGGAAATCACAGAGAGGGACCAATCGTTCAGTGCCCGACCATTCCCATCAGTGCCTCCGGCAACTGTACTTGTTTGATCTTCAGCAGATTTCTTTCTCAAATAGTAAAACAAGAACAGATTTTCCTCTTAATTCCTGTTTGATTGCAGAGGGAATTCGTGTCAAAGGATATTCCTGGAGATTCAAATGAGCTGTTAGAAATGATGTCTCCTAAAGTGTTTAGAAAACATACAAACAATGTGCATTCTTTGGGATTCTTTGTCAGGGCAGATGCAACAATAGACCTCAGGAAAGATGAGCAGATGTTATTCTGCACACTCTTCATTTCAGAGGCTTTAGAAATTCATGAGGTCTTTTGTAGGTTTTATGAATCTTCTATTAACAGTGCAGCTGTTCCATTCAGAACCCAAACTTGTCTTCAGACGTTTACTTGCATCTGCAGATGTCGAAGGAATGGCCACATTTGACAGGTTTGCAAGATATTCTCTCCAAAGGCAACCAGGCAGTGCCCGTGAACTCTGTGTCTTTCTCTCCTCCCGTGCCCTGGGTTCTGCTGTTCCATGGCTGGAATCCTTTGGTAATTCAGTGTTGCATTGCCTCCACCCCTTTGACATAGACATCTCAAAGACAATTCAACTTTCTCGAATATTTCCACTTTCTACGTGGGCAGCATTATGATTATTTTCCAATTTTATGGAAATAACCATTGAAGCTGTCAACAACAGCACAGAAACTCATGTACTGCCACACACGAGTGTGTTCTCATTACATTCTGGTCAGGCAAGACAAATCACATTGCAGATGGTTTCACTGGAAAACATGGATTTGATCAACAAATGCACCGTGCTGAAGCCGACTGGATTGCTCAGAGCCAAGCTGTTTTACACCAGCCCTCCTCTGACAGAGCCACCATTCCTTCTGGGTTGTGAATGTCCAGATGGAATATTTAGATCTTTGCTCATTCTGCATTTTTGTTGCCTCACCTTGCATTCACTTTAAATTCACTGACTGGTTTATTTAGCTCTTTATTCTCCTGCTGACTTTGAAAAATGTTACTTACTCTTATTCATGTAGTAGCTGCTGTAGCAATTGGATGGTCCCCAGAAGAAAAACAGACATTTTCAGTATTGTGCTTGGCTCCTCTCCAAAGGTAGGACAGTACATCACAAGCTTCTGTCTCTGCTCTATGGCTTGAAAACACCCTTCTGTTGCCTCTAGTGTTCCCTGAAGGTGGCCAGTTGTCATCCAACACAGGAACCACGCAACAGAATGCCTTTGGTACGTGGTACTATCAGTTTACTTTAACCACAGTAACATCTATAGCACCAAAAATATTTACAGTTTGCATCCAGTGTATTTATTCCTCAAATGAGAACTTATCTGCCATTTGTGTTAAGCACTGGCAGTAGCAGTGTACAGGTAAATACTCACTAATAAGTGTGAACCGAATTCCTGAGCACAGAAGAGAGATGGAAGAAAACACACAATTCACTTAACAGGAAGAGTTGCTTTCAAAAAACTGTTGTGAGGTGAAACAGGCTTGGTTTTGCCATGAAAGACAAAATGACAGTGCTTCACTTGAAATAAGAGCAGAACTAATGCTGTAATTACAGGCCTGTGGCAGCACCGAAGTCTGTGGAGAGCATCAAATTTGGGATGGGGTTAAGGTGATCTCAGTTCAAAGGAGAGACAGACCCTAAGGACAGAATGTGCCACAGAGCAATTAAAACAGTGGTTGGGCAGGTCCTGACAGAATCTGAATGTACAGACAAAAGCACCGAGTGTCAGTGAATGAGAAATCTCACCCTGGATTTCCCCAGCAACCTTACTTTTCCTGGAATTAAAAACCAGGGCAGCAAGTGCACAGAGGAAGCCCTGGTTCCTGTGCCTCCCAGAGAAGGAAGCTTGGTCAGCCTGATGATTAAAAATAGAAGAAAGAAGTAGAACAACAGAAAAAGAACATGAGCTGGGACTTCAGCTGGGGCCTGATCAAAGGGCTGAACTGAGTCTGGGGGCTGTCAGAGGGCAGATCCCCACTTTCCTTCCTTCCTTCCTGCCTCCCAGTGAGTCAGAGATGATTCCCACCCCGTGACACTCTCTCACCTTGCCGTCCCATGGGGGGTTGTTTTTGCTGCAGTGAGTTATCCATTAAAAATCAGGAAAAGCCAAGCTGCTCTGCAGGGAGGTGACACTGCAGGTCACAGCTACCCCCGTGCAGCCTCAGCTCTGCTTTCAGCTTGTCACAAAGATCCCTGTGCAGAGTCCACTGAGGACACGACGTCCCAACAAGCACCGCAGCTACAGAGATCCAGAGGAAATGTGCTAAAGGAATGAGAGGAAATCTGACAACTAATACTTCCTATTTTCCTAGATCTTCTACCCAGAGGAGCAAGCTGCCAGGTGGCATGTTGGACTGTATTCCCAGCCGGGAATAGACTGACATGCTGCTATTTTGTGTTTGCCTGAATCCCGATGGATACTAGCTGAAATGGTAACTATTCTGATTAACATTCACTTCATGATTACAGAATAATGGAAAACAGCTTTTCTTTCTCCTCTAAAGACAGTCCCTTCTCATTAGAGTTTGGGATGTCCATATGTTTTCCAAACTCAGGCTGCAGCCCTGCATATGGCATTGCTGGTAATAGCTTTTGCATCTAATTATTTGACGATTCTTAGGCTAATGAAATTATTTTGAAGAGATATCCAGAGTTTGCCAGAGATATCTGACTGTGTCACTGAGGTGGGAGATGAACAGCTGAGCTGCCTCCTGGCAGGTCCCACGTAGAGACCAGGAATTTGAGGAATGACACCAGTAATGGCTTTTAGCCATCAGAAATTTGTAACAGCTTCTGTGCACTTCTGGGCCCCTTTCCTTTACATGCCACCATCACCAAACACTTTGCAGCACTTGGAGAGGACAAAGTAAATACGTGAGCTTTCTGTTCAATCCTGAACGTGAGGGAATGCTTCCAGAGCTCAGGATGAGCAGGAATGGGAGGCAGAGCTGGTGCTCTCCTGCAGATCTACACTTGCTCCCTACCTCCTCAGCCCTGATGTGGCTGACACACTCCTGTCTGTAACTGCTTCTTCCAGACACTCCAGGAAGTTCAGTGCTTGGAAAGAGAGTGGTACTAGAGAAGCTGAGACTCTCTTTTCTCAAATGCACTGGAAAATATCTCACAGACATTCCTCTCTGGACGCAGAACGGGACCCAGCATGGATTATTCTGTTGTGTGTGTGCAGCTCTTCAATTTGCAATATAATTTAAAGGAAAATCTGAAGGCATCTCCAGGCAATAAAAGGATACTCTTCCATAAAATGGGCTGGCAGTGTTTCAGTGATAATATAAGGAGATTAATATCACCAAGAGGTTACACATTCAGCCTCTGACCCAAGTGAAAGTGCCGGTATTTGACGAGAACACCACAAGCAGAAAGCTGGCAGCCAATCTATCACCAAAACAAGCAGCAACCACATCAGGCTACTTTTGAGAAATCAGTGCCCCTTGAAAACAATCTCCCAAATCTGAAGCCAATGAAAAAGAACCGCCCAGCTGGGGCAGTTCAGTTCCTGCAGCTGTGGCGGGCGAGTGCTGGCTGAAGCCCTGGCAATGACTGCCCTGGGGTGCCCTCTTACCAGAGACAGATGCTACCACTGCCTGCCTGGGGAAGCAGGACAAGAGCAAAGGGAAATTGGGAATCTCAAAAATGCCTTTACTTGTATAAAAAAGCCCCAGGAAACTTAACCTTTATGCTTCCAATGCTTATTTTTTCTTTCTAAGAATTAAACCCTCGATATACTAATGAGAGGCCTGAAAATGTTTGTAGCTTCAAAGGGTTTTGTCCTGACTTTATTTCGGTGTAATAAGTACTGGCAAAGCTACTCTATAATTTTGATTTTAAAAAATAAATCTATAAATAAACAAGTGTGGTTGATGAAGCAAAACTGCGTTTCCAGCAGAGGCATACGCTCAACCACAGAATAATAAAGAAACAAAAGACTTGATCCAGAACTTTCCAAAACATGTTGTCATTGTGCCTAGGGGCTTCAGCTGCTGGCTCCAGTCCTCTTCCCTTTGCAGCCAGCTCCAGAGGAACTCCCCTCTCCAGTGCAATCAAACCCAGATTGACTGGTTTTTGGAAGGAACTTATTTTTATCGTTCCCTTTCATTTCAGGCATTTCCCCAGTCCCAGACTCCCCGTCTCTCCCAGCCGGCCCCAGAGGAAGGCCCTGTCCTGCCTGGGCTGGGCACAGCCTCTGCCCGGGATGGGAGCCACAGCTGCTGTTCCACACGCTATTTTTAGATCCAACATTTTCTTGAGAAAACGCCTGAAGGATTCATCAAGGCGGCTTTTCCTCCCTGATCCACGCTGCCACATCGGATACAGCTGGAGCGGGTATCCTCAGAGAGCAGGGCTCCATCCAGTGTCTGCCGGATGAGTTACTGAAAGCTCTGCTCACATTTATAAATTAAACCTCAGAGACTGTGCTTCCACTCCAAAGGAAAGTCACACTCTTCAGTAATGGAACCAGTAGTAACAACTGGAACAGAATTCTCAGCACAATTCTCGGCTGGTTTGCCTGACAGGCAAACATCCTGGGATGCTTCCAGCCCTTCCAGACCTGTTCTCATTCAGACAAGGCTGGAGACAGAATGTGCCACTGCTAGGAGCAATAGGTGATCACACATTTTCAAGACAAGCCTTTCAAAAATAGACCACAGTGGCATTCTTAGGTTTGAATTGTTGGATTTTTTGGCAAAAGATGTCTTTTGAGCTTATCAGAACCAGGATTTTATCCTGTTCCTTTAAACAAGTGAGTCTAAGCATAAGGATGTGCACAGCTTTGTTAAGCACAGCCTCCAGGTTCCTGCCTTCCCATGAAAAATACTCTTTGGTGTTTTGATATCTGAAAGCTTGTTTCTGGAGTGAATACTAGGATGTTCTACACCGCACTCCAATACAATCAGGTATGTCCCCGTCTGAAAACGCTGCTGTCAACAGATTAAAACTGAATAGGCGTATTTATCTACATGAAAAATTGCCCTTTAATCTTAGTTCCACCCTGTAAAATGT
This sequence comes from Oreocharis arfaki, assembly GCA_013398015.1. Lineage (NCBI taxonomy): Eukaryota > Metazoa > Chordata > Aves > Passeriformes > Paramythiidae > Oreocharis > Oreocharis arfaki. The sequence goes on along the minus strand of VZRR01010289.1, from coordinate 68,719 downwards.
AGGTTGCATCTTAAGCTGTTCTGTGCTGTCGGAATAGGTGAAAGGAAGCTCCTTTGTACTCCTCATCTCTCATGCACAGAGCATTAGCACGTGCAATTAGGCGTGACATTTGGGTAAATATTGCTTGTGTTAACAGCCAAAGCACCCAGGAGGCAGCGATCAGCGAGGAGGGGAAGGAAGGGGAACAAAGCCCTGCCGAGGCAGAGTTTTGTGCTGGCAAGAGAAACACACAAGTCTGTGAATTATCGTTTTCACCTCCACCCAGAATAAATTCCTGATACGTTGTCGATTGTACTTACTCACCTTCCATGAGTATTACTGTTCATGTTCAGCATTAACCTGAATTCTCAGGCATCTTATAAAACCCCAGCTACTTCCTGCTTTTAATATCCTGATTTTCTTAATTTGTATGTACAAAATACTAATATTCACCAATTTTATTGAACATTGAACAGTTCAATACTAAAGAGAGGCTGAGAATGGGGATGTTCCTGTTAAAAGTATGCACGGAGACAAAACAAAAATGCAAAACTAATACCTGTATCAACAGATTTGCTGCTAGGCACCATATTGGTTTAAAGGCTGTGCACTCTGACACCATCATTCCGTCACCAAGGGCTGGACTGTAATCCCTTCATGCTTGCTGGGAATTCACGCCCTGGGGATTTTCTGCTGTTAATTACAGTTGGGTTACTCAGCACCGAGGCTCTGGGCAGCGGCTGTGCTCAGATCTAGGTCACTGGGGCTCAGCTCTAAGGTCTTTTCAAAGAGCAAAAGATACAGGTTGCAGTCAATTCTGAACTAAAAACTGCTTTAGTTTATCTTTGAAAGTGACACAAAGAATATTTTATCTGCACATTAAGAAAATGTCCAAACGTTCCCCAAAGGTATCCAAATTAAGAATGATCTGCTGTTCTGGTTGCTCAGGGTTTGTATTGTGAAACCACACGAGATGTGAGACTGAGCAGTTTAAAAGCCCTGTCCAGTGCTTCCAGAGCAGAGGCTCTGGAGCCCGGCCATCGTGGCTGGGTCACCTGCTGAGGGTGGCCCAGGAAGCCCAGCCACTCCTTTCCAATGGACAATTCGCAAAGCTGTGCTCATCTATACAAAGGACTGAGCTATTTGTTTTCTTTTGTGGCCTCCAGATGTTTTGGGGTAAGTTTTGAATATTACATATTGCATCCATATTTATATTTTAAATAAAAACACACAAAAGATTTTACAATAAAACTTCTTGCTGGCTGCTGGAGATGATTAACAGTGTGTAAACACTGCAAATTGATAGACATTGGGCTTTCATTTTTCATTCTGGTCAGTCTTGCATAAACTTTGCTTTTAGCTTTGTTTTAATCAGTTATGAATTCGATCTTTTTTCTATTCATAAAAGTGAGCTCCAGTACCACCACCACCTTTAGCTCCAGTTGCTGAGATGTCACACCATCACAGAGAAGGCCTGGTGTCAGAACACGCAAGTTCAATATATATAATCACATTCATAAACTGTAGGTGTTTAAAAGGCATCAGCTTTTTTCCTGTTAAACTTGGCCTTTTGGGTGTGGGGAGCAATGGGCACTGCAAGCTGGTCACACTGAGGCCCAGGCATACTTCAAGGCATCGACACCATCATTTCATGTCAGGACACTGGGATGAACCTCCCTGGGAAATGCACATGCATTTTCAAAATGCTGTTCTTGGGATCCTTCACCAAAGATTCTTTAAAAACCTGATCTGTCATGCAAGAAGATGAAATGTAAAAAATACATAACTCTTGCTTTTCACTTTGGAGAAAACTGTATCTAAATGTGGAAGCAAATACAGAGCTATTTCCTTTCCGAGAAGTTGTTCCTACTGGCTTTCACACTGCAGAAACCTTAATGGCCATTTGATGGACTTGCAACGGTGAATGAGTTTAGGATTGAGACATCATTTCATTTTATACCAAACTCCTGGTTATTGTTAGGTTTCACAAGTGTCTTGAAATTTTTCCGAACTCTCAGAGTGGGAGTTAAAGCCTCATTTTCTGCAAACACCTGAAGAAGTTCTTGCAGAGTTCCACCAGGCAGCCATGGGTAACATGAACTCCCCTTTTCAGCCGATTTGTCTCTGTTTAGAAACTCGCATGTGCAAACCTTGTCCGTGGCACAGCTCCAGCACCATCTGCTCCCCTGTCTCCAGAGCACAGGCAGCGAGCGGCTCTGACAACTGAGGCTGGAACATACGGAGTGTTTATAGCACAGAGTCACTGCACACGAGGAGGCCCCGAAGGAGGGTGAGATGGTTTGCACTGTCCTTTCACATCCATTTTAGTATTTTCTGTTATTTTGGTTGAGTACATTGGCTGTTGAGTGTAAAATTCAGCAAAAAGAAAATAATTCCTTGATGTTTGTCTAAAAAACCAACACATGTGTTTTCAAGCTTCCACTTTGTGTGGAAAAAAACAAACAAGGTAACAGAACTACTATTTTTAATGCTTGAATATGTACGTCCAAATTATTTTGGTACGGGAAATAATTTGAAGAGTTACAGAGTATTTGGGTTGTGCAGAACGGAGCTCTCCTGCCCTAGCTGTGGCTCTGCATTTAGCAGAGGGAAGGCGTGGACTGTCTCTGCATGGACACCTTGCTGTGCAGCCTCTGGAATCCCATCACGGAGATCACTGCTGTGCACAGGAGGGAGCACCGGAGTCACCCCTTGGGCAAGGCAAGGCCAGCTGAGCTGCTCATTCTCCTGTGGGAGCTGCCAGGGACATAAACAACAAATAAAGCACTTTCTGTCCCTTATCATGTGCCCAACTCGTGAGCCCAGCCCTGCCCTCCCCAACGAGAGCCATGGAAAATATGGATGATGCATGACGAACTACAGTTCTGCCTTGCTTGGCGCCCTACTGAAGGCCACGTTTGTTCCTGAACAACCACTCAAATACCACGTTTGAGATCATGAGAGTGGGAGAATGCTCTTAATGTGAGAGAGATCCATTCTATTTACTCTTTCAGAGCTTCTTCCACAGCGTTTTTCAACTGTGACAAAACATTGCTTGGATTCTCCTGGAAAACATATGACCTCCAACATAAAAGGGTTGTTATTTCTACAGTGGCCATCAGTTGTTATAGATGGTGATTTCCCAGCACCTGGAGAAGGAATAAGGAAAGACAGCCAGCAGCTCTGCAGGCAGTGTGGGCAGCCCAGGGCAGATGTGGCACCTCTGTGAGCACCTGAGGGCTCAGAGAGAGCGCTCATTTTCTCCACAAAACTTCCGTACCTGGCACACAGAGCTGCACTCCAAACAACGTGTGGCATCTGTTCTAGCACAGAATTAGATACAAAAGCAGGGAGAAAGTTGGGTACATGAACTACCTGTGTGTCTGCTCACTACTGTTGAGTTTGGCCAAACCTATTGGGAACTGGGAGCAGTGAAAAACCTGTCAGTATTTACAAGCTTCTGGAACAGCTCCATTCTTTAATAATTTCTAAGCTCCAAGTAAGCAAGAAAGGACAAATGAACAGCTCTGACAACATAGTGACTGACAATGTGTTAACATTTTTAAAGCACTCCAAGGGCGCTTTCCAAATAGGTTTTGGAAGGTGAAAGAAATGAACAGAATGCGGTGTGTGCAGCCAGAAGTACCGTGTGATGGCAGCTTCAGCGATTCTTCTGCAGTACTGAACATTCTTTGACTTGCAGAAACTCAAACAATCTGTCTCTGAAGAAATAGCTCCGGGATGTTGCGACAGGAAGGAAATGTACTTTGTAAATGCTGGAGCATCTCATGGAGCTGCGAGATGCTGTGCCTAGGGAAAACTGATTAGGAAACATTTAAGTAATACACGTGTCCAAAGAACAGGATCGATGTGCTCCGAAACACAGAAAGCTGATAAAGTTGAAATTGCAACAAGACATAGACCTGCCGCCCTGTATCCATTGCAAAGTCACCTGATGTGACTCTATTTTCAGTGTGAGCCATGATGCAGCAAAGTACAACCACAAACAGGCCCTTCACTGGGCCCCAATATTAATTTCTATATTTAATCCACCAACATTGAATTCCAGGAATAACATCTTCCAGAGGCTGTCCAGGTTAATTCCTAAAGGAGAGCAGGAAGGAGCAAAGAGCAAGTGCTCCATGAGCAGTTCTGGGGCTGGCCAAGGCCAGTCCTCGCTACACTCCAAGCAAGGAACAAAATTAAATGCACTGGAAACTCAATTTGACAGCTGTGAATGCTGCTCTGTGAATGCTGGAATGGGACCATTTTGTCCCTAAGGAAAATCCTGAGTTTCTTGCAGGTGTTGAACTGTAAATGTTGAAGATGCATTGAGCAATAACGTCCAGTGAAAAGGGAATTTATCCACTCTAGGCACCAGCCAAAGCCTATAATTTTTCCTCAGAAAATTCCCTATTGATAGCACTCACAAGAGCTTTCCCACGTCGATATTTTTGACAATGCTGCTTCTATTATCAGAATAAAAAACACACCCATTTTTGCTATTGTGAGTGTTGCAACTACAAATTTATTCTCTCTATTAAACCGTCAGTAACTTTTCACTGAAAATGTTCTCATCTTTTGGAATCTGGCTGCCTTCATCTGAGCTGAGAAATAAGGGAAAATTATCCACTTGAGCTCCCAGAAAACACTAACTTGGTGAAAAGTCTTCATGCTGTATTACCAGTGATACATCTTCAAAATGCTCAGTTTACCCACCACCCAAGGCATGTGCAGAGGATGAAGTTTTCGACTTATGTTCTAGCACTATCCACACATTTAGAAATGACATCTGACTCAAACTCACACAAACATCTAAGCAACAAGTTACTAACACGTACATTGTGCTACCGAACCAGCAAAAGCAGGGGGTGTTGGACTCTTTCTCCTGAAGAAGGAGGAACTGATACTCTGGGCAGGGCCTGAATTCCATGCACTCCTGGTCCTTGGGGTTCAGCTTGCCTTTTGCAGCCCTCAGTAGCATTTTGGCTACATTTTCTTAGTCATTTTACCTAAAAGGCATCTTACGGAAGCAGAAAAGTTCTGGAATCATTTGGGAAACAACGTCTGCTGGGTTAAGTAGGAATTCTAAGAGCCAAGTAGAGTAAATCTGAAAGTGATGAAAAGCATGTAATACCTGAGAGTGCCACCTTGTGTTAATTCCAAGGGATTTGGGAGTGCTAGCTGAGAGTTAGGTCCTGGGGCAGCTTCAGGAAGGCTCTGCCAGAAGCGGCATATGGAAATTCAGGTTATGTTTCATTGATTGATTGTAATCCAGGTACCGTTTGAAGTGAACAGTGAGTCACATCCATGACAGCTAACAGTCTATACACATGGCAGCCTACTACACTGGTGGGAAATGGTGCCAAAATAACTAAGAGACAATTCCAAAACAAGCCAAGGCAGACCCGGATCCATATTTAGCTTTGAATTATAGAGTAGCAGGAAAAAATGCCAGGTTGTCAGCTTTTTATGGTTTACTCCATGGAATGCTGACAACAAGCAGGGCTGCGTGGCTGGAAACCAAAGGGGCAGAGGGCAGGGCGGGGTTTGAAAAGAGCCGGAAAGCCCAAGTTTGAAGCCAGGGCAGTGTGGAAGTTTGGGAAGTGGCCGAGCCCTCGGGAGGCAGCGTCTCTGCGAGGGGAAGGCACAGCCCCGGGCAGCTGGGGAGGCTCTCCAGCCAGGCCGAGCGCACGGCTGTGGCTCCGCTGTGTTCCGGGAGGAGGGGATGGGAGCACGCTCCGCAGCCAGCCGGAGGACGGCTGAAATCACCAGCAGCCACAACAGCCGAAGGAAAATCTCTTTAGACAAGCAGAACTAATGAAAGGACCGAGGGCTGGCAGACGATCGCCGCCAGTGCCAAGGTCTCCGAGGAGAACCACACAGCTCCGACTCTGACCGACTGAGCCGACAGCCCGTACGACTTTCAAATTCTTGCATTAGCAGAGATTTTAAATCATCACTTAGTGCTGTGTGGTCTGGGAGAAGAAGAGGAGGGAACTGTGTCTTCAGACGGGTCCCACGAAAGCCTCTGGTAGTTTCAATTCTGCGGAGAATTGACTTGCCCAGCCAGGGCATTAACTTCAGATCATTCAAGTTGATCGTAGATATTTACAGTCCTCCAAACAACATATTCCAAGCATACAATTAGCATGAGTCATTAATCCTCCCATCCCCTGACAGCCCAGCCAGATCTCTGGTTTTCACATGAGGAAGTTGCAGTAGTAATACACTTTAACTCTGATAAGAAGAAAATTAGGTATTAAAAAAAAAAAGAGGTTTTTTTTTTTTTTTTGCTATTTAGCCACTTAGCTACTGATAAACATATAACCCATGGCTGCAGTTGAAATCCTCATTCTCAGCGGTGAGGGTACGGGCTACAGGCACCCCACAGCAACACTTTATTCAGGATGAAGGGTCCTGCACCGCAGATGGACTCTGCTCTGCAGCACTACCGCGGTGTCTGCCTGCAGAGCCCAGCCCCAAAGCCACACGTCTGCTGAGGTGCCACTCCAGAACAGACCCACACTGGGGGTTTCCCAGCGGGCGATCCTGACCACCCCACTCCTCTGGAAAGCACCCGCTCTGTTCTACTAGAACTAAATACAAAGATAAGTGAGCCTTGTGCACTAATTAGGAAAACAGCTACAAGTACATGAACGCTGATCAGAACTGCCTTAGCCTGATTTTATTGATCACCCTAAGTACAATTTAAATGACAAGTTTTTATTAAGGTATCCTTCTGATGATCTTGATTCTTAAGCTTATGCAGGGCATAGCACATGGGGATCGTGATCCCATCTGAAGCCTCTGGAATTACTGGGATACAAAAGTAATAAAACAGTGCTAGGCCAATAGAGCACTGAAGGTTCAGCCCTTCACAAAAGCAAGACCATCTGATATTTTTAAAGAAATATTTTGCTTACTTTGCAACAGTTAGTTTTACTAAAATATTACTTCCTAAGAGAAGTGGAATTTTTTTTACTGTCTGTTTATAACAACAATAATTATAAATCAGTATATGCCCATGCCTTCATATACTGAACACAGAAAAATATTTTTAAAAATCAGTCCCTTACCGGTCATCAGACAAGAGAATGCAAATAGTGGAGAATTGTTTCTGTACCCATTTTCCACATTTCATTTATCTTCTAAATTAGGGGTCATAAGCTGTAGCCATAAACTGTAGCAAATACAGAATTTAAAATCCAATTCATTAGCTCTATGAGCCAGCAGCAACCCTTATGATCATTGTAGGTACTGTAGGAAGAATGTAAGTGATTTGGGAAGGAAATTGTCTTGGATTTTAAAATCTATTTGCCATTTCTACATTAAGCAACAGCTGTTGTCAGAGTTTTAATGCTAACTTGAACCACAGGAGAAAATGTTAAACTAGTGCTTTAAAAAATCCAGTAGAATTGGAGCCTAACTGTACTATGGAATACAACACATTTTCCTGTTCCTTCGCCAGATCAGCTGCTGAGGCTTTTGGAATAACATCCCTATCAGAAGGGACTGAGGCAATGGAACCATTTCCCCACTACTCCACACAAATGTGGGAGCTGTTTCTCTTTCAGATAAAAAGCCAAAAACAAGCAAAAGAATCTGTCAAGTGTCAGGCCACGGGCAGTGGTGCTTTCTGTCTCCAGCAGAGCCAGCAAGGAGCCCCAGGGGCACAAGCTGGGCCCTCCTCGCAGGGCTGCTGCACAAGCCATGCACCAAACCCAGGCAATCAGCCAGAAGCAAACAAAAATATCACATAAAATTGCACTAAGAGCAGAGCGTATGTAGGTAGGAGAGTAAATCCTTGCTGCAAGTCATCCTGAACATTTTGCACCTCAGGAATCTCGCGCCGTTCTTCCCATCCACTGGAGCCACAAGGGACACCATGACTTGAATGAAGGATGTCATGTGCTCTTCTGCCATTCTGCAGGCTTTGCTGCCGGATCTTGTCAGCTCTAGCATTAACAGGTGCTGATTACTCTTCTATGGATCTTGTTAGACCCCACTTGTACCCCCCATTCAGCCCTCACACACGTTATACTGGGAAATCTTTTGACCATATGGAAAAACACCCCAGACAAGAAAGTGTTAAAAACCAGAAAGCCTTGGGGAAAACTGGCAAGTGGAAGCATTTCTTTTGTCTTTTTAACTATATGAAATTGCTGTAGCTTGGTACCTGCCAGAAAGCACATCACAGAACTATTAGGCCTCTTAACACAACATCTTGACATTTTGATTTCCGGACTCAGTGAGGTATGGTTGTTTTCCTTGCTAAATTCACTCCATTTATCTCTGAGTTCACCCCACTTTTCACATGTAGCTTCCTTCATTTTCTTGCAATAATCCATCTCCATGCATTCTTTCTCCCAGTTACTCTCCTCCTCCTTCTGTATCTCTACTATTTGACAAATTTATTCAGTTTCCTTTCCTGGTACAATTGCCGATTTTTAATGCCTGTCCCTCTGTTCTGTGTGATGAGTCTTCTCTCACTCCTCTGGTGGTCACAGTGCCAGGCTTCATGTGCACATGGAACACTGGCCAGCAGGGGCCTGGAGGGCTTTAGATGTCCATGCCTGGGCTAGGTGGGCACCACACCACGTTGTGGGGAAACCTGAAAATAAGGGTCTCGTTCAAGTGAACATTTTGTCTCCTGCTGAACATCTTGCAGCCTAGCAGAGAGCGAGAGGTATTCATTCTCTTTGTGAGGTTTTTGACTATTTTCCCACTGTCAGAATACATAAAAATACTGCCTACTTTTGAAAATTCCTCTTGGAATTTCATTCTCTATTTTTATTATAAAAATTATAAAGAAGCACACTCACAACAGAGAACTAACACACGTTAGGATGTCCTGCCTTGGTAATCCAATGAGGATGCCTCATGCCCAGCCCCACAGGGCTGCCAGGCCATGGCCAGAACCCCCTGTTCCTGTGAGACCCCAGCCCCCAGAGAGCTGCTCTAAGGCACCAGCACGGCTGGTACATCACTCAGCCACATCAACACCAGTGGCACAGGAACCATTTGCATGTCAAATTCACAAATTAAACATGTGAACAGATGACAAGTGAACATCTTGATTCACACTGTGTTTCTCCTGCTTGTCAGCTCCTGGCAGTTAAGAACAGTCACTCCAAAAAAGTGCTAAAAATAACACACAGGCCCTGCCTTCAAATTCTTTTTTTCCACCAATTTTGCCTTGATATTCTGCTTGACACTGCTAATAATGAAGTTAACATGGCCCAGAAACCATCGCTATAATTTTAAAGTAACATCAGAAATACGTATTACCTATGAGCAGATGGAAGGGCAGAAGGAGATGCAAACATCCAGCTAAGCCATGCTATCAGTCCGGGCTGTTTTCTCAGGTGACATCAAGAGAGCATAAGGGAGTATGGAAGTACAGAGACTCAAAGGCTAATTTGGGATCTGACCCTTGTCTGGGAGAAGTGCAAATCCACTTCCTCACTCCTAGGATTAAGGAGTTTCCTGAAGGCTTGTCCCCATTTCTCCTGTGCCGCACGACATGCTGCATGAGGCGTTCTACACTGCTATCTCCCACGCTTTCTCTACAGCCTTTTAAAATTTCTCCAAACTATAACGGTTTCCCCATCCCTTCCCCTCCTTGGATAACAGGCTTCTTCTTTTGCCACACAGAAAAGACTCCTGTGATCTCCTGTGATCTGATCTCCAGCAGTCTCCTTTTGTCTGCCTATGGCACAGGCCCCCTGCTCAGAGCCAGGAGCCACAGGGGTCGGGCCACCTCCCCTTCTCCCTTCAACTCCTCTGTTTTCCAGGGATTTCACAGAAGCAGCCCCAGCTTCCTGCCGAGACCTCAGCTCTGGCTCATGCGCAGGCTCCCCGCTGTCTCCTGAGCACATTTCATGGCCGGCACAGCCGCGAGGCACAGCCGACATCCTGCGGGAGGAAAACCATTCCTCACAGCCAGCGTCACGCTCCGGGACAGCTACACCAAGGAGCTCTGGAATTACCAGCTGTGAAATAAAATTTCCACTGAATTAAGCCCAATTGATGCTCAGAATTTTTGATGTAGCTCTAGAGTGTTGACAATTCTGCCACAAAACTCACGGAACACAAAAGCGTTGGGAAAAATTCAATCAGATGAAACACTGTGTGTTCAAAAACTACAACTGCTGAAGCCCAAATCCCTGGCAAAAAGTGCAAATTAATAAATGGAAATGTCCTTTTCCAAAAGTGACAAATCATTATTACACTCTGCCTGAGGGAATCCTGAACTGATCTTATTGTTCAAGTGAGTAAGCACGAGGCAGATTAACAACGTCTCCTAAACAACATTAGTTTTGAAGGCTGATTGCAATTCCAACGAGGGAAAGGGGTTATCCCAATGCCAGTTGTGCACTGTCAGCTTCTGAGTGGAATTAGCATGCTATTAGTGTTTCTATGTGTAAAATTCTTGTCAAAACAGACTTCTAGTTCTTGAAAGAAAATAAGAGGCAAATACAAAATCGTCAAGGGTTTAAATGAAATATCTTCTTGGAGTGAAATATTGTCTAAAATACCACATTTCATACAATGTGTTAAGACACGCCCCACTCTGCACATGGCACCCGGTATAGCAATTTTATTTAAAATTATGTGTAGCTCACATATCCTAACAGCAATAGAAAACTGGTCTGTAATTCTGAAGCTCTTGAGCATTTCAAGTTCTGCCCAAAAGCAGCAGAATATTTACAAATTTCCAAGTGCTGTTAAGGTGAGGATTTTTGAAATAATATAATAGAAATAATAGTTAAATAGCATTGACTAAGTAGGCTGTAGGAGAATATAATATTATTTCTATTTATGATGAACTGTCCGTTAATACAGTAAAGAGTAACACAGCCATACAATAATACAGCTGTAAATATTAATTTTATAGCTTCAAAATATGCAATGAACTAAAAAGCAAGAGATTTATTCACTATGAACTGCAGAACTGCCAAAGACTTTTACAGCAAACTTTAAAAGCTACTGTGGAAGTTGACTTTATAGCAACTATCACATTTATTTAATGGATATTGTTTCTGCAGCATCATCAAGGGAATGCAAAATTCACACAGTGCCTTTTTTGTTTAATTATGATAATGATAGTTTATACCAATGGCATACAGACAAAAGCGAGAGATATCGAGAGACTTTAATCTGAATTTAGTTCTTAACTGATCCTGTTATTCCTGCCTCTTTATGCCACAGGTTTATGTTGTATTGGTTAAAAAAAGTAGGCAAGATATCACAAATTTTGAGACAACTGGTGATTGCTGAGTGCTAAATTAAGAGATGCATTTTGCAGAAGAAAATTCCCCAATACTTCTAGCAATAATAATAAGCACATCTCATCATTGACTAAATCACCATGACTAAAACACAGGATGATCAATCTTGCCAAGACTGCATTTGTAAATTTTGATTTTTAGATCATAATTTTTTTTTCACGCTGAATGAGGAGATTAAAGTAAAGCAATTTGTTCTGCTCTCTAGAGAACCTGGGTACGTGAGGTGTTTGCACCAATAGCTCCAATACCTCCCACTGGCACCTCACTGCACACCCCCAAACCAGCCAGGCTGAGACACACATGGGTCAGAGGCTAATGGGAATGATGACTCCTGCTAAGCATGACACGGAAAAAGATTGATGTAGCTTTTCCTTATCTACATGAAATTAAAAACTGCAGAGGATAAAGCCTTTACACTGATCTTTGCTGAATGACAACACAAAAATTAAACATCCCAACTGACTTGCTCATTTTTGATGTTTTTAAACTGATAAACAGTTTAGAAACATCTTCTAGGAAAAGAAGAACACACAAAATATTTTTGGCACCTTGGACAATGCAACAACAAAAAAGGGATGAACATCACTAGCCAATAAACAAATTAAATCTCATCTCTAGTGCTCCAATTCACTATCTATTTCTAAAAAAGGATCATAATAAATGGCAATAGAATGTAACAGAGCAGCAGAAAAACCAGTCTCAGGAGACCTGTATCTTACATTGCACTCTGCCATTTCTTTCCTACAAATTTAACTCCTCTTTGCTTTATTTCTTCCTCTGCACAGTGGAAACGGTACCACTAATCCCTGTTCTTTTGTCAAACATCCTGAAATTTGCGGAGAGGGAAAAGCATCCCACAGAAAGGCAGTGCAGTCACCTGTGTGCTGGGTGACACGGTTCCCATGGCACACAGACCCAGCACAGCCCATGCCTGGGGGGACAGGGCACAGACCTTGTCACACACAGCACTTGCAGCCTCACTGCTTTGAATGTCCTGTGGTTCTCTTCATGACACCGTTTTTCAAAAGGAAATATGTTTCCTTTTCAACAGAGATACGTTTCTTACGAAGGAAACCACAGTGTCACACTTTTCCTGAGCAGACAGGAACACAGCAGCACATGTCCAACCAGAACTTCACCAGGGTGTTCCTGGGGCTGGTCACAGCCCTGCTCAGGGGATGCTGAACTCCCACTGGGGCCGTGGAAAGGGGCACTGCATCTTCAAAGGAAACAGATTTGCTTCAGAAAGGGGCAAGAAGTTGAAGAAACATCTGTAAAGACTGATAATAGATTCACTTCCTGAAATTCTTCTACAACTACTGCTGTGAAAAGCAGGAAGTACGGGCAAGAGAGGGAAAGAAAGTTGCAAGTAAGGAAAGAAATCATTCTCACCCCAGCAACTGTCTGGGTTGCTATAAGGTGCTGGAGATGAGACTGGAGGTGTCCTTAGTGGGATCTCTCTATCCTGATAATACAAAGAGCCAGCAGTGTGACTGATGTCATCTGCTGCCTTTCCACCTGGACTGCAGGGTAGCAGGAGGAGTGGTGATGGCACAGGGCACCTCCTCCCCGAGGCAGAGCCCCTTCCCACACCAGCCACCGTCCTGCCAGCACCAGCCAAGCCCGTGTGCAGCAGGGGTGAGCAAAAGCTCAGCAAGGCATACTCACTGCAGGTCACTGCAACCAAAACTGGCACCCTAGAAAAACACCTGGTTACAAAGAACGACAACTTTCCGAACCAATCCTGGACCTAAGAGGAAGAGGGTCTGTTGAATACAATGTTTCATCCCTAAATATTGTGTTTCAGAATATGAAGTGACAAGAGTGTATGCAGATGCAGATACAGTTTTCTCCTCTCTGTATATGTACTTGAACAAATACTATACAAACTTAGCAGATACCCCCTATAATTTGGTCTTTAAAATAAATATCCAATGCATTCCTCTCAAGATTAATTGCAAATCTTTGCAACTTGCTTTGGAAGACAAACTTAGCCAAAATTATCTTCTTGCTTCTGCTTTTTTTTTTTTCCTAGGAAATGCAATTCTTCTATTAATAACTGCTGTAGCCCAAACCAGACTTCATCCCGTGCTGACAGACAAATCTGAGTTAAAAAGGGATTTCAGTTACACTTCCCAATAAAACCTCCAAACAGGCCATTTGATTTTCCCTCTCTCCTGTTCTTTACAAAACTTCTCCAACTCCTAAATCCGCGCAGCTCCTCTGAATCCTTTCGTTGTGCATGCTCTAAACGATCCCAAGCGTTTCCCAGTGCAGGCAGGCCCTTTGCCATGGGGCTATGCTGCAGGTGAAGCACAGCTTGCTCCACTTTCCCTGCTCCCTGCTGCTCCAGGCAGGCACACTGGAATCCCCAGCTCCTCTGAAATGGAGCAATTAGTTTTTAACAATGAAGTTATAAAGGTGCAGCAAAACACCCGTGAAATAAAGCGATCATCCTTTCTGCTCTAGCATAAAACATATCTGGTTTACTCTTCTTCCGTTTCTTTATAAAGAGAATCAGTAGTTCTGTGCTGAATAAATCCCTGCCCGGCAAACCAGATTGTGTTTCCTGTAGATGGTTGATAGCTCAGTCTGACTTAATGGTCTTGAGCCGTACTGACTTCTACATTTTACCACAAGAATGCTGCAATAAATACCAAGAACAGTAAAAACAAGTGAGATCTTTCTCTGTATCTTTATACGAAGGAAATTGATAAAATATACTTGAGCCAAGCAAAGATTTATTTATTTATTTACTGCCAATTTAAACTGTGTGTGTTTCCCCTAATCTCTCTTGAGGCTTTAGCAATACCATTCAGAAAGAACAAAACATTCAACCAAAGATGTTGGCTGCAACCAAGAGACTTCCTTCCCCCAAAGGAAAACTGAGCTTTTCTCCAAACCTCATAATGTTTTGTGAGAATCAATAATCTCCTAGCTGTCCCCCACTGAGGGGAGCACGTTCGTGGTGAGGGGCCACACGCTGGCCTCTGCCAGTGCCACTGCTCTGCTCCTGGGTGGAACCAGGCCTTGGAACTGCACACTAGGCAAGTTAAACTACTAAGATCTTCTACAGTAGCTCAATATTCTTGCATCAAACTGCACCCAGAAAGGAAACAGAAGCCAATATTGCCTATTAAGCAGAGACAGGCTAATAGCGAGGAAAACAATCAGTAACTATTATGCAAATTCTGAATTGGCTTTTCTATTCAGCCATTTTCTGGCATCCATGAAAACGGCTTTTGTTCACACTAATATTTGGAAAAGAGGCTTTATTTATGCAAATAGATGCATTTCTAAAAAACTCCCCAAAATTGCATGTAAATGAGCGTATTTGTGCATCAATTAGTGAATTTGAGTTTTCTTTGCTGCAAATACACATCCATTTCAAATGGTTGCAAATGACTAGTGAGAGGGACAGGAAAACATAAATGAGTCCATTTTCCTGAGCACTTGACAGACACCAAAATGCCCATTGTGGAAGAGATGGGGAGCTCTACAGATGGGTAAAGACAGCAGTACAAAGCAGCATAGTCTACAGAATTGTAAATCTTGGTCAACCTTTTAAGTCTTCTGAGACTCAAGAGAACAAATGGTATTCCAAAAAGTCCAAGTTTATTCTGCCTGTGCTCTGCTGGCATGCTAAAAATACTCATTGCAAAGGGCATTAGAGATGTAACTAGACAGATACTTAAAAAATGACAGTCGATGGAGAACGGATTGCTACTGAGACCAATCCCATCTGATTCCTCTTCTATCAGTTCGAAGATACAATAGGCCAATAAATCAAGGTGTAGCAACAAGCTCAAGAATAAATCCCATTAATTTCATTTTTAGCCTCCTCCTGAAGAGAGACAGATGCCTCCATATGGTCCCAGCACAGCAGAGAGGTCTGCATCCACCTCCAAGGGCTGACAGGGCGAAGCTGCTCCTGGCCTTTGCTACTCCTGTTTTAGGAGGCCAGGAGCGAGTTCAGAGGTGCCTCGCAAGCCTTGTGCTGCCATCCGCACACAGACTGGCCCAGCTGGTGCGGTGACCAGGGACCTCCCAGCTGCCTCCCTTCAAACACACACCCCTGTCATGGGGCAGCCGGCCAGGCCGGGGCTGACATCAGCTCCAGGACAGCCAAAATGTCCCAGGCACCTGTGCCTGTCCAAGGTGATGGGTTAGACGCAACACAGAATTCCCTCCTGGGTGCTATCGCTCAGAAGCAACTCCTAAGAGTGAGTTACTCACTTCACATATTCCTTCCCATGTTAATTGCCCCCCAAAAGACTTCCAGTGGAAGTGCAGAAGTAAGGGTGCAATAATTTTCACCGTGAGTGGCCCCATGGTTTAACTGCATGGCAGGTAACAGGTGGCAATCTCACGGGGGGTGTGCAGTGCTTAGTCCACAAACACCAAATAATGCGCAGAATACACAAATCTGTATATTTCTGGCCTCATTTACATTACTGCTGCATATTGACTAGTCTTTAAAAATACTAACAACGTATCTCTTGAAAGTCACACATGGCATGATCTCTGTTCCATTCTGCTAGTGCACCCCTTAATTTGGGGCTATGAAATTCAGATTCCTTCTTCCACCCGAATGATTTCAGCAGAGATGTCTGTCTTCGTCAGCGTACTGACATTTCTCTCCCAAACTCAGTCACCAAACCCCAGTTATAATCCTCCTCACACAGGGTTTCCAGCAGGCTAGCAGGTATATGGCACACAAGTGATAGTGGATAAAGCACATCCATTCCTGTGCCTCGGGCAGTGATTGCTGCCCGAGGGAGCCGCGCAGGGTCAGCCGCGCTCCCGGCTCCGCGCTCCGGGCTCCCCGCTCCGGGCTTCGCGCTCCCGGCCCCGCGCTCCAGGCCCCGCGCTCCGGGCTCCCCGCTCCGGGCTTCGCGCTCCC
>VZRR01010289.1:1760-52530 GCA_013398015.1 Oreocharis arfaki | reverse complement strand
CCCGGCCCCGCGCTCCCGGCTCCGCGCTCCGGGCCCCGCGCTCCGGGCCCCGCGCTCCGGGCCCCGCGCTCCGGACTCCGCGCTCCCGGCCCCGCGCTCCGGGCCCCGCGCCCAGCGCTGCGCCTTCCCCACGGGCACTGCCGGGCACTGCTGCACAGCGAACGGGGCACAGCGAATTGATGAGCTCCTATTGATTGTATTGTTTCCGGTATCACTATCAGTCTGATTTTGGGGTGACTGTAGCTTTAGAAGGAAGGATCTAAACACACTTTATGAATTTCCTACCTACAAGGGACATTAGAAAAGGGATTAGACATGTGGAAGCATTTATTTACTTAAATAAAATACTCTTAATTTTGCAGTCTCTTGCTTTCATACACTGCAATTAGAGCAAAGTAGCTGATTTGCTTCAGCAAATATTCAGGTATTCCTTCAGTATCTCATCCACTGTCTGGGGAGGTTTTTATCCCCTCAAAAATCCCCACGTTTCTTTAAACAGTAATATAAAACACACAGTGGGTATTTGAAAAAATTTTGAAACTGTTCAGGCAATAATATTCTCATCTGATCTTAATAGTGCTGTTTATGCAGCATATATAATTAAAAGCATTTTCAGTATCAGCTTAATTAATCTCAGAAGTTCAGTATTCAAAGAGCAGAGGAAATAAGCTTTTGCTGCTCATTATATATCATGCAATTATATGATGAAGACATCCAATCATAATTATGTGCCACAATAATAATTCTGTGCCGGAGAAGTTCCATGATCTAGAGGAAATAAAAAGACGCCTTGAACAGTTTGCCTCTGGGCCTGAAGGGGCGATTTCAGAGAGACTCTGAGTGCTCCTGAAACGAGAGGAGAAAGCAGGTTGGGAGCGGGAGGATCTCGCCTCCGGGAGAACACACAAACCCTTCCCACGGCCGTAATTCCCAGGTGGTGACGGAGGAGCCCGGGCAGAGGCCAGCGACAGACTGAGCGGCTGCCGCAGCTGTCGGGGCTCTAGCTCTGGCTCGGCACACGCAGCACGGCCTCGGGCTCCGCACACGAGGCTTTGGGGCCAAAATAGGCTTAACTCTGCCTCCTGTTCTCTCAAGAGACAAACATGCTAACAAATGACATAGAGTGGCCAAATGCCTCCCCTCCATAGGTTTGAGCTGCAGATCTGCATTCTAACTCACCTTTAAAACTCGGTGCGTTCCCGGGCGTGGGAATCGTCATCCTGTGTTTCTGTATCAGCTGGGAGCCAGGTCCCACCCAGGGGTAGTGTGGGGGTGACTGTACACATTAAGGCAGAAAACATTTACACCAAGAATAGGGGGAAAGTGTGAACACCAGGAAGCCATTCAGAACTGCACACTGGTTAAGCTATGCCCCAGCTTCTAGTTCACGACTATTCCAAACCAGAAATCCCTTCATATTCAAGGACCCTGTCCTCAAAACTAGACCATTTAAACTGAAATACCTGAAAGGAGTAAGGGTTACACATCGAAAATGAATGGGTTAACTAATTTTGACAACCACACCTTAACTAGTTTTTCCGACAGGCACAGTGCACTACTGTACTGCAGCATGTTTAGTGAATAAAAAGTGTTAAGTGACTAAAACATGCTACAGCTTTCCATATATTATCTGCATGCTGAAAGGTGAGAAGGGGCTGCTGCCAGCTCGTTAGCCAGACATCACACAGTGCAGTCAGCAGAGAGTGAAGAACTTGTGTGTTTTGCTGTAATTATATACGTAGGAAAATCCTGCACACAGGTTACTAATAAAACATGAACTCCTGCAATCATCCCCACACAATTATATAATTATTTATCTGTTTCTCCCCTGCTAACCACCGTGTGACACCCAGCAGTATGTACTGCAGAGAGAATCAATCTGATCTGGTTCATCCCCAAACGAGAACTGAACAGAAGCCACTTGCCAGGCTAAGCAATTAAAACTGTCTAATTTTAAGTATATGCATTTGAGCCAAATGCTCTCCAAGGCCCCTCAGAAATTCTGAGGCAAAACTGTGATGGTAAATTAAATCTTCAAAGCCTATCTGGCTTCAACAGCCAGGGAAGCATCCAGGACTCAGCGTGAATTCACTCTTCCACCAAGGAGTTTGGTGTTGCTATAGGAAGTAAAAACTGTGATTATAAAACCAGAAAGAAATGCAAGAGTAATAAGGATTGAAAATAAGACAAGAAGTCTTAAAATTCCAATATATAACATCAGCCACTCACCATGTAGAATTACAGGTGAAATAATTGCTTCAAATTAAATCCCAGTTCAGAATACAGAGTACAGTTAAGGCCACAGAAAAAACTGCAGCTAAAAAAGCAGTGATAATGCTTGGAAAAAGGAAGCAAGTGGCTCCTGGACAGCACTGAAGGTCATGCTGAAAGCTAAGGACTGGAAAGACTTCCTCAAATGAGGTACAGTCAGCCTGGGGTATTTCTCACTGTACAGACCACTGAGCTGAAGAACTTTTCCAATGTAAAAATCAAGATGGGTTACATAGTTAAATCATAACCAGAATTATAATGGCTTACACAAGCAAAAAGTTGGGCCAGTCAGTAAAAAACACACTGCAGAGGCTGTAACTCTCAGGTGCACAACTTCTGCATCAACCATCAGCAACTCTCTTCTTTTCTGCTGAGGCATCTGTCACCACCCTAAGCCACTGTCTCTCAAACCACTCCAAATACTGGAGACAATGGACTACATGCACACTGGAACGGCAGCGCCCTTATTCTCCACTAATCCCTTTTTCCTCGTTGTTCCAGTTACAGCTAACCCTCATAATTTCAGTATTATTCCCTCAGCAAAGGAATAGAGCATGCCATTCCTAAGAAGCTGGCAGGAAAACCAGCAGAATTCATCCTTCCTTAAAAAGCCACAGTGACTTTTGCTAAAGCAACAGTGACTCTTGCTAAAAAGAAACCATTAGGAAAGCAATAATGATCAGATTCCATGAATTCACACAGAGGTAAAAATCTCTTCAGTTTCTATCTCTTTGTGGGTTTTATGCCACTAAAACACAGGTGCTGTAATGGCCTGAATGGCGGGGAGCAGGTCATTAATGCTCAGCTCCCTGTTGCTAAACTGCCTCTTAATGTACCCCTAAATTTCATACACTGCTGCCATGAGCACAGCGTGCATATGGTACATTAGATAAATAAAATTAATTAACCTTGGACTTGGGATTCTTAACTCCCTATGCATAGCATTTGGGAAAACAGTTACTCAGAAGCTCTCTAACCCATTTTTACACCCTCTTAGACCCTGTGGCTATGCTAACCTACAGGTTCCTTTAGCCCCAGGTTGTTACACCACCTTAGTATAAAAATAACCTTCTGCCGAAGCAAATAATATTATTTTTCACTGCGAAGAAAGCACAGAAAGCATCAGTGTCCCCAGGCAGTCTCCAGGGTGCTAAACGTGCTATTTCAGTTTGGTACTGCATGTACTGTGAACACCCTCAGTACTCCCACACGGAGTGCTGTCTGATACATCCTCGTTGGAGAGCTCTCCAGGCACCAGGAGCTCTTTCCTCTCTTACCAGGAAATTCCAGGAGTCAGATAACCAGTACTGGTTAAATAAAGGTTTTGCCCTTGCTGTGCATATAAATGAATACTCCCACAGTTATCCACAAAAAGGTATGTATATCTACACAGATTACCTGGGAGCTGTAAATCCCACCCGTTTGTAAGGAATTTTCACCCCAGCAGTGCAAGGCCCTTACTCCACTCACAGTCACATTGACAGCTCCATTCTGGAACAGTTAATTCAGGGTGTCAGGAGCTCAGCCAGGTGCTCTTTTTTAGAGTATTCAGCTTCTAGGCCTCATTCATCAGGATTTCATTCTAATGTCTTACTAAACAGAAAAATCTGAGTTCAGGCACTTTTGTAGAAAACGTGGATAAGCTTGGAATAAATGAATCTTATGGAAAGTGTGCCTTTTGAAGAGCTGTAATACAGGAAGGACTTCCTGAGCAGGCCAGTGCAGTTCAAGTGTGATGTCAGGGTCATTATTCCAAGTTTTTTACCAAAACATCCTGGATCAATGCAGTCACAGAAAATGAAAAATCTTTATCAGGAAAGCCTGGTGGAGGTCAAAGCCCCTTGGCTTTTGCGTTACCTACCACTGTTACCTTCTGTTCCACACAAACTGCTATAACAGTTTTAATTAAGTTTCAGATGCAAATGTTCTGTATTTTAAAACAGAAAATAGGCATAATTAGATGTAAGATCCAGTATTCTCTAAAATCCTTTAACTGATCTTAAGAGAGCTGCAATTTCACCTTTCTTTTGATAGATGACCAGTACTGATGTTACATTTACGCTTGTGACCTGCAGAGTCAAGGAGAGGCAGGACTGCCCCAAACTCCCAATGTCTCAGGAGGGGACAAGACCAGAGAAACATTTTCTTTCTTCAGCTACCAATCTCCCATAAAATCTGTCCTTTACTAAAAATGCACCATAGGAAATCTCAGGAGAATAAAGAACAATACTGAGAAGAGATCCAATAATCAGTTACTTATTTTTCACATGGAAGAGTTCGAAGGGCTGCCAGCCCAAGTGCGTTGGTATGCAGGAGCTGAGAATTAAAAATAGTAACATAAAAAGTGAATGCTTTTTCTTCTCTTTATGCTTAATTTCTCTTCACTAAATGTACTTTGCACATTGTTAGGTAGATATAATATGTGTAGGAGGGATTGTCGAGGTTGCCATGGTTTCTCATTTTTAATGAGCTTTGAGACTTTAGAATCCAACCAAATACATTAATAATTACTACATCTATTTTTTCTCCCTTCCCCCCTCCCTCCAAAGCACTCCAAAAATTACTGGTGCTAAAAGTAAAACCAGTGATTTGAGAGACAATAAAACATCAAAGTAGAAGCCCACCCTCAAGGAGTCTGCAAACAAAGGCTTAGGGAGGTAACAGGAGAAAATTACCGCCGTGAGTCAGGGACCTGTTCCATGGCCTCATGTCTCTCCTAACGTCTGAAGTCAGCACAGTATTTTGTTCGGGTGGGTGCAAAACTCCCCAAACACAGAGCAAACCAAGTCACATCTGTCAGAATCAGAAGCTGGTGAAGCACTGAAGGCTGGCTGTCCCAGCTCTGGTACTGTTTGCTAACACTGCTCAATGTGCAAGGACAGACTGAAGTGCTCACAAGTTTGTGGGCAGCCACCTCCCCCAAACACACAATCCCAGTCCTTATAGCCTGGATTTGGCAAAGGAAGGGAGCAATTGTCTGACTTTAAACCCAAGAATCTGAATGGGACAACTCAGGCACTTACAGGCAAAGCCTTTTTTGACTAATTCACTGACTCAAAGTAAAGAAGACTGAAGAGGCAAAACCACTACTCATTTAAAAAACAAACAAACAAACAAAATCTATTTCCTCTGTGAAGTGCTTTGCTTTTACACTACTGGATCAAGTAAATAGAGATAAATAAGATTAAATAAAACACTGCCAGCTAAGTGTACAGCTAAGGAGAAAAGCACTTAATGCTTCAGCAGCCATTGAAACATGTTTTGCACGAGAGCTTCTTGGCTGAAGCCATTTACTGTAACATCATTTCTGATGGTCTCCTGATACTGATGGAATAGGTCAAGGTGTAGGAGGAATTTAGGCTCTGGGTCTCCGAATAACTCCTTGTCCCAAACACATTAGCAAAGGTGGATTTGTTACTTGCTGCCACTGTTCACCTTACCTTGGGCAGTGGGGAGGAACAGAAATCCTTGCCTTCGATTTGAGGGTGGATCAGATAGCAGTACTTGATTTTTATACAGGAGAAGGGAATTCTAGCCCGCAGGAAACCATCCGATTGATACCACAGTGCTTACACAGCTCACAGGCAGCCAAGCAGCTGGGGCCAAGAGCTCTCAAAAGCATCAGGCACTGCAAGGACAGAGGATGAAACCTCCGAGGGCTCCTTGTGGAAATTCCAACCCATGCTGCCCTAAAACCTTGCAAGGCACTTGTGTGTATAACCAGCTCACTTCTGAGAGCGCTGGACACATAAAGACAGTAAAGCACAGACGAGGTAGGAGACTTGCTGAATGCCACACAGAAAATCCGTGCCAGAGCAGGACACCAAATCAACTCCCAAATCCTGGAGACTTCTCAGTTGTGGTACTCTATCCACAGACCACTCCTCTCTGTAAGGATAAAAAAGGACACCAGCACTACCTCTGAGTGGGGCAGACAATTGAAACCCTGCTGTGATGTTAGAGATGAGATGAGCCCTAGCACAGAAGTGCAATTTGGCAGAAATCTGGAGGAAAAAAATAAACTACTTCTGCAGTATGAATCACCACAAACTTAAACATTGTGAAATAAAGTTTTGGTGCCAACTTCCTGCATGAAGTGTCTGAGGACTCCGACAGACCAGCAGTGCTTTTTTTCCAATAAACTCTTACAGAATGAAGGAAAACTGCAATATAAAAATTTCCATCCCACGTTGTAGCATGAATCAGAAGTTGCTGATTTCTCTTGGAAAGGTCGTTAGCATTTCACTCAGGGCTTTGCAGCGAAGCGGCTCCTCTGAGCAGAGCTTTGCCGGAACACGGTGTCACGTCCCCACGCCGCGCCCTGCCCACTGCCACCCCTGTGAGTGCCCGCGGGAGGAGGCTCTCCCTGCTTTCTGTGCAGGACTCATCGGAGGCTGGTGGATCTGCACCACAGCCTCTACCCAGCACGGCCAGGAAAACCAGTGCCATGTGCTGAGCAGGTTACGGAAAGGTTCTCACTCGCTCCCTTTCTGCATTTGCTTATACCCTTAACAGATCATAACCACCCTGTAACATGCTCCCTGCTACGTGGCTTTCCAAGCCACAATGTTAAAAAGATTACAGAGGACACAAACATCATTGTGTATTTGGTCTCTTTTTTCTCCCCCCCCAGTAATATTTCCACATATATAGACTCAAACCTTAAGGAAAAATCAACCTGGTCTGAGGTGGCTCTTCAAACAAATGTGAAAAAGGAAAAACTGCCATGAGCAACAAAAAAGTTTGAGAGTCATTATATTGACTATCTTTCACCACAGGATTTTTTATGTCATCCATGATTTTAAAAAAAAAAAAATTAGATCTTGTGCTTTGATTTATGAGAAGTGCTTTTAAAACCCTGAGATAAAACACCAACAGAAGTCATTCCAACTGGGATTGTCCTTGCAGTGAAGCTACTTCTTCACAGCCCCTGCAGGTAACAGATCCTGGCATCTTTCTGCAGCCAGTGGTGGCACAAAGTGAAATTCTTCCTGCACAAGCTCTTACGCAATTTCCTGTGCCAAGTACACCACCCGACTGTTTGCTCTTGTCCTTTCTCTGTTACACACAAGAAGGATCTGAACAGCAGCAGGCCCAGGACTCACTTCAGTATTTCAACTTTTAGCTATTCTTCAAGCTGCATGGCTTTAATAGCTTTTTCATTTGATATTACTTCATTAAAGGTCATTTTTGTGTGACATTTGCAGAACTAGTTCTCTAATTATACTGCTCACCATATGAGAAGCTTTTTCAGGAACAGTTCATTCTCCTTTGCAAAGAGACAAAATTTAATTACAGAGTGGAAGATTTAAATAATGGTTACATAAAAAGTACTTCCGTAAATCCCTTTTAGTTTAGGCTTTGAACTCTGAAAGGTCAGGCTCTTAGAAGGTCTGTAGTTTAAAAAGAGATCATGACTTAATTATGGATCATCATTACGTACTTCAAATTGTTTTAGTGGACATCTTTCACTCTTCTTTGTCACAAAGTGTGAGTTCTGAAAACACCTAGAGATTAACAGTCAGAATGATACAACCACCATCCCTCAGTGCTAAAAATAACATGACATTTCATCTCTCCAAGGCTCCTGTGTATTCTTCAATTTTTTCTACTACATGACTATCATATTCCTTTTGTTTCTCTAATTTAGTACACAGTCAGTATTGGAAGGTGAGGGTTTTTTACCCTTCCTTCACATAGTTAGGATATTAAATATGTGAAGCTCAGAAATTCAATGAGCAAGGAAGGAGATACAACAAAGTCTTTCTCAGGTAAATCACAGGATGCTTGGAGTACAGAGCTCAGAAACGAGGTTAAGCAACTGTTTGTTAACACAGAGTTACTCAGCAGGAAACTTACCACGTGTTCATTAAATGAAACTCCATGTAAGTTTGACTTCTCTCACACAGGGTCAGAAATTGCACCCTCACCTCCAAACACAGAGGAGAACTGGATACAGTGGGTCTTCTGAGTGGCAGGTGAACCTGCAAAACACAGTCAATGCATTTGTAAGCAGACAAATAAGGTCCTTGCAAGGCCAGACTGAGGACACTTAGCAGGCTGAGGGGGTCACTGCGCTCCCAAAGGTAATGGTAAACCAGTTTGCACTATTTTCTGTTCCTTTCAGGCTCTGTGAGCTTTAGGGCCAAGCAGCCTTCAGGAAATCTGCCAGGGTGATGTGTCTGGAATCTCTTGCAGCTAGGAAGGCAACCCTGGCCCACAACCTTTCTGCTTTTCCTGCTTCACAGTGATTTCAGCTCCTCCTTATTTTAACCCCCAAAATAATTTTGTCCTGAATCAACCCCTATACCATTTGGAGGACCCAATGACTTTAGAACAGATAGACAGACTGCAGAGAAGGGCACATGCAACCACAGCTACACTTCCTCAAACGATCTGAGAAAATGCAGAAGAAAAGCTGAGCAGCTTTTTCTCTTTGAAAATTAGTATCTTAACATTGTGCATTATGAGGTTAAATTAATTCTGTTATAAAACAAGTAGAGCAGTTCATAAGCAGTTTATACCAAATCCAGGCATCACTTTCAAATGCACAGTTCCCAGTTTTGAGCAGTCAGTAATGGCACGTCTGCAGTAAGCTGGGATTACATTCACATTCGTGCTTTGTACAGTGAAATTTATGTTATTCTTTTTTATATCAAATTCCTTTTTTGATTGCAAGCTACAATCTACCCAGCGAACTGACCTCTCCTGCAGCACATGCCGTTCTCTCACACATTTTCATCCCAGTGGTTCAGTGCAAACCCTGTGCCATTGTCCAGCAGCCGAGTGCACACAGCCCACAGACATTCCCCATGGCCACGCTTGCCAGAAAAAGTCATCCTGGCTGGGCTGGTGACACCACCTGTGCCAGGGCCACCTGCCAGGCTCAGCGTGGGGCCTGGAAAGGTCTCTGGGTTGGTACCAATGCCAGCTGTCCCACAGCACCCCTCCCACCAGGGCTGAGGGGCTGCCAGGGACTGCAACAGGTTTGTTCAAGGGCAGTGAAAGCAAAAGTCCCCTGGCTTTTTGTCACCATGACAAAGCTGGCCAGAGCAAGGAACGCTCACACTCCAGCACGCACTGCCCCAGGCTGCAGCCAGGAGGCCAGGCCAGCCATTTGTGTGGACAGAGGCAAGGTCACCCCCAGGTACATGGACAGTCACCCGCAGGACCTCATGGGACACTTGCAATTGCAGCTCTGTCTCACCAGTTCCGATTAAAGTGACGTTCAGCTGCAATTCTGTACAGAGAGGGACACTCTGGATGGGTGCCCATCGGGCAGGAGAACTGGCAGAATCCATCAGGAGCACACAGCCCAGTTAGGAAAGAGCTCCCTAAGGACACACTCCAGCTTTTACCAAGGAACAGAAATAGGCTGGTGAAACAGCTATTTTTGTGGCAGCTCACAAACTCTGGCAGCAGTTTAGTGCCAGCTCCAAGGGCTGGGAACATCATTCTCACCCTGGAGAAAGCAGGGTCTCTCCCTCAAAAGCAGCCCTCCCGAACTGGCTTCCTTAGACCTAAATTTCACTCTGTACAAGAGGACTGAGGGCCTTTTCTTCCCTGCATCTTGGAGCACAGCCACTCTACACAACTGCAAGACCTTCGGCCCAAGACATTTTTGCATGTTTACTACGAAATTAACATTTTCCTATATATTAAAAACAGTGGTCATTCTTAATATACTAATTTTTAAAATTAATTAGTAATTCAGATCACTTTCACCTAATAGGACATACTGGTTTAGAAAGAAAGAAAATCAAGTATGGGTAATCAAGAATAAAATAAATAAATCAAGTATCAGGAAAGAACATTCGAGGTCAGTTCCCTGCTACAGGTGCTCCTTGTTAGATTAGAAAAGAATAAATAACTTCTGTTAGTGTCTTTTCTAGAAAAAGGCTCCAGAGAAAGTTCATCTTTTCAGATTTATCCTGTGGAGAACCACAAACCTTTGGCAAATTCTATCTTAAAGTCACTTTCAAATCAGAAAACTCAGGAGAGAAGGACACCCTGAGACCCCAGAAAGCAAATGCTCCTGCACCAGAGCAACCTGGGAAGCTGTCTGGAAACTCGAGAGGCACAGCCATGTTAAAAGAAGCTGAACAAAACAATAAAAAAGTATCTGAGCTCCAATGACAAACACACAGCATATTTGACTGATACCAGAAAGCAAATTTCAAAATAGTGTTAAATAATAAAAATATACATTTAACTCTATTTTATTATTCCCCAAAGAAACAATAAAAGCCCTAGAATCATACTGACTACTGGAGTTAATTGAAATGATGAATGGAGTTTTAGGGGGCATCTTCACACGGTTTCCTTAAAAAATCTCCCCAGGTTCATGCTTAAGATGAAAGAGCTTGTCTACAGAAATGTAAGTTAAATTATCAATTTGCTCCACTATTAAGCACATTTATAAACTCAAATGTCACAATTAGACTCCTCTGTGGTAGAAGGAGAGCTGCTGGTGGGTTTTTTCTTGTTTGGCTTTTTTTTCCTAAAGAGATAAAAAAGTAGGGCTTCAAAGAAAGTAAAGTCCATTGACTTTCATAAAACACAAAATAAAGGTCATCTAAAAAGGCTTTAAGTCTTCTGGGAAATAAGAATTTAGTCCTGTTTTCAGAAAGAAAGATAATCAGTGGCAGTCCTGGTCTGTTCTTCAGAGTGCTTCTTGCTCAAGAAGTTTTATTTCCTCTTTTTTCTGCTTATAATAGGAGCCACTGAAATTCAAGACATATTTCAAATATTTTCCATTTTACTGCAATTCAAAATAGAGAAGTGGAAAATACCTCCACAAAGAGTTTACAGTGGCTGAGAAGTGAGAAACAAGCCGTGTGTACTCATAGGAACACAAATTATTTCATCTCCTGTTAAATTTTAATCTTTTCCACAACTGGCTAATCGTAAATTCAAATGAATTTTCAGCTTTTGATGTCCCGAAATTGTTTATGACTTTACACATCCATAGGGGAAGGGGGGGGGAATTGACAAAATACAAACAAAAATCAGGATGAGATTGATGGTTTTGTTGTTGTTATCCAGGTCAGTTTTAGAAGACTCAGCTTTGAACACACTCCCTTCACTGCTGGGGCACCTCTTGGAAGCTGTAAGAAGAGCTCAGGTTTTGACAAGAACATGGCTCCACGACTACCAAAGCTATGAAAAATAGTTCATTTTAATTTTGCAGCATTTGTCTTAGGCCCTTAAATCAGGCACAAAGGTGGGAAAAGGATCTCCTCATTTCCCCTGAGATTCAGAGGAGGATCTCAGAATCAGAATAGATGGAACTGCATTGTGCCTTTCTCCCTATTTTCTTACCTGATTCTTTTCTTATCCCAACAAGAAAGGCAATTAGTTAGACACTGAGCCATACAATGGAACAAATTTTCATTGACAGAGGAAAACAAAAAGATTACAAAACCAATTAATTTCTTCCTTATTGTTTCACAATCTGTAATAATTTGTGTTCAAGCAAACAGCAATATCTTTCATCTGAAAAACATTCCAGGCTAATACTTCTGTGGTTTCTTCTTTTGTTTGCAGATATATAGTGGCTTGTTAAGATCATGATTAGATCATGACACTTTCTAATTCTTTGGATGGTGATTCAGAATTGCTGCCAAGAGGCATGGCCTGGCCTACAGAGTAAATGACAGAGTAAGACTCTTCTGCAATGGAGTAGCACTAGGTTTGCACCTAATGCAAGTATTTAACAACCTCTTTCCTTTTTGCTCTGTTAAACAACAACAATTGCTCATTTCACTTCTTTTTAGAAAGGTATTCAGAGCTCTAAACTGCATTTACTATCTTCCCAGATCAAACCTCTCTGCCAGGAGGTTCAGCATTATGTTGTGTAACCGCCCTGCCTGGGGTTCAGCTCCTGGCTCGAAGAGCCCAGGGTGTGAGCAGAGAACAGCTCCAGCAGCTGCTGACTTGTGCTGTGAGTCTGGAAACTGCTCAAGGATCACCCTGGGATGTGTCTCAGCCTCTCACAGAAGAACATGACACCAGTTTTCTTTTAAATGCAATCTTGAGATCTAATAAAAATCCCTTCCTAGAAAAAAATTCTCTCTGTCTCCTGGCCTCCCTCCCATTCTCCTCGGGTGTCCATAGGCAAGGCTACAGCAGAGCAGCTCTAACTTGCCTTCTGGCCTAGGCAGAGGGAAAGCAGCTCACTACAGCAGCTACAATGAAAACAAGAATAAAAGACTTCTGAAGCTGTTACCAACTTTTCTGAGCCTAAGTCAAAATATTTCCAATCAAGTCTGATGGCCCAGGAAGACGAATTTCATTATGTCAGATGGGGCCAACCTCCACATGTTCATTGTGGGGATTTTTGCCTCACGTTCTCCAAGCCATGACGGCAGAAGAGGATAAGGCACAAGGCAGAATCCTATGCTGAATATGTTTCCCTCTAGCAGCATGCCTGAAAGCTCTAAACCATTGTGACACTCAACCAACACCATCAGCAAATCCCAGGAAATAGGGGATGGCATAAAGTAAGTGAAGGATGAGCTTCTCTACGGCTTTCTGCAACAGGTTGATACATCTTAGCTCTTTCATGTTTTGGCAGCCTCTCAAGGCCATGAAAACTGCCAATCCTGCAGCCTTCCTCAATACAGGAATGCTTGTCTACATAGGGAAACAACTGCAGAATAAGCTAGGGCATAGATTTAGGCTCTTATCTATTCTGGTCTCATATCTGGTTCATAAAAGCACACAAAGCCCAAGTTGCTACTAAACAGCTTTCTCAATATACCTTAATAGACCTCTCAGATATTCACACTGCACATTAAGAGGACTTGTTTAAAGTACAAGACAGTTTGGAGACAGTGTGTCTGTGTGAGGGCCAGCACAGTTCGGGATAAGCTAACAAATAAGGATTGTCACCTTTTCCCAAGGCAGCCCAGATATTAACACCCAAGAGGTAAAGCAATGCTAGGAGCAAACTGCACAGTTGTCATAACAACAACCACACAGCACGGCCCAGGAGATGAGTAAGCTGCCAGGAATCTGGAGAAAGAGAGAAATCAATTAAACCAAGGGATTCAGGGCTTCTGGGCTGCTTTGGCCACTGGTCCTTGGAATGGAAAGATTCTGATTCTCAGTATCTGTCTGGGTAAACGGACACAACCATCCTGTGAAAACATGGCAAATACTATACACGCCTACTTTATTAACCCAAGATCTTTCCAGCACATGCCACCGCCAGGCTGTCAGCAGCACCTGGATGTACCAACACACCTCATTTGTTGTCCTCTCACAGTCTGCACCCTCCCAGCTGAGCTTCTCCACTGTAAAACACTTGTGCACTGATCTACCCAGGCAGCAGGATGTATGCAAAGAGCAAATGGTGTCTGCTCTTATTAGGGATTCAGTATGACGCTGGTCTTGCACATTTCTAATTCTCATTTTTTTCTCCAAAAGCTCAATCCAGAAACTTCTCACCACTTAAGGAGAGAACTGAAAGACTGATTCACTTTTTTTTTTTTTGCGCTGAGGAATTTGGAATTTTGCAATCAATTTAAAGCCATATAAAATCTTGTCCTTGGTCCCACTGCGAACACATTTTTTCACAAAACCAGCAAAAATGTAACAAAAGCAGGTTGCACATTCCACAAGACCATAAAAAATTTGCAGATTTTCAAGAGAAACTGGGAGTAGAAAATACTTTGAAGAAGTTCAATAATTACCTGGGGAGTAAGTTGTTGTTAATTACTATTGAGTTTACATACTCAGTGGAATTCCAAGAAGGAAATTTTGTGGGAGTGAGACAATCCAAAATGTTACAAAATGCATAAAATCTTTGGGGTTTAGAGCTTTAACACACCACTAATAGCTGGAAGTCTGTCAGAGGTGTCTCCATAGGCAGCTGATTCTATAAACTGATGCTCTAGGCTTTATTCCAATTTCACCTGGAACATTCAGCTATTTTCAGTGATTTTTCAGAAGAAATGTTCATACTCACTTATGGCAAATACTTGGCTTCTAAGGAGTCAAATATCCAACTCCCTAAAACTTGTAAATTCTGACAGCAGCCTTACAAGCACAGACTGCCCCAAGCTAGGTTAGCTACAGCCACATTGCTCCCACTGAGGTATTTAGCCTGTCCTTAATCACACATTCCCATTGTATCCAGCAGTTCTGATGAGCCGAAAGAAATGACAGCTCCACCTAAGTCCTGCAGGATGGAGACTGAGATAAACAACTCATTAATGAAAGCAGAAAACAGCAACACTCATCTATTTTCACTCAGAGGTTACAAAGCAGCATAGATCCTAAGTGCACATTAATGCCCGTATCAGCACGTTAATGGAGCTCTCCATTCGGATCTAGCTGGGGTCTGAAAGGGAAAAATTAACTGGAAAGTTTTGGTAATTTCACAAAACGAGCTGAATACTGAGGGTTAAAAGGAAATCATTTACCAACCACAGCTCATTATTATTCTCAGGGATAGTGCTTTCTGAAATTATGGGTCCTTATGGAAAAGTATTTTTCATAATAACCAATCCACTGCTCAAGAATATATTTCATAGCAGCATCCTCCCAAAGGCATTTACCCAGGGAAACATTCCAGCTCTGTCTGTATTACATTTGAAATAATGTTAATACCATCTCCTTGGCAGGGATACAAATGGACACAGGGGTTTTCCTGTGTTCTCCCTGTCTCCCCATGAGGACTAACACATAGGTCTTCCACCACCCGAACTACTTCTGTTATGTTATTTATGTTTTAATGAGTACAGACTCACCGGCCAACAGCAGGGACGTAAAGCATAAGGATTGGGCGATGTAGTGTGCAGCAGCCAAGTTAGTATCAATTGAACTAAGAGAAATCCATAAATATGGTGAGGAACAGCAGGGCTTCAGCAACTTTTTGCTGGGTCAAGAAGAAATACTTCCAGAAGTAGCAACACTATCAACATCAGCCATTGTACTTTAGTAACTCTCTTTCATGTGCTACACAGTTTGAGGTCAATTATTCAATTCAGACATCAGTACTTGTATCACAAACAGCATTTAAACAGAGACGGCTGCCCCATGAAATGTAAAGCCCTCGATCTGTTTGAGGACACAGACACTCCTCGTGCCAGGGGCCATCAGGGCATTACAAGATGTGGGCATGTGGCTGCTCCCAGCGATGCTGGCACCGACAGGACCCCTCGGTCACAAGAACAGCAAGGATCCGGCCGGGCAGCCCCATCCGAGCCGGGAACTGTCTGGTGCCGGGAGCTGTCACCCGCGGCTTCTCCACACACCTGTGGTTTGTTCCAGCTTCGGCCACATGGAACTGGAGATTGTGCTCTTCAGGAATGCAGCAGCTGAACTGAGAACAGAAGGACAGGAAGAGATGAGAGCCCTTCTCACCCTTCCTCAGCGCTGCAGCTTGCACAAGAGCAAGGCAAGCAGCGAGGAAAGGACAAGTATTCAGAACTACAGCAGGAGTTCAGAGACTAAATCCTCTTCCCACACAGCTTCAGAAGCCCTTTTGCTCACAATACCAATTCTCTGCACATTCCAAAGAAGTATTTCCTCCTGTCAAGCCCCTTTGGGACTCCCACTCTCAAGAAAAACTAGCCATGAACTCGACAAGCTTTCTGGTATTTCCCCCTCTAGCTTATTTCTATCCCCATTATCTACTCTATAGAGATTTTTTTCCTCCACAAACGTCTCTCCCCCTGCACTGGAAGGACAGGCACACTCATGTATAATCACAGTTTGAAAACAGGGGGGTTCTCACAACATTAAGAATCAGCGGCGCCTAAAATTAATTAGTTCAGTAGTTCATTTGAAATAACATTTAGGTGAAGTATCCCTGGTGTGTGAGAATCCCAGCCCTGGGCAGCAGATACAGAGCAACATGATCAGAATTGTCCCTCAGCATCACACACAGCATCCAAGAGTTGTACTGCTTCAGTAACAAGTGGGAGGGGGAGGAGAAACAGTGGCAGCACAAGTTTCTTGTCAGAACAAATCCTCCTGCAACCAGAGAAAAATTAGAGCTTTGCATTCACACCAATCTGGTCGCTTGAGTGTATCCATGGTAACCCCCATCCTTCAGAAACTCCAGTGTGCATCTACACACTGCTTTTACATTCCACTAACACACGAACAGAATTCAGAGCGCTGGAGTGTCGGCTCCATTAATCTGCTCCTACTTCAGCTACAGAAGTGCATGAGGAGACGGAAAAGCTCCCCCACATCTCCTCTTTAACCCAAGTTCCTCCAGCATGCAGCTGGAATTTCTGGATTACTCTGTTCTTTGACAACAGTATTTATTGTCCTGCACCAGGACGATGAGCTCTGCAGGATTCTGAACAGCCTGAATGCATTGTTGAGCACCATTTACTAATGTCTGACTGATACATAAACTTCTGATTATATCAAAAAGGGCGAAAATTATTCTATTATATCAATAGCATGTTTAAAAATTCTTAGCAAGAATATGGTATAGAGCACTATCTCAAGAAATCTGACAACTTCAATAACCTTTCTAATCTGATTTAATCAAAGGCTTCTTAAAGAAAGGGTTTTAATATGTGGACCTGAAAAAGAAAATTACATTGGCATTTTGGATTTCTCTATGATAAATCAAAATCTCCTGCTAACTTAGGTTGCTAGTCTTAGATAACTTGTATGATTTCTTTTAATAGCATATCATCACACAAAAATCAGAATGAAAACCAATATCTGAAACAATAGCCTGTGAAAACGATGATGTTTAAATTACTCAATGAACATGACTGGGGTGTTGTTTCACTGGAACAGAAGAGTGCGATTTCATTACAATGTCATTACAGCTTTCAGTAATTGTGAAAGGAGAAAAGGGAAGGATTTCTGCCCCTGAAGGACTTGACCCCTGCGCTGCCTCCGGTCCTGGCACAGAGCCCGGCCCCGGTCCTGAGACAGCTATTCCCACCCCGCTCCTGCCCAAAGACCGTGGGCTGCCCTGTGCAGCACCCGCTGCCAGACGCCTGCCCACACCACACTCTGCTTCTGCTGTTTGCTTCATCACGGCACAACTCTCTCTATTCTAAACAAGAAAGCAGACTAATTCATGTTTAAAGCCAACAAACAAACAAGAATGCAACTCCCAAAACCAACATGCAATGGATAAGGAATTGTTGTTCTTAAAGGAACTTGTTTTCCATCAGCTTTGTCTTTGTGCTGCTCTTTATGATTCAAATTCAGAGCAGTGCCAGAAAATGGCAGGCATGTCCTTGGAACAACACATGCAAGACGGGACTATTTTTATCAATAAAACATTTCCAGTGATATCTTTGGCAAGACTGGAGCACCAGTGTCCTGGAACCAGGTAAAACCAATGGAAACCTCCTTTCAGTCTCATTCTGGCGCCTTAGAAATCTCATTTATGTTGCCTTTTCTGGTGAAAACAGATGGAGTTAATTGCTGCTTTTTTAGTTACTATGTGAGAAAAAAGCTAAATTACCTTCAGAATGAGACCTGCATGTATGCAGAGAGCTCGCACAAGCTCTCTGCAGAATACAAATGCAACTAGCCAAGCAACATTTGAATTTTTATATTGTATTTCATTCAAATGCCTAAAATTTGGAAGAAGCTTTCCTTGGGAGGACTTTTGTTCAGTGAAGAAATTAGAGTTTTGCTATTTACACAAATGCAAGTCATTTTCCCAAGCCATCCCTCTCTGCTCTAGAGTCCGACTGCCACAGCAGTTGTCTAAAGCAGCCTTCCTTTCACCCAGCATGCTCCTACAACACCTACAGAAACTCAGAGAATGCAAGATGTGGAGCTTTTTATATTTACATTGGAAAAAGAAAAAAATTAACAACAGCTTCTTCTGCTTGGAAGAACAAAAAAGAAATCTTAGTAATCCTAAAGAAACTGAAGAAGCTGTAAAATTCTCCCTTGCCCTCTTTGCACCTCTCCTTGGTAAGGACTTGTGCAAAAAGATACAAACAGGGGAATATTATTGCTTCAGTAAAGGGTTTATTAATATCTCACCTGTAAAGTCACAGCATCTGCATTCCTTATTAGAAAAGTACTGAGTTATTTTTCCCTTTCTTCACCTCTTTATTAAAACTCTAAATATCACCTTTGTGCCCAGAACATCATGGGAAATCAATCTGATGCCTGGAAAGTCAAGCCTTAGACATAGGAATGCTTTTGTCTTTCGAAGTTGTATTAAAAATAAGAGTAATAGATCAAGACAAGCTAAGAGAATAGGAAAGGAAACAGAATAGAGGAAATCAGAAGATTTGGAAATATATTTAATTACAGATAAGGCAAATGCAGGGCAGACTCAGGAGATTCAGCAATGTCTGAATTCTGACAGGTTTTCAGATGGCTCAGACTCGCTGTGCAGGAGGCAGTAAATATTTCATGGTGTTTATTTTGAGTGTTTTTACTTATAGTCAGGTCTTCTGCGTCAGTAAAACCCAACACTGTGTTACAAACCAAACCCACGTGATCACACACCCTGATGAGAGCCCAACCGAGTCCATTCAGTGACCAGCCCCACTGGCTTTAACGGGCTGTCGGTCAGAGCGCAGCGCTGCAAACCCCACAACTCCAGCCACCTCTCAAGTTTGTCCTCAAATATCCGGAAAAATTGATCTACAATTCTCCAGCAGTTTTTACAGGTTAAGTCAATAGATCTTTGCAGGTAAATCACCTGTATCCTTCAGCCAGGTCAGAACCCCCAGCTGAAGAACCACTCCTAATCATCTGCTGTCAGTTCATCCCAAAATGATAGTTTTACAGAAGGAAATGAAAAACCCGGTAAAATCGAGATGGCACAGTGGCAAGCAGCCTCTCCCTGCCACAGCTCCCCTCTAGAATTTACACACTTGAGACCTCCATTGCATTGGCTCTAGGCTTTACAACTATTTGTTCTTCAAACCTTCTCCCCCATGAGCCACAACTTTATCTCCTTCTAAAACATGACAGGCTGAACACTGGAAAAGGAAGGATGCTGAGTGCGTGCTGGCACCCCACCTGGAATTACCATATCCTAGGGATAAGGCAGCCCTGATATTTGGAGTCAAGAAGGATTTTCTTCCCCACCAAAGACTCGTCATGCTTTCTTGTCTTCCCAGGAGGAAAGCTGCATGGGGGCAGCAGGGTTTGTTCTTAGCTTTAAAGCTATTTGTGATGACTCAGAGTAATAGCTACTTTGGAACACTAAATATTCCCCAGTAAACACTTGACAAACCATTCCCATATAGAAATACATTTTAAAAATCAAAGAAAAGAGAGCAAAATTAAAATATTTCACATCCAGTTGAAATGATGAAAAGGTGGCACAAGATGTTTCTGCCTCTACCCTGCAGATATTGCATTTTATCATCCTTGGGGGCGACGAATTGGGCATTTGTACAGCTATTTTCTTCTCTACTGAAGCCTTTCTGGAACGCTCTCAGGCACAGACACTTGCCTTGCTCAGGTGGTAAAATTTTATTCATATTCTCCTGTAAACAACAGCAAATTACCAGTGCATTTCCTTCCCACCAAATCACCTTAGCAACCCCAGCGAAACAGCTCCAGCATTCAGAGGGAACTTGGAATCTCACGGAGACCTGCAAAGCCTCCAAAGGAAAAACAACAGCGCTGGTAAAAACAACAACAGAAGCTTTATGTTTTGCTACATGGAACCTTATAATCCTTGAAAGACACAGACTGAGGTTTTGAGAAGGAAGTGTTTCAGTGCAAAGGTGCAAACATTCAGAGCAAAACCTTCTGCCCAGGACACAGTGCTGCCACTGGCTCCTGCCCAACACGGCTTTAGACTGAGCCAGGACAGTGATGCCAACACTGATCAAACATCACCAGCAGGAACTTCCCTGTCTTAGCTCCTGGTGGGACTCTGGTCACACACCTGGCAGAAGAACATTTTTTGCTTGAGGGAAACTGGATGTGAACTGGACTCAAACCAATGTTTTTCAAAACTTCCCATGGATTGGGAACGCTAAGAAAACTCAGCAGGAAGAACATATATGTGCATGCGTGCTTCCTGGCTTCTCAGTGAGATGTATGCTTTTCCCAGTTTCCTCTAAGTAAGAGATCCCAGATTCTCTTTTCTCCTTCTTTTTCTTCACTATCAGTTTCAGGAATTCTTGAATACTTTTCTAGACCTCAAGCATGCCTGCAGCTGATTGTTGCTATTCAACAGCCAGTGTGTGGCTGGGGTTAAAGGTATCCCTATCAGGCAGCTGAAATTCCAAAAATGTTATTTTACAGAGCTTTTAAAGAACCCAAGTCCTGTGGCATTGTAAGGCATTTCCTTTCCTGACACCTTCAAGACACTTCCTTTCCTGACACTTTCAAGATCAACCCCGATTATTTTTAACTGTAATTTTCCTCTATTACATATTATCCAGGAATCTCACAGATGAAACCCAAGAGGAGCTGCTCCCTTTGAGACAGAACCCAGACACTCACGCACCTCACTTCCACCTCAGACAACAAGGGTGCCTTACATTTTTACCAACTTATATAGAAACACTGTATTTCCACCAGAACATTCCAGCCTGGAACACTCAGACAGCTGGCCAGTGCTCGTGATTTGAACGTGAGCCCTCGTGTGCCTTGCCTGCCGTAAGCGTGAGGGTCCGTGGTGGGGAACAGTGGCTTAGTCCCAGATCCCCAGCACACACCGGGCAGGCTGCTGGGCTGGGCCTCCATGGCCCTCCTCACCTCTGATCAGTGCTGCCCTTCTATCACAGCAGGAGTTCTACCAACAGGACTTTTAACTCAGACCAAAGCACATCATGCTTTTAACTCTGACAATCCTTTGTCAGCGAGGTAGCTGCACCACCAGAACATGACTCCAGGTTTGGCTTTTTGATCACAATTTTCTCAGCTCCTCAGGATAAAGAGGATGAAATCTGCACACCATGTCAAAAACACTAAGGCCAACTTTGTAATAAAACAATTCACTTCCAATACTTTGAGAACCTTGAACATTTTTGAACTATGTGTAACAGGAGATGAGGTAGTGTTTGATTTACCTCTCAAATGAAATTCCAGGAAGGTGCATTTATAGATAGCTAAAAAGAGCTGCAATAATTCCACGAGACCGTGCTCTACCGGCACACATCCGTTTGCTGTACAGCTACGTACAGCACGCTTTGAAAAGACGAGGTAGGGCAGCCTAATAGATCCGCTTCAATTACAGATCTAACTCAAAGCCTCTCTCTGCCCAGTTCTGAGCAGCACTTTGAAGTCACAGGGATGAAAGGGTGCTCAGTGTCTGACAGCCTGAGGGCCCTGGGTACAAATGAGCAAAAGATCTGACTCCTCACTGACCAGGGCCAGCATCTGCTGGAGGGATCCCCAGCTTTAAGGAAAAGGTCCCCTGCCCACTCCTTCTGCCTCCTGCTCGGGAATGTAATGCTGCTTAAAACACATTCTGAACCTGGATAACAACAGATCAGACCAAGGATGGGTAAAACACGCTTAAAAATGAAATGGACTTAGAAAAAACTTTCTCTCTAAGAACATGGTACATTTGCTAGATCAAAAAGAACTGTCCCCAGCCGCACTCCCAAGGCCATGAGACATCCTGTAGCATTCAATACCAGCACCAGTTTCTCCCAGCACAAGCCAGGAGAATCAGGTTAACAATTCCCACTGCCATTTTTAAAGCTGCCAGCCTGAACAATGGCTTTTTTAGTATCTCACTATCGATCTGAAATAACAAATCAGCTTATCTCCCATGGTTCACAAGCCTCAAAAAGAAGACAAAATCTAAGTCACTCAAAATCACCAATGCTCTGTAGGCCATTAGTGGGATTTGCAAGTCTTTGGGTAGCCATGCACCTTGGCTTCAGCACATATTTTGTTACTGATCCACAATCACAAAGCTGAAAATAATAATCAGCATGGCCAGTTCAGACACACATGACCCCACATGCCTCTGCACAGATCCAGCACCCCCAGTTCATTCCAGCTGCTGAGCTGGGTATTGTCTGGTTTATGAATAGTAATGGGGCCAGACCTCTCTGTGAATAAAAAAGCATTTCTTGCGAGTCAAAACTACCAAAGGATTTTGTTTCCCTCCCCCATCTTCTTTTCCCCAAATTCTGGAATGCAGAAATGCGTCATAATTGCCCTGAAAGCAGCAGAGGGAACACAGCAAGGAGGAAGTTGGTCTCTACATAATTCTATTCCTTTGCTTTTTGATCATGATCCAATGAACGAGTGTTGCCACAAAGGCTCCCTGTTATCAGAGTGCAATTAAAACCTTCCCAGAAACGTATTCAGATTATATGTAGGCATTCATAATCAAGGGATAAAATCTTTGCCATGTACTTTAGAACCCCTGCATAAACATTCAGTAATTGTCTTCCTTTCTAACAAGTGAGGTTTTGAGAGGTGGATAATTTTCTTCTAGTAACTAAACGGTACTAAATAATGTTATAAATACAACAGCTCATAATCCAGCACAGCTTTTACATTTTGTTGTGCAAGATCTACAGCAAATATGTAAAATGAATCACTGAAGATGTCTGACAAACACACAGGTGTTACACTCGCAGGATGGTTTGTATTGGTTGTGGGGGTTTGTGTTTCCAAGCAATCATTAAGCAGTTTTTCCTCTAAATTTGGATAGTTTCCTGGAGCATTTACAGCACGAACACTACAACACCGTGCTAGGGCAAGACAATTAAAAAAATAATAATAAAAAAGAGAAAATAAAAGACTCGTCAGAAGAAGAATTTCTCTTTCTTCTTCAGCTACACGTCTCAGTTGTTTCTCCTGTTTTCAGTGCCTAGCACTAGAAAAACATGGGAAGAGCACACAGCATAAATGCTGACCAAACAATTCAGTTGTCCTCATGACTGGCAAGTTCACCCGCAGAAATGATTCTTCTGCTTTCCATTCTGCAGCTGTGAGCTCCCTCAGTGAGCTACCTGCGGGATACCACGGGTGGCTCACCACACTCACAGCTCCCCAGGAGCCCATCTGCAGCAAGCGTGGAGCCCGACCTCAGAGTCTCACACTCAGTCTCATCCCCTACAGTGATTCTGTGAAAAAAGCTCATTTACAGAAACTCTTCAAGAGAACATTGGGAGAGTTACACTCTTATGGGCAAGTTTATATCTCTACAACTCTATTAACTATATATGGACTCTGCTTTTTTACCATATACTCCTTAAACTTATTTGGTTTTTATTTTTTTACTCAGTAATTTAGGCTGCAGAAGGGGAGACACAGAAATTGTGGTGGGTTAAAGAGTGCAGTTAGCTGAGGAACTCATTTGAAGTGCAGAGTGTGTACATTTTCTGTGTCCATGGTTATAATGTTTAAATAAATGCATTTTAAAAAACTTATCAAGCATTGCAGTCTGAAGTAGAAGCAATGAACATGTTGTATGATATTAGAAATATAGTATGACTGCTGAGGTAATTTTAACTAGTCAGCTTTTAAGTCCTGTAAGGTATCTTGTGTTAATACAACTCCGTTATTTTTTGGTACATCAGACTGCATGGGACACATAGAATTTTTATTTACCTGAAGGGGAGCATCACCCCTCACAGCTCATCTACTTTTTGTGACAGTTTGGTGGCTGTGGGGTCTGGCATGCCTTGCTCTGAAGCAGCACACAGCCTGAAAATAAAGGCGCTTGTAGAGAAGAATGGGAGGGGCAGCCCTGCTTATGTAGGACAAACTGCACGGGCTGTGGGAGCAGGTCAGCTCACGGGAGCTCAGGGTGATTTACACGGCAGCGCCGCGGCTCTACCCCGTGTAGGACACGGTCCCCTCACACTGCCGCCGCCATCTTTGCTCCACTGTGAGGGCGCCCTCCCGCCCCGCGCCGAACCTTCCCTGAGGCGGCGGAGAGCGCCAATCACCGCGCGGCGCGCGAACGTCGGACCAATCACCGCGCGCCGCGGGAACGCCGAACCAATCGCCGCGCGGCGCGGGAACACCGGACCAATCGCCGCGCGACGCGAGAACGCCGGACCAATCGCCGTGTGGCGCGGGAACGCCGGACCAATCGCCGCGCGCCGCGGGAACGCCGGACCAATCGGAGTGCAGTACTCCCGGGTGCCTACCCCGCCCCCGTCGGCAGCGGGCTGAGGGCTGGACGTGCTGAGGGCTGGGGTTGATGGGCCCCTGAGCGAAGCCCGGAGCTGTTGTCTGCCCGGTGAAAATGTCACCAAATAGCAGCAAGTGTTGCTAAGGACTGATCCACTGTTCACATGTGCCTGAGCGGTGTGGCCCTGGCCAGTGCTCCACAGGCACCACTGACAGCAGCATCACCAACACCCATCTGAATAAAGGTCATTAATGTGGCTCAGCTTCCCAGTGCCCTCTAGAAACTGTAATATAAAATTCACAACGATAATTGTGCTTACTTACATTGCCAGCTAAAAATCTGTGTG
Source organism: Oreocharis arfaki (assembly GCA_013398015.1). Classification (NCBI taxonomy): domain Eukaryota; kingdom Metazoa; phylum Chordata; class Aves; order Passeriformes; family Paramythiidae; genus Oreocharis; species Oreocharis arfaki. The sequence goes on along the minus strand of VZRR01010289.1, from coordinate 27,886 downwards.
GATTTTTCTCTGGTTGTTAAAACTTTCCTTCTTGAGGAAATGACTGGTAAATGACAAAAGGGACACCATTGCTTACATCTGTTTACCCTGATAAACTTACACTGCTAAGTAAGTAACTAACTCACATTAATTACACAGCGATACCTGTTCGTGAACACAGGCACCCGCTGAGAGAGGCACAAACAGGTCTGGGTTAAATGAGGGGGAAGGCACATTTTCATAGCCGTTTCTTCTGTTTCCTATGTGGGAATCTGCTTATAAATCACCTTGTTTGTAGCAATGCGGATGGATAGAAAACAAGAGTGGACTCAGGCTTAGGCTGAAATTCAGCCTTTTTTTTCATGCAGAGGAAGGTTACAGAGGAACAAACTGCAGCGTTTTGTAGTGGTGGTATATTAACGTATCCCACTGTTAGATAGAAAAGGAGAGCTTGCACAATCTAGAAGTGATAACTGCTTTTCACACAACACGCAATTTCCATTTTTAATTAGTCAGATCTTCTCACACTTTTCCTCATTAGTTCACCACGGGATCATTGATTTTATTGCTGCAAGCTTGTCTTAATTGTGCTAAAACAAACATTTTGCGTATGAGGGACCCTCAGAGTAACCACTTCCTCCAGTCTGTGTCTCCTTAACCTCCTTGCCACAACCGTGTTCCAGAATTTGCTTTCTGCAGTGCCTATGCTGGGACATCACAATGCCCTTTTCAAAATGGAAAGCATTTCATACTTTTCAAAGTGTACGGCAAATGTAGGATGCATTAAATTTAATGGTTGATTTTGTGCTTTCATTTTAATCTATTACTCGAATTGAAACTCTGATAGAAAGTACTCGACAGCAAATCAAAGTGTTTGGTGGGTACCTTTCTTCCTACCTGCCCCAGGAAGTTGAGGCCAAGTTCCATGTCCCACCTCTGCTTACAGCTGAGTTCTGGAAAGATCCTTCTCTGTGCTTTCCATTACCAGTGACATTCCTGTCAGTGATCCAGATATTTCACGTGTTAGCACAGACTCATGCAGGGGCGGAGAGCAGGAGAATGTGCAGAACCATCCTGAGTAAACCCCCTTCCTCCACCTGGTCTCGTTCAGCACACCCTTAAGCAAGGACCTTGCACAAAGTGAAGGCTCTTCAGATTCTGTTCTCTGTGCTTTTAGGATATTTCGGAGAAAAGTAATTGTAAAATGAAACTGAAAAATATTGATATCCTTTCTCAGCTCAATATGAAGTAAAACTAATGAAATACATTTTTGAATGTGTTTCTGTGAGGCTTCTGTGGTGTGCTCTGTTGTGGAGCAATAGCAGGCTGCCCCGCTCTGTTCCTGTGCCTCCCTCATTTCTTTACTTCCTTGAATTGACTTCTCTTTGTTTTACTTCTTGCTCAGATCCCCAAAGGATCCTGATTTATATCTTAATCATCTTTTCTACTTCCTTTGTTGAATGACTTGCTCTCCATTCAGCTGGCCCCCAAATCCCACTGCTTCCCCCACCAGTCCCCTCAGTCCCCTGCTTTGTCCCTGCTCCTCTCCCGCTCCTGGCTCACACCCACTGTCCTTTTCCTGACCTGAGTTTGTAACCTCTCAGTCAGCCATGACTCCGCTTTCCCCATGTCTTCTTACCACCAGGCATTAGCTAATTCCCACCCTTGCTCTTTAACATCATCTCTCAAAAATTTCTCCTCCTAAACTTCATTGCCAAAATGATCCGTGCTGTGTTAATTTTGTGCCTCATTCCCTGCACCTCCCTTCCGATGGGAACTCGGCCATACCATCTCTCCTCTTTCAGTGCACCCAAATGCAGCTGCAACATTATTTTGGTTTTGTGCCATTCTCTGTTGTGGCTTCTTGACTTCGTCCAAAGAAACAGCAAGATTCTGTTTGCTGGTTAGGCCATACCTTTTATCTCCTGTCTTGTGAAGTACAGCAAAATAAAGTGAAAAAAAAGGAGATTGAGCAACACACCCATGGATACACACTCTGAAATCCCTGTCCTTAGCCAGTGTGGCTGCTCCTAGGCAGCACAACAGCCATCCGTCATACCAGTGTTCCAGCACACATGTGAGAGGGAAGTATCCAGAGGCAGAAAAGCTCCACAATAAACCCCCTTAATTTCATCAGGAAAACAGGGGGGGGAAACATCTTCTTTTTCTATCAAATATGTTACTGTTTTAATCTTTTGTATTAATTCCGGTTTGTTCTCTGAAAAGAAAAAATCAAAACGTATAATTGAAATTGAAATTAAATATTAGTTCTTAGAAGTACTTCTTAGCCAAACTCTTCAGTTAATCCAACTTAATCCAAACACAAGTTTTTGGTTCCACAAACTGTTCCCATAAGTCTATCCAGAGTCAGGTTCTCCGAGGGTGTTTCATACGATTGTTGCTGTGAATAGACTCACACTCAAAGGCGTGGGAGTCGGGCACAGGTGGGAGTGCAGAGCATTCTCATCTTGAGGTATTCACGTTTCGTTTGGAATGGGAAACAGACTGAGGAAAGGGAGGTGCAGTGTTTGGGTCTCTGTACCGAGCTGTTACTGTCAGCCAGAACAATGCATTCGTGTATGTGTGATGAAGGGAAACAGCTCCAGCAGATCCCACCGAGGCACTTCCCAAGGAACTGTCAGTCCTGTCCCACTTTCCCTGCAGTGTAGCACACACTGCCAGGCCTGCTGCCTTCCCGAGTTCACGCCTGGCTCCGGGAGCTGTTCAGTGGGTGCATAGGGCTGGCCGGAGGACAGGGGATGCTGCACCCACTGATTCCACCTCTTACCCACCAGCTCTGCCTCCTCTGTTCGACCCCACGGAGCTATGAACAAAGAGTGGAAAAGGGAGAATCAGCTGGAGCAATCGCTTGAGGATTAGTGTGAGGTCAGACGTACAGACCCACAGGTGCGAGATGTGCCCAGCTCAAATCTGAGACTGTCACAGAGCACTTGTAGTAGAATGAATCTGTCTGGAACAGACTTTTATACATTGAAATAATTGTTAGGAGTTTTGTCCCTTATTTCAAATATATTTAGTCTTCCAAATACTCTGCCCCAGTCCAGATTTATCTTCAGCCCTTTTGGAGATGTTTAGAGTAGCTCGACAGCTTGTCCAAGTTCAGCACAGCACCTGACAACCTTGTGTGCAACCCACAGGCCTTTCCTTATTGTGCCCTTGACTTACACACAGTTTTAGCCTACCACCCATTCCTCCCAGCAAGCCATCTCTTCTCTGCCGTGCCCATAGGTGAGAACAGCATCTGGAGCTTGTCAGGAGTTTCTGCAGGGCCCAGCAATGACAGCAGCTGAGGTGCTCTCTGTCGGCTGTTGCGCTCCTTCCTTTGTGCAGCCCTGGCACACCCCTACAGGCCACAGGACGTTCCTGTCAGGCTGCCCACTTTAAAGCTCTGTGCAGCTCTTCTGGCATCTCTGGCAACACAAATGTTCCCAGCAGCATTTGTTTGTTTTCTTGAAATAATTTGATTTGCAGTTGCTTCCCGATGCATTTTCCCTGCTTTGCATATAGCTTTGTCTGTGCCTATTAGGCTCTTCAGTTTCAAGAAATTTCTCAACTATTCCTAGTCCTAAATAATTTTAGACTCAATTTGAACCACAAGCCAGTATTTCATAGGGAATTACACATAAATCAACACCACCTGTCTTCATAAAAGAAATTTAAGACTTTTTATTCATACTAATTTCCTTTGTGCCTGAAGAAGAAAGCACAGCCATAAACCAAGGGCTGTTCAGCAAGGATTATTTCCAATAACATTAAAATTATTTACAACAGTATTTACAATAAACCTGACTGAATTTTCCTTTACATGTAAATGAAAGAACCCTCCAGAAACAATCACAATGTATGTAACTCCCTCTCTTGCATGCACTTCATCCTCATCAATCCCAGGATTGTTTCTGTTACAGAGTTAAAGAGCCAGAAAAAATCAGAATTTTTCTCAGCAGGATTTTAAATCAACACCATTGAAATTAAATGATACCACAAAAAAAAAAAAACAACCAACCAACCAACCAAACAAAAACCCAACCAAAGAACCAAACAAAAAACAAAAGAAAAAAACCACACAAAACCACCACACTTTTGTACTAGTTATGCTTGAAATTCTTGGGACAGGAATAGACATTTTAGCTTGATAAGAATCAGCAACAGAAACTTTCTTTTGGGGAATGTTTTTAAGGACCCATGGATTTTCAGAGTGTGACTACAGTTTTGAGGTGTCATGGGAAGTGGAAGGTATTTTAGGTAAATTTGACGCTGTTTCACCACCAGCAATGAAATTTTCTGATGAAGAAAGCTTGTTTGATTTCAAATGTGGGAAATGGGCTACTAGAAATATTACAGCTTAATTTTTTAAAAATTCCAAACAGACAAAATCTCTATTTAAATGCTCTTTAACAAAAAATACGTTATAATTTGAAATGTGCTACAAATATTTTTAATTTCATAAAAGGGATAATAATTTTGTTAAACTGTTATTTCTAATAAGAACAACCCTCTGTCTATGTATTATTCTCTTACGTTGTTCTCCATCAGATCTCTCTTGCATTGAGGTAGGAATTTGCATAAAGGAACACGTACTTTGTTATAGAGTAAGCCTGAATATTAGCAAACTTGTACATCCTTCTGCCTTATATACCCATATTTTATTCAGAGATGCTTGTGGTTTATCACGTTTAAAGTGAAAGATTTTTCAGAAAAGCTTTGAGCGCAATAAACCAGCCTCTCTGGGCTTTCTTTGGCATTCACAGCGCATTTTGAAACAGCAATATTGTCCAGAGACTTTTATAGCCTTTCAAACATTTTAGGAACAATTAAACGCATCTTTCTTGGGCTAAAATCCTTCTTGCTGCACTCAGCTGAGAGGCTGCCGAGGTGTCTGTTGTCAGCCCCGCGACCGTGGCTGTGAGCAGTGATTAATCCGTGGGTACCCCGTGCGCGGCGAGGCGGCCAGAGCTGGCTGACGGCTGCTCTCCGTCCTGCTGGGTTCCGTCCGGGCTTCCAGCTGCTTCACGGTGTTTTCCAGGGAGCTGCGAGCAGCTGACCCGCAGCAGCACGCGCTGGTCCCTCGCTGGCACTGGAGGGAAGCTTGCTGGGGAGCATGGAGAACATTAATGCCCGACTGTCCTTCCTTTCGAAGGGATGAGCCCTCTCTGCCAGGCCCAGCGCTCCACACTTACAGCCTTCCAGTTCCCTGGCTGGGTGTGGGAGTTAACAGCAGGTCAGAAAGCCTGTCTGACTCTGAGTCTGACACTGGTCTCAGCACAGTCCATTTCTACCTGTGAGAAATCTAGTCAAGAGAAGCAAGAAATTCAAAACAATAGAGGGAGTAAACAGCAACAAGGCTGCAGCTGGCATTTTGTTTAGATTCTTGGGATGTCTGTTGTAGATAACTAATAATAGTGTGGTGTAGTTAAAATAGCCAATGAATCTACTGTAGTAGTTGAGCAACCAGTGAACAACTAACACAAATAATAAACATACAGAAGCGTATATATATGACACTGGCTCTTGGAATAAACGCTTTTTGCCTGCACTTTATGTTAGAATGAGTGTGTGTCGCGCATCTGCCTCAACTGCGACAGCTGGGTTCTTAACTCGCAGTGCGGGGATGGGGTGGATACTCGTCCTGTTCTCCAGGGCTCCCAGACCTTGGATTGAGCTCCTTAACCTCTTGGCATTGTGTCCAACGTCCCATTACAACAAACCACCGTTGAGAAGAATAGTATCAGAGATGAGGTAATGTTATTTACCTCAGCCGGAAGGAAGGTTTTCCTGTTTGTGTCTGAAGTCCACTGGCAACATCCCCACTGGGCTATGGAAAAGTGATGCTGGGCACGCACTGCAGACAGTTGGTGAGGGGCTGAGCCAGGCAGGAGTCCTGGTGTTAGAGAAGTTGCAGAAAGAATCACTAATAAGAGAAGAGTTTGTTGGATTTTTATCGTTTCTTCTTCTCAATGTACACATAGCAAACGATGGGGAGAAATTCACTAAACCAGGGGCACACACAGCTCCATGGGAGGAGAGAACACAGCCAGCTGATGTGGGACATGCATTAGCCGTGGAAGCATCCTGAGAGGGGTTATTTGTGTGTGAAACAAGCTCTAATAGAGCTCACAGGAGAAGAAATCAGAGGACTAAAAATGCATCGTGAAAATAAATGATAAAAGAATTAAGATGCAGCAGCGAAGCAAGGGAGGATGCTGTACAGAAACCTCAGGAACTGCATCCTAGGAAGAGGGGTCATCTACAGAAACATCATCACAAGAAAACAGCAGCTTGGTCATGAGCACATTGCACATTTAACTGAAAAGCTAATTTAAATAAGCAAACACATGCCCATAATTAAATATTCCATAAGGGAACATTTTTGAGAAGTTCAGGGGAGCAGTGAGTGGACTCAGCAGCGAGTTACCCAGGGAGGAAACTCCACATTTTTATATTCTAGTAGTCTCAGATGCAAAAAATGCTCTATAGCTTTCTTCCAAAAGGGGAGTTGGGAGGGCAGAGCTGCTGGGTAGGCTCCAGAGCCCGACTGGCCGGCCAGCACGGACAGACACGCAGTGCCCAGCTAACAGCGTGTCCTGCCACTCACAGACCAGCTTGGACTGGAAATCCAGCGAAGCACTGGCTGCTTATTCAATATTCCGAATTTTACTGAAGCCTGGAAAGATAGCTTCAATTAAATTGTTTTTACCTGAATGTGGAAAATGCGTCTTTCAGCTGTGTTTTCTATGACAATACTCACTAACACGGAGCTGGGACCTGCTCCTGCTGCAGGCAGCAACACATTTCCCACCCGGTTCTGGCTATCAGGGGAGCACACTGAGGGGACAGCCCTCTGATTCCCACCAGCAGAAACTCGGCTGTTTTATACACCACGAACAAACCTGTCACAGGCTGCCAGATCTCCAGGCCTGTTTCTGAGCGCTGTCTGATTCATGAGATTCCCAGTTAACACGACTGGAAATAAAAGACAGAAGGGATGTTCTGAGGGACTCAGCGTTCCCCAGGTCTGCTCCCATTGACTTTGCCAAGAAGAATTTGAAAACCCAAGAGCCAGTGTAAAAGCACCACACCTGGGTGTCCCCAGCATGCCATCCAAGCTGATCCAGGCACCCACAGCTATCAGGGAACATTGGCAGTGTGACTGTCAGAAGGAAAAACTGAGATTTAAAACAATTTAAGGGAGTGGGGTGGGAAGACAGGATGACACACACACCCTGCAGATACTCAAATTGCAATACGCAGACAACCTCAGATTAAACCCCAAAACTGAATAGCCACCAAGTCACGTTTTTGATGAAGTACAGTTGGAGATGTACATCTTTATTCTGGTTTGAGAGCTAATTACATCCTCCAAACTGTCTAAATGCAGCCAAATGGGGTCTCTAATTACCATGCAGTCATTGGCTTCCCAAACTCTCTTGGACGAAAATAAAACCCAAATCCTGTAACACTGGATCAAAGAGGAAAATGGCATTGAATTGTAAAGCTGTTTCACCTGGGTTTCCACACTAACATAAAAAGAAATAAAAATTAGAAATGTACATATTCTTCTTATCTCTGCGGGCAGCCAGAGCACTTCAGGTGCCACCTCTCAGGATGGGGAGTTTATTTATGTCACCCAAATGACTGGCCACTAACAGCATCTATCTGTCGGGCGTGCCTTTAGGGCTGGGACAAGCACCATCAGCTTAATTAGCAGCTTTCTCCACATGGAAAACAGCGGAGTTCCAGACAGACCATGTTATTTGGGAACTTCTGGGGTTTTAGCAGCAGTGTAACACGACAAAAGAGCTACTTGAAAGAAAAAGGTGTCAAGAGGACGTTGAAATCATCACAGGAGGTTTCAAGCATTTCTCACTATTTCCAAATGCGCTGGGAAATGATCCAGCTCACCCAATGCCCAAAAAATACTTATCATGTTGGTGAAGATTAAGGGTTTTTTAGAAAATAAGCATCACAGAAATAAGTATTTAAGCAAAAGGGACTGTGCTTCAACAAAAGTTGCTGTTATTGTTGGTGTTCATTGGTTTTAGCCTTTCAAATGACAGTAGTGGAGCTCCAGTTCCCACCTTTCTCTTTGTTTCGGTTAATGACATGTCATGAAGATCTTATAAAATAATTGTGAACTATTTATTAGCTCTCTGAATCAACAAACTTCAGTCAAATTGACACCAAAGATCTGACAGACAGGCTTACACATAAGTACAGAGGCAGATCTCCAGCTTATGAAAGGGACTGACAAATAAGTCTCAGGGGAGAGTTCTTCAACCAAAAGGAACCACAGATCTGATTTTAAGAGATTTGAGATGACAGATGGCATTCTTCCTGTTCTAATGTTAGTTTGCATTTGTTGAAAATTATGAAAAATTAGAAGAGGTGCTACAAGCCAAGCAGTCTGACTTAAAAATGGAAATAAACAGACAGGATCATTTCTGTGGTGATTAGGCTGGAGTTTGCATTGCTGCAAAGAGGGACAGAGTATTTTTAACTGAAGAGCACTGAATTCTATTACTGGTCTTCTGTTTCCATCCTGCCCATGATGGAAAGGTGCATACACATAAAATATTGAATTCAATGTTAATTCAAATATTACTCAGCTGGTAGAAAATAGAAATGTAATTGTAAGTTTGTCAAGATTTCTAGGTTTAATGTGTAAAGACAAATCAAGCATCATGGCAGCCTGACCAAATTCTAAACAGGACTTTGTGGTCCAGCTGCCTCACAGTCTGCCTTGTGAAGAAGTTCATCATTTCGTTACGTCTGGCATCCTGCTCCCGTCCTTATAACCAGAATGCCTGAGGTGAGGAAAGCAGAGGGGCTAAAAATGCCAGGTGGACTTAAACAGAAAAATTCTTTCTCCCATTTGTGCCCAGTGAAAACCAGAAATGATGGAAGACATTGAACTCCCACCTGTATCAAGAATCAAATCCTTTTTCCATTACTGAAGAAAATTCAGTGACCAAGGAGATGCTGAGGGTTCCCTGGAGCAGGGGCAGTCCCTGACAACAAAGAGTGCAGACAGTGCTTGGCCTTTAATAAACAGATTTTTCATTCTCTGGGGAGAGCTGTGGGTGTGTAACAGTGAGCACGAGGCATGAGCAGAGATTTGGGCAATGCAAAATGTATCTTTTACTTATTTCAGGGACTTAGTACAGTATACAGGAATCAGTGTGTAAAACACTAACCTTGAAGACTTTTGCTATTAAAACCAGGAGTGAGAAGGATCCTGACACAGATGTAACCCACCCACCTGCAATTGCAGGTGATGATGAATCCCAGCCCAACATGTTGTCTGTTGAACTCTGGGGGAGTGCTTTCTTCTCTGTCAGACCATGGGATGAGGTTGGCCATGGTTTGCATGCTTGTGGGTACTTCTGAGAGCCAGGAGCATCATCATCAGTCGGTCTCATTTTCTGTAACAGCCTTCCAAAGTCTTCAGTCAGGCTGAGGAAAACACAAACCTGACACCCCCAGCCAACACAAGGAGAGAAGGCTGTCGGAGCAATCCACACTCTGTCCTTGCACTGGGAGAGAGCTCTTGCAGTAGTGGGGTCTAGAAAATAATTGCCCAAGCCTTGGCTGGTGGGCATTTGATCATTTTCTGCTTGGAAAGACGAGCGAAAAATGCTCCCTTCCGACATTCAATTAGGAGAACTGTTTGGTGTCAAAGCGCCGAGGGAATTTTAAGGGACCAGTTATTGCTGCTTTATGCATAATTCTGTATTTGCTGCTCTAATGAGCCCTTCTCTATATCATCCGTGACTGTCACTCAGCTCGGTGAAAATGGCTTGGCCTGACAAATCCTGTTAAGCCTCAGAAATTAAATGAGATCTGAAAATGCCCGAGTCCACACCCGTCGCACCACATGCTGCTTTGATCAGCAGTGTTAGTCAAGCAGGCTTGGAGGTGAGCCAGCAAACCCAGGGCTACCACCGGGATGGTCAGGAGCCACTCCCTGGCCCGAGGATGGCAGGTGCTCCACACCCCTTGGGATCACCCTTGAAACAGAGAACAGACACAAGCTAATGGAGCAGAGGTCGTTCCGTTCATTTATTCTCCAGATGTGACTGCCGGGTAAGAGAGAGAGTTGCAGGATCTCTGTAGAGCTGTTTACATTCCGTAGCTCTACCCTACAAAAGCCTTTTCCATACAGCCCATCAGCAGAAGTGCTGGCCCATCTTCATCTTCCACTGGCCAGCTGCAAATAGAAAATTAAAAAACCAGAATTTGGTGGAGGAGGAAAGTAATGGACTGGGTGAGCTGTGGTATTGCCCTGTCTGTGATGGTCAGGCAGGAAAAGCTGGAGTGGAGGGGGAACATTCAGATAGAGTTTTGGATTAAAGGCCTTTCTTCAGATTCCCCAAATCAAAGCATGTTTCCAGGAATTTATTCTGACAGCTATGTTTTTAATAATTTATTTTAACTAAAAGATCTCTAATGGTAGACAAAAAAAAAGCAGTAGGGCCATGAAAAAATTATCTAAAGAAAAATACAAGGGGAGGTTGAATCCTGTAGTGTGGATTTTAGAGCTGCAAAATAGAAACTGACCATTGAGTATTTTCTTGCATATCACAAGTAGACCAGGAGCACAAATACCACGATAACAACTAGAAATTCACTTTGAGGTCCATACAGATAAACCAAAACTGTAACAAGCTCATGGCAACTGCAGGGACAACCCGTCTGAAGGCTGGCAGAGAAAGAATGCCAGAGCCCCACGGGATGCCCCAAACCCTCAAGACTCACCTGCTTCCAGGTGTCCAAACCCCAGCCCCTGCCAGCCTCCTCAGAGCGGCCAAGGGGGTCAGTTTGCACCGGGAAGACAACAGTGGTGAATGGAAAGCTCATCTGTCTCACGGCTTTCCTCTATCTGATACCCCCTACAGCCGTTGCAAGCGTTGCTTTTGAGTCAGGAAGCTCCTGCTGGGCTCACCGGGTGAGAATCCCTGGCCATCGCACCTCTCCCCATCACTTCCACCCAACAACCCCCCCCTCCCCGCCCCAGCTGTCAGGTTTAATCTGCTCCCATGTGGGAACTGCCCTGCTAGTAGCTCTTTTCAATTTCAGTCAGGCTGAGTTAAGAAGATGGACTTTGAAGGCTGCCGGGCAGCGTTCCGGGGTGAGGCACGGGGCGGCGAGGAAGAGCCGGGCGCCTCGGGAGCGGGGGCAGCTGCGTGTCCGCAGACAGAGCTCAGGGGCAGCTGGAAAGGTCGTGCAGAGCACCAGTGACGTGCTCCGGCATGTGATTCTCATATGAGTTCAGCGGTTTGGTGTGGGGACTGAGCACAAGTCAGCATTTATGCCAGATGACAATCATTCGTCGCAGCGGTGTCAGTCAGAAACGCCGACTGCCGCAGAGACGCCGCTCGTGGTTCAGCTGCTCTGGCAGAGCCTCCCCGTGCAACTGCCACAGAACAACCACCTCACTGATGCCTTGAGTTTTAACTTTTATCATTTAAAATCCTGTACTGTCTAGAGTGTAACTCTGAAGTTTCTTGTAGTCTGTGAGCTGCTGCTCTCTCAGGCCAGACAGACACAACAAAGCCTCTCCAGGCCTGCCCTCCAAGGACACCCGGCCTGTCCTAGGCCCAAAATGTAACCCAACATCTTGGGAAGGCGGGTGAGCTTGGGGAAATTACATCATTAACTGAAGCTTTAATTGGAGAATTAAACTTGATATGCAAATGGACTAAACTTATAAAAGCGTGGAGAACTCGTGACCTGGGGTCCATCTCGGGGTCCATCTTGGCAGCAGCCTCTGGCTCCCCAGGGTGTGCCTTTGAAAGACCTTCAAATAAATACTCACCTTTATTCCCTTACTCCTGTCTAGTCTCTGTTTTTTAGGTGGCCTGTTAAGGCATCATCACCACTCGTGTGGCATCATTCTGTTTCTAACCCCAACAGCTCCACACACTCGGGTTCTCACTCAGTGCAGCCACAGAGGCGCACAGGTACTTCATCCCAACAGGGTGTAGCTCTTACTTCCTGTAGCAATAACCCATCACCACCAAGCTCTGCAGCTGGGTTTCCACATCAGGGCGTCCCTGCACTCGGGCAGTCTACAAACAGTTGTCCAGAGAAGGGGTCACTGCCCTTGGCCCCTCCGAGCCCCATGGCTGAGCCCAGTGCCCCTGCAGAGCTGTGCTTTGAACCCCAGGGTCCGAGTGGTCAGTAAGCACCTCTGGAGGGAACCAGAGGTGCTCACCTGTGTGACACCTGGGCAGAGGAGGTGCCAAGGTTCACCAGAGCAGCTAATCCTGGAGCAGCTCCACATCCGCACATCAGCGCTGGTACTTCTGTAGCGGCCTCTGTGCTTTGTCCCACACGGCCACTCACAGCACACGTGTAAACGTGAAAAGGACCTGCGTGACCCAGCCTCTACAAAGGCAGGCTGTGGCACAGCAAAAGGGCACAGCAATCCTGCAAGGGGAGAGGGAAACCTGGGAGACTCCAGCGAGACAGGTTATTCGTTCGTTGTACATTCTGCAGTAAATCAGAAGAGAAGCCAAAACAAACTCCCAGTGGCCTCATTTCCATCTCTCCTCCTTTGGGAAAGCAGCTCTACTGGAAAAGGAAAGCCTCGCTCTTCACTGCTGGCCAATGTGCTCATTGTGATATGCAGCCATCGTTCTTGCCCTGATTGCAGGGCCCCGTTTGTGACCCGGGCAGCAGCCAGCGAAGTGCAGGAGCAGCAGTGAACATCGGCACCCGCGGCAGGACAGGAAATCTCGGCGGAGCCGCCCTTCCTTCCTGCGCGCCCGGCCAAGTCACACACCCCCGGGGCAGGCAGCTCGCTCAGCACCGCGAACGCTGAACCAAGCACTCTGCAACTAAATTTAGAGCTTCTCATCTCGCACAACCGCTTCACAGAATCTCGGAAAAGCTGCCACGGTTGTAAGTCAAAGCATGAGCAACACATGGTAGGAAAACCACCCGGATTTCTTCTTTCATAGCATTTCTCTAATCCTGGACTTTACCTTGACCCAAAGGAAATGAGAGGGGCCCAGGCTGGTCAGTAAGCACTTTGGACCCCTGAAGCCCTCTATTTAGTTCAGCATGTGCAAAGACCTACCAGCCTCTGAAACCACAGAGCTGTGTCCGAGCGTTACAACGTGCTGAAAGCCTCCAACAGGAAAGCTGACACAGCAAATGAGAGATTTTGGGACAGCATCTGGTTGCCCTGACGCAGGGGAAGTCTCCCTGAAGAGAGCCCAGATCTACACGTTTAACCTTGTATTCTCTTAGCTATTTTTTCTGTTAAAAAGATGAACAAAAAGGCAGCACAACCCCCTGCACGTCACCTCTAGCAGGCAAACTTCAACACAGTTAACTGTGACCAAGACTTTTTCTTCATAATGGATGTTGCATTTCTTGGAACTGCAGAAAGCTACCCATCCCTGGGAGCTGCTTCTCCGTGTGCCAGGTGAAGGATTGTGTTTGGGAGTTTCCTATTGCCAGACCCAGCTCAAACAGGACTGACCTGCCAGGGACCTTCAGCCACAGCCACCTTCCTCCAGACCCTGCTGTGCAGAGCAGCCTTGCACAGGGTGCCTGGAAAGTGTTTATTCTTCCCACCAGTGATAAAATCCCACCTAAACCAGCCCCTGGAACAGCCCCTCGGGCTGTGCCACACAGCTCCAGGCACGAGCCTGAACGGAACCATTCAATCCAGCTCGAGGCTCCAACCCGTGGGGCTGTTGGCAGCACAGGGAACGCCAGGTCCTGCTTGCATGGCAGACTGGCTACGTTCTCATTCCCCTCCTTATGATTTCTCTTTGCTTTACAATGGTATCGTTTAGGATCTATTTTTATTCAAATCCCCGATGAGACCGACTGAGGTCTGTGAAGCCCAATTGGAAACTCTTTAGCTCAGCCAGGAGCATTACAGGCAAAAGTAAACAAGCTATGAGGGTCTATTTTTCTTGGCTATTTACCCTTCTGCTGTTAGGAGTTACAGGCAGACTGAATAATTACATCTTTTTCCTATTCCAGTTTTTCCCAGGCTTATTTGCTAGATAATCCAAGAAGCAAGTCTCAGAGTTACCATAACTAGGTGTACTCTGAACTCCCACCAGCTGACACAAAGACACCATCAGCCAGAACAGCCATGCCACTCACGTTTGGTTGTTGGTTCTCTGTGTGTGTGTGTGTGACTAAAAACTACTGGGCACACTTCCCAATCACAGAATCTCAGGATGGTTTGGGTTGGAAGGGACCTTAAGGCCCATCTCATCCCACCCCTGCCATGGGCAGGGACACCTCCCACTGTCCCAGGCTGCTCCAAGCCCCGTCCAGCCTGGCCTTGGGCACTGCCAGGGATCCTGAATGAGAGCTGCCTCATCTGTTGCATTTCTGTTCTCTAGACCAACCCTCCCTCTCCTCCTCCTGCACCTTCCTGCTGTTTTCCTGCCTCAGCAGCCTGTTCCTGCCGCCAGCCCCCTCCTGTCTCCAAGAGTCACGCTCACAGCCCGAGCTGAACACAGCCCCGGCTGCCGTGGGAAGCACGGAGCATCCAGGGTCAGCTGCAATTAAAACACTCTCAGTGCTCATGTGCAGGCCAGCTGTAATGGCGAGTACTGTGACTATTTATCTAGTCTGTGCAAGTGTAAATCAGCCTCTCCTCACCTTTTCATTTTTTTAAGAAAACCAAGCCCTTTACCAATATTCCTGGGAATCATTCATGGCTTAGCCATCAATAGTATGGCATTGAAAAAATTACTGATCAGTAATAGAATTACCTGAGATCCTATGCAACCAATTGAGACAAGCTATAAAAATTCCCCAGCCCCACCCCACAGGAGAGGAGCTGGTGGGTCCAGGACACTTTGAGGTACTGAGAGAGACCCCACTGGGGTCTGATCAGATGTGGGAAAGACCAAACCACTCCCATGTTGAGGTCTGTGACAAAAGCCCCATCCCAGACAGGCAGCAGGGACAGCACAACTGCTCAGGGAAGCCCCACAAAAATATTAAGGAGAAAGCCTGAGTTTGGGTTAAACAGGAATAGGGGCAGCTTAGAATAAAGATCAGCTTTGCTAAAATAAAGAAGAAAGGCACCGCTTTCACCAAGCTTCTCTCCCGCCCCTTATTTGCATTTTCTGATGCCAGCTCCCTGCTACAGCATGGGAACGGTCGGACCAAGTGATGGATCTGCAGGTTTCTATGGTGATCAGCACAGAAATTGCCTGCCCAGCCGTGTGTGAAGGGAAGCATCCATGTCAGAAACTGCAGAGTGTATGGTGAGAGAAAACCCTGCTCTGGACTGGGGTGTCGGAGTTGTGCTCCAGAGACCCAGAGCTCGCTCACTGACCTGGGGATGTCTGTGCAGGACAGTCTGGGGAGGTGAGAACTCACAAGAGGACAAAAAACCCTACTGAAATACTAGCAATTACTACTGAATAATTACACAACATCATTTAAAAATACTGATACACACGAAGTACATAATATCCCTAAATATCTGAAATATCAATTTCCTCTTGTCCTGTCCCTGTTCCCTGGGAGCAGAGCCTGATCCCCACCTGGCTGCCCCCTCCCCTGAGCCTCCTTTTCTCCAGGCTGAGCCCCTGCCAAAGGCACATCTGCCAAGAAAAGAAAAGGATTCAATTCATGTACTTGGTAACTGCTGACTGTATAACCCGTGTAGAAGGTTCTGAGTCCATGTTCACTGTCCTTGTGAACTACAGCACAAATCCTTGTCTTTATAAAAGTGTTAGTTCTTTACAAACCTGTAAATCAGAAGGTGAGGGAGAGAGGGTTGGTGAGGAAACAACCTCAAATCCCAACTGCCACACACTTAAGGCAGAAGCACTGATTCCATCTATTTGGGCTATTCCCAAAAGGCAAGTCTGGATAATAAAAATGAGCACTGGCAACAGGACAAACCTCGTTAATCGATCCAGACTAAGCCACTGGCTGGCACTTTCCAGCTGAGAAACATCAAGTACCTTCCTCTTGAAAACCTTCCCCTGCGGCTGTCTGGGAAGGTGATGGGCTAACGACACGAGTTAATGCACCTACTCCGTTTAGGAATCAAACCTGGAACTCGTCGATTCAAGTACAACTTGGAGCAGACACTGATTTAAAAAAAAAAACAAAAAAACAAAACAAGAAACCCCCCACGTTTACTCTCAGTTTTTACCCAAACAGGCTCAGAAAAGCCAGCCAGTTTGGTGAAACATAAATGGAGAAACAGAGAGGCCAACCCCTAAACTTTTTAGGGAACTAGCGTGGCTGAGAAAAAGGACAGCATACACACAATGATTTTCTTTTCCGAAGTCAATTCCCAAGGCTGAATGCGGCAGCTGCAAACGCCCAGAGCAGCTGCTCCGCGAGCCCCTCGGAGGCTCTGCCCGGGCAGGCGCTGGGGCCGGCCCCGCGCACGACCCCCGGCCTGGCCCGGCTCTCCCGGGGCACTCGGAGCGCCGGTCAGTCAGTCAGCCAGGGCACACGGAGCGCCGGTCAGTCACCCAGGGCACTCGGAGCGCCGGTCAGTCACCCAGGGCACTCGGAGCGCCTCTCCATCACCCAGGGCACTCGGAGCCCCTCTCCATCACCCAGAGCACTCGGAGCCCCTCTCGGTCACGCAGGGCACTCGGAACCCCTCTCCATCACCCAGGGCACGCGGTGCCTCCAGCGCGGCACCGGGCGCTCTGCGTTCCGTGCCGCATCCCCCGGGCCCTGTGCGGGCAGCAGCGGCACAGCCACTCCGGCTCCGGGAGCCGCCGCCGCAGCTGCTGCAGCTCGGACTCGCTGCCCGGCAAGCTTCACACAAAGAACCAGCATCTCCCGGCACCAACATTTTGTGGCAGTTTTGCAGCCAGCACGGCTGCAGGAACACACGTGGGAGCCTGATGTTGCAGAGCTGCAGCACCGCAAGGTGCTGCGAACACCCGAGCACAGGAAATCGCCTCTGGGAAACCTGGGAGCTTCGGTCGAACCGGGCAAGGGCCGGAGCACCAGCCCTGCTCCCTCCGACGTGCCTAAAAACACACAGAAGAGGCATGTATTCAACATGACCAACGAAGAGTAGAAATTAGTAGCCTATAAACAATAAATATATGAAGTTATTTAGCATTATGTTACAAATAAGTCAATAACCATTAACCTTTTAAGAGCCAAAGGGAAGTCAGCAGCGTGGTGACTGCTTCTCGTCAGAACAAACCCTTTTAATAGCTTAAACCCTAAACATCAACCAGAATTTATTGCTTAAAATTAGCCTTTGTAACTTCTCTCACTATAGCACAAAGCCTGAGGACCACAGGTCCCAGAAGGCGGGGACATTGCGATTCATCCGCTGGGTTATATTTCAGATCAGGCCGAGCTGCTGTCACACAGCACCTGTTCTACACCCCGTGAAATGAGCAGGCACCGAAACGACAGTGATTGGAAATGTCCATTGCTGATAACCCTTGTGTAAACCTCGAGCCAGGCACTCGGCACCGGTGTTCCCTGCACTCTGCTGGGGCAGGCTGTGCCCTGGCTCTGGGGGCACTTCTGCAGCCCTGTCCCCGTGGGCTGTCACAGGGGGTCTGCAGCAAAACAGGGCATTTACCCACCCCACATTCAGGGGTACCGTGGGCTTCGTCCCAGCACCCCAAACGCGACTGCAACCATTGTAATTTTTTCTGCTGGGGTGGAGCTGGAGGAAGCAGAACTGTGTGTGTGTGAAGGGGGAGAGCTGAGGAAGCTGAGAACAGAGAAGTGTCCCGAGATCTTCAGATGCTTCCCTTGTACAGCTGCAGGGAGGGGTTGGAGCAGGGAGCAGAGGAAGGAGCAGAGCGAGACCCCGCGCACGGCGAGCGGCTGCGGGGAGCAGGTGAGGCCGCACTGCCCCGTGCCCTCAGCCCCCCGAGCCTCTGCTGGAAACAACTGAGCTGGGGCCTGCGTGAAGTTCTCCGTGCAGAACACCGGCTGCAGAGACCAGAGCGCCGCGGGATCATCCTCAGCTGGCTCTGACCATCAGGCTGCAGGTTCAGAGGGGCACCCCTGTGCCTGCTGGCAGAGCTGTCCTGTTCCGTATGGAGCAGTTCTGCCCTCTCAGAGCCCCAGCCCAGCGGCCAGAGCTGATCCCAGCCTTGCTAGAAACCCATCCTCAAGGAAACATTAACTTCCCATCGCCTGTGTCTTCCAGAGAAGGTTTGCATAAATCAAAATCTGATTATGCTACATTTTGAATGCTAGATTTTCCACAAGATGGTGAAGCACAGTGATATATAGTCTGTTTTGCATTGAATTAATTGAAATAAATTACCATAATCCTCCCTGAGTCCTGCAATCACTGTTTTTGAGATCGAACCTTTCCTGAGGGTTTAAAAAATATTTGCTTTTTCCATAAGGGTAGTTATTAGACTTAAAAATAATACCTGCCCTTGGAAGAAAGCTCAGCTGAGTAGGTACCTTGTTACCTACTGGCTCAGCCCTTTGTTGATTTGGTAAGTGCTGCGATGTATCACCACAAAAGCCTATTTTGAAGTCAGTGTGTTTCATCTTGCAAAGAGATTGATTTGAAATTGACCCCATTTCAAGTGACTAAAAATTGTAAGAGTTTCTAATTAATTCAATTTCGAGCCTACTCAGATCACACGTTTTCCATTCAGCCTCTGGATCCCAGAGAGGATACCCAGTTTTCTTCAGAGTGGAGGGTGGGGCCACCCAAAGGAACCCATCCTTCCTTCTGCAAAGTTTCTATGGTCCAGTACTTGCACCAAGGCAACGCAGCAGTCTTGCTTCCTGAAGTATAGAGCTGAAAACTGTGGGGTTTTTTTAATTTTGGAACATGTGTGTTTCCATCTATGTGACCACACAGCCCTGCAGTGACCCACAGACTCCGAGGCTCACAAAGCTCCTGAGCGCAGAGGAGGCAGCAGGGCAGGAGGGAAAGGCAAACTCAGGGCACCTTTGTTCTCCCTCCAGTTCTGACATAGTTCAGGGGCTTATGTAGCTCTTGGCAGCCACTGAAAAATCAAAAAAAAAAAAAAATAAAGTGACGGTTCTGTCTAACTTCTGCTCTTTGATTCAGCCCCGAGCAGCTGCAGAGAGAGCGTTTGGGATGCAGCCTCCATCCCTGCTCCGAGGTGGGGTGGATGTCCCTCCGGGCTTTGCTGCAGCCCTCTCAGGGCACACCACTTCAAACCCTTCTCTTCCTGGCTGGCCACTATTGCAAGTGCTCCACAAGATCTCTGTCTTTTGAAACAACCATATGAAAAAAAAAATTATAATACACATGTTGGCATTTCAAGATGGATTCACAATTTACATAAACCCAGTGTCACCTCAGGCTAAAAAACACCCATAAAAGGGGGGAGGGGGGAAATGAAAATTTACACTGTAGATATCAGCTGAAGGCACAGGGGAAGGAAGGCTTTCTTTTACAATGAAATTACAACTTTTAAAAGGAAAAAAAAATCACACTACTAGGTGCATGGGAAATATTTAAAATCAGGCTGTGGTTAAATTTGCTTAAATAAGGCTCTGGGGGGTTTCAATGGGGTTGCAAAAGAACGGAGAATTAGGGACACACATCGACAGAATCCGAGAATATGTCAAGTTCAAATTCAAACAGTGTTAAGTCAGTGCACAAACAGAACTGCAGTCATGAATTTATATTAACAATTCTATTGTAGGCACTGGGGACACCTAACACATTTGTTTAGCTGTGTTTACATCCTGGAAAAACACAGTTTATGTCTCCATATGAGTATGCGCAAACATCTTTTCCAAACGAACTCCAGTTCCTCACCAGTTAATTGCTGTTAACTACTGAGTGCTCAAACCCCGAGCGCTGACTCGGTGCCTCACCACGCCTGAACAGCTGCCACCAGGGGCACATTGAGCAACCCCGGTCTCCTAAAGCCTGTGAGGAGCCCAGGAGTATCCATCCCTGAGCTCGCAGCAGTTCATCAGACAGGTTTTGCTCCGTGTCCCCGCCACAAGGACACAGGGGTGGCACAAGCCTGGTTTCCCTCGCACACGGACTGCCCACAAACCAGACGGGTCGGACAGGTCAAGGCCCCACGCCTTTCATCACCGTGGGGACCTTCTGGTTTAGCAATGCTGAGAACTAATCTGTGCCAGGTCAAAAGTGCTTGAAGAGAATCCAGAAAACTCCTTTTAGGCGCTTATAATTGGCTAAATAAACACACACCTAAATTTCTGTGCTACCGGTCTGATACTCGGCGAGTGCAGGCACACAGTTCCTAATTTTCTACGCTAGAAGTAGAAAAATGTGGATATTTCCCAAATTGTGGATACCAGATACAACTTTGTACGTTTGCATAAATATTTATGCTCAGCAATCTGTAACTGTCACTGCAGAGGCTGAAGTACAGTAATACTGTAAGGGAATAAATGCCTCAGTATCTGTGAACTCTAATTCACTCCAGGCTGACCCAGTTCTTTTGGAAATAAAATTTTCCGAGCTGTTTCTCTGCTGAGAGTCCAGGCCTTGGAAATACCTTAAACATACAGTGTTCTCCCTAAACTTTATTGCAAAAATATGTGGAGACATGGCATGTATTTCTGGAATCTAGGCAGCTTGTCCTATACAGCAACTCAGATGTGAATCTCCTCTCTATTTTTTCCTTTAATTAAAGGAAAAACCAAAAGATCCACCAACCAAGGGGAAAGCAAAACCCACACTACAGCAAACATAACATTTGAAACAAGAAACCCAGAAGAAAATAGACAGCCAATCTGGGATGCAGCAGAGTATCCCAAAAAGAAGGGAAATCAAGATTGCAAACACTAGAAACTCAACTACTCAAGCACTTTGTTAGCATGCTTTCATCTTAACTCTGGTAATCATCAGTGAACTTGGCAGCAAACTCCCCATATGAAATGGAGGTACGTGATACTGCTGTAGTTCATTCAAGGGATAAAATTATCACTAATCCCATCCTTCAGCACACAGCTCCTAACTCCCCTGAGTCACATTGCGACAATCATCGCTATAAAGTTCCACACAGCTTAAAAGAGATTTTGGTGATTAGTGGTGTAGGGAAGCTCAGTCTAAACATCAGACTCATCCCTGGTGGAGAACACACATTGTACACATGTTTTTTGCACTTCTGAATATGCTTAGCAATGTAAGGAGGGGAAAAAAACCAGTAAATCTGTAACACACACAAAAGGATGTTTTATACCCAAACCAGAAGAATGGAGCCCATCTTCTCCCCAGCTCCCAGCAAGACATCCTGCTCCCTGCCCTGCCACGCAGTCGTGTCTGGCATTTGGGGAACCTGGCACTGTGTGTGTCCTGCTTCCAGCCCCAGCCCACAAACCACCCCACAGTCCTCCAGGGCAGATCCCCAGCCAGGATTTCATCAGCCCTACGCTGCTACTCCTGGATCACTTCTGTCTCTCTCCAACAATGCAGGGGAAGTTTCATACACCGAATGTGCTGGATGTGTCTGTAGGACACCCCAAAGCTACTTTTGTTACATAGAACACCGCTGAACACACGTTCAGCCCCAGCGCACCCCAGGAGCCCAAGCAGCAGACCTGGGGAAGACACCACAACCCAGCACGAGGAAGTTAAAGCACATTTTGTGTTTTTAAGGACTACAGAAACATGCAGATTTGATCTCTAAAAGGTATCAATTTTATGCTTCTCCACAAAGTGTTTTTGGAACATCTGCAGGGACTTCTCTTTCAAGCCACCTCTCTGGACAAGAGCGGATAGGACACGTGTCCCTCGATTGCTGAAACTGGGGTAACTGTAGGAACACCACAGAAACAAAGAATTAGATGAATGTACCCACAAATGAGAAACTGGGAAGGGACATCTGCTATCAGTACTGACCTGTGCCTTTTGCAACACCTGATTCAGAGGAAAAAAGAGCCAACTTCAATTTCAGATTAGGTTTCACCCAGAAGTCCATTTACAACCATCCTCAAAAGCAACCTAAAGCATCCCCTTTAACCCTAGTGTAACAAATTAACAGGACTGTATCAAAAGGCAAAAACTTTAGCAATTTTTTGATCATTCTGTCCAGTCTCATTGCTGCAGCATTTCTTGCACAATCATTATCAGTCTCAAGCAGAGGAGAAACATCTGGGATCTGTCTGTACCTGATCATCAAATCTATTAATGAAGCACTTTTTATAATGTTCCCTTATAGAACTTTTTAGAAATAAATGGGGTTTATACCATTGAAGCTGAAGTTAGATGTCAGGCACCATTTTCCTAAAAATCTCTCTGTCAAGGACTACAAAACAAAGCTATGGCTTCTTGATAGTCTGCTCTTCACCCAAACCTCCAAAAGACCCAAGACTGCCAAAACTAAAAATAGAGTTGATACAGGACAGCTGCTTTCAATTTTTTAAGACTTACTTGAATGACTGGCAAATTCTGGTTAACTGACTTCTAATTTTACAGTGGTTTATGTAGGATCTGGGACTTGTTGGACAGTGCAGAATGAGGATTTACTTTGAGTGCTTGCTTTATGCACAATGTGTCACCTCTGGCACACCAGCAGCAAAGCAGCCCCGGTGTTTGCTGGAGCAGTTTTGTTCAGAAATTTAAAGCAGCCACAGAGAAAACGTGATGGCTGTTCTGGAGCTTTCTGCGGGAACATCTGCGCTCATCATCACCAACCAGGTTCTGTTGGGGGTTCCTTCAGCACCATAATGACTGTTCCATTAGGACTGCTCCACAAGGAATGCTCCAGAACTGAGATCACAGAGGTGAGATCATCTGTGGAAAGGGAGGAATTCAGATTCCAGCCCCAGTGAAGTCAGATCACACACACACACACAGACTCTTACCTGGGAAACACAGCAAGATTTTTGATGACAGACCAACAAACTCTACACAAATTAAAACATAAAATCAACAAAAAACCCCAAAACCCCAACACACGCAGCCCCAGCAACATACTTGCACTCCATTTCTCGTCACTACAGCTCACTTGAGTATCTTTTGCTTTTGAAAGCACTAGAAGTTTGTTCTCAGATCCCTCTCATCTGCTGCACACGCGGTTACCAAAACTGTCAGCCCCAAACACAAAGTTCTCCAATTTAGGCAGATGCTGGATTCCTGCAAAAATGAGGTTCTAAAACACTGCTGTAGCGGTGTGACAGGAAGGAGAATCTTTGACACACACATTTTGCATGAGGCTGCAAACACTGTAGGAGCAGGCTGTAAGCTGTGAACATCAATATTTAAAACCGTTTCCCCTGAGAACTGAGCTCACACACGTTTGCTTCTGGAGCAAGTCTCAGATCTCCCCAGAACATGAACAGTTCTGCCCGAGGGTGCAGCGAGGGTTCACTCAGAAGAGCGTCTGGGTTGCTGTACAAACCTGGACAGGGACAGAGCTTCCGACGGCAGCAGCGCTCCAACCATTTTCCATCCACCTCCTGGGAGCTGTCCATGCACTCCACGCACGCGTGCCACTCCTTTAAGCACAAAATTCTGAAAGAACATGCAAGTTTCTGCGTTTTGTCACTCCTCGAGGAAATCTGACCCCGGACAACACCTGCACACAATGAGTACCCAAGTGAGGAAGTCATAAAGAGCCAGCTGCCCTTTATTTAAAATGCCCTTTGCAAACAACTTGCCGTACATTCTTTTGAGAAGCAGAACCGCCAGGATCCCACAGCCACAGAATTCCACATCAGCTCCAGCACCATCAGATCAACAAATCCTGAGCACCATGTTGAGCAGAAGCACACTTGCATTGGGGCTGGGAACACGGCACGGTTACAATCACGGATGCCACACACGCTTTCTTGCAATAGAACAAGCTCGGATTTTTAAAAATACAATCATTATGTACAGCAAAATATGTGGTCACAAGACCAGCCTTAAACCAAGGCCTTGTTTACACAACTTCTGCGATGTCAGGAAGTATTTTGGCCGGGAATGTAATTTTTCTTCCAAAACAAGTAAATATTTGCAATTCTCACTGTGAAAAGAGTGATATACCACCTCAGTATTGACACGGGTGTAACATATTCCCACAGGGAAAAGGAATAAAGAGTACCTTTATATTGATACAACATTTCCCTCAAGTGTCGAAGCTAATATAGCTTTCATCACTCAGTCAAGTTAAAGCAGGATGATTTTTTTTCAGACTTTTTATAGACAAGGCCTATGTTTAACAAGCACCAAAACACTTCAGAGTATTTGGAAGATCAGACTACTGAGCTCTGCACTTTGCACTGTCCTCACCAGTCACTGAGAACACTGAATGCCTACATACATCCAAAACCCTGATCAGACAGTGCCACAGCTGCTTAAATGCTTTGCTGTTTAACAAATACACCTTTCTGGCCAAAAGGGGAATGCACCACAGCAAGGCCCAGCACAACACAGAGCTCAGCTGGCTGCCCCCCGCTGCTCTGCCGGGCTGAGCAAAGCTGGACTTGCGTGCTACAAACACCCACTTTTGCCTTGTTCCTCAAGCACAGCCCAGGCAGTGGGGACCCAGAGGCACTGGGGAACGGGAGGGATCTGCTGTCTCCTGGGAGGGCACAATAAATACCTGCTTTTATCGACCAGATCAAGCTGCTGCCAACGCACTGATCTAGAGCGAGGCCGGTTGGGTGCTAAAAACTGTACATTCCCATTGAATTTAAGGCAAAATTGAACCATGGCAGTAACTGAGATGTAAATTTTTTTTTTTTTTTTTTAACACCAGACATGCAGTTTGTAAGCTGCAGATGTGGCAGCAGTCAAGCTTCCTTAGCTTTCAATGCAGTGCTTGGGTTAAAAGAAACCCCTTCTGTCAGTAAATGTTATTCCCCTGTCTTCCTAGCATGGAGTCCTCTGGCTTCTAAGGAACTTCTAGGAATTTCAGGAAGACAAGCTGCAATGAGGTTTTCAATTTTCACGTAAAAACGGGGGGCAAATTAACGTGTCTGTTACAGGGAGACCCCAGGCAGCAGCGAGGGACCAGCACTGGGGCTGCCTTCTCCAGCCCCCTGTGCTTCACTGTGCTTGTGTCACTGAGGCTGGCACAGCCCCACGGACTGGACCAAACTGGTCCTTGCTGGAAGGATACACGTGGGCTTGGGAGGACAAACACACTTTCAGTACAGAATCATTTACAAATTTTCAGTAGACACCTGACATTACTACAAAAAGTAATCCAATTCTGACTAAAGCACAAATGACAATTTTCATTTAAGTCAGTGGAACTTCAAGACGTAGCATCAAACTGACTCTGCACACTGTTCTTCCAGGGCTGAAGCACACGGTTTTCCTGCTTAAAATAGGATAAATGACCAGATTCACAGAGGAATCATGGCAGTTACTTTTCAACTGGCCCGATTAAAAATCCCTTCACACATCATTGCTCAGCCTTTGTTTTTGAGATGTAAGATAATTTCAAGACTTCTTGGGATAGGGGGCAGAAGGAAAAAGAGGGTTTTTGCAGGTTTTGTGTGCAAGCCTTTAAAGAAGGGGCAAAGAGAGGAAGAAAACAAGTAATCAAGCTCCTTAGATCTTCCAATGGATGGGAGACACAGGTCTCCTCCCACCCCAGCCCCTCTGAAAACCAGAAAACAAAAAGGTCTGGTTTATAATTTTAAAGTGATAATGCAATGAGACTAAAAGCCTAAATTTCATTAAGTAAGTGACCTTTAGAACTTCACCCCAACAAACCATGCTGCTTTCAGGAGGGGAAAAGGGCCTGATCTTACAGGGCCTGTTGCAATAAGCCCACACTACCTTCCTAAAGCCTTCTTCTCACAAGTTGGCATCACACTGGGCCAGGACCTGAATACAAACAAAAACCTGCATCAAAAATGACTAAATATTAGGTAAAACAGCAATCTTGTGGTTTGCCTTTTTTTAACCACTGTTCTTAGCTAAATCGACCCCTCTACCTTTCACTGCTATTGAGATATAAATCAGGATTAAGAGCCTGTGTGAAAGTCAGTGTTTCATGTGATACATAACAATGCACAAAGTTGTTTTCTAAGAAACAGCATTTGTATTAAAATTCTTAAAACGGATAGACATCTCTTCAATGCATGTCCGCAATTAAAATGACAGTTGTTAGGATTTTCTTGATACATCACAACGGTAAGATTTCCTTCTTTGCTGGCTGGAGGTACATCCCACGACAAAATCAAAGGGAAATAGGAAAAAAAAAAAAAAAAAAAAAAAAAAA
>VZRR01010288.1:177-14041 GCA_013398015.1 Oreocharis arfaki | reverse complement strand
CGGCCGCGGGTCCTGGCATCGCTGCCAGAACGACGCGTCCTGCACCAGACATGTTGTCTGAGTCCCGCTCTCTGCCTCCGCCGCCTTCCCGCCCGCTGTGGCCTGCCTGCTCGATGCTGTCGCTGCCCGGGGATCAGAGCTGGCTGTTCCCGGCTACCCTGGGCTCCTCGCACCCGGGTCGGTCATTGGCTGCTCTGCCGTGAGCACAGAATGGTGCTGAAAGAGCACGGGCGGTTTTGCACCATGTCCTCCTTCAGGGTCCATCCCTGACCTGTCCCATGTAGGTGACCTGCATGACTGGGCAGCCCGGGCTGCTCCCTGTCTTGCTGCCTAGAGTGGGTCGGATCCACCAGCAGGGACGGGATTTCCGTCTAGGGGCCAGGACCCACCATGGTGTGGGGCAGCCGGTGGCACTGGAGGCCAGAAACTCGTGAAGGGCAGCCAGGGCAGGGTGTGACCTGCAGAGGTGCCCAGGTGGGCAGAGGCATGCAGTGGACAGAGGGATGAGGGCCAAGGCAGGGAGCAGGCAGAGGTCTGTTCGTATCCAGGTTCCCCCCAGCTTCTCCAGCCCTTCTCCCTTGGCACGGCAGAGAGGGAGGGTGAGCTGGTTGCCCGCCAGTGCCTGTGCTTGGGAGCAGCAGCTCGGGAGTTCTCCCAGCGCGGGAGCCGCTGCTGCGAAACCGTCAGAGCAACGTGATGCGACGTGCAGAGTGGTGATGTGACAGTCCCGTGGTGCCATGTCCAAAATAGTTAGCACAGCTCTCGCTCCTTGGAGGGCTCTGAGCAGGGTTGGGCAGCCCCACAGGCAGCCTGCTGGGAATGGAGCTGGATTCTGCATGGCCCCAGCCCTGGTAGGTGCCACATCCATGTTGTGAGGCTCAGGACCTGTTTTTTGGGGGTACTGACCTGCTCCCCAAGGGGCTGGATGCTGGCAGGTGCAGAACCCCATGTCCTGCCTTCCAGCCAGGTTTCTGTTTCCCAGCATGATGCTAGCAGACAGGTTTTTGGGAACATGGCTGGGCTGGCTGCCCTGGGCACTGGTGGCGCCGCATGGGTCGCCCCAAGGACGAGGGCACCTCCTGTCGCCACTGCCAGCGTGCCAGATGGATGGTAGGCAGGTGTTCCTGCCCCTGCCCTCAGGCTGTTTGGGGTTGTGCTGTGACCACAGCCGCAGTTTGTTGTGGAGGTGGTGGGGCCAGCAGCAGCTCCAGCTCTTTCCTCCACTTGTGTTTTAAACCCTGGAAACCCCCTGGCTCTGGTCTCACTCTCGCCACGAGATCCCGAGTTCCCCTTGTTGCTGTCCAGCTTGGCACGTCACTGCTGCCTCGGCAGTGCCACAGGAGCTCAATGACCTCTGCCCTGGCCCAGGGGCTGGTGCAGTTCCCCTGTGGCTGCCCCCCATACCCCTATCCCGGAGCCTTGGCAGGACACGAGCCCTGGGAAAGGGGGCTGGATATGCCTCTTTCTCCTGCCTGGCACCTGGTTGTGCCCTCCCAGGGGCCCTGCTGCCTGCCCCATCCTGCCCTGCCCCAGCCTGTCCCCGGAGGCCTGTCCCCCGAAGCGGGGCTGTGGGCAGTGGTGGGGCACCGTGGGCTGAAGCCCAGCCAGCTGCCAGCTGTGTTTCACTGGCTCCAAGCTGGCGGGGAGAGGAGCCAGCCGTGGGTGACAGTGCCCGTGTGCCTGGGGACAGGCTGCAGGTGGCTGTCCCCGATGGGAACAGGGTGTCATTGCTGATGGTGGCTGCCAGGGTGGTACTGGCCACCCCCCAGGTGGGGGCTGCTGGCATTGCCCATGTCTCCCTGCCCAGGCATGTGAGCTGGCGCTGAGGGTGTGTGTCAGTGCTGTGCCTGCAGACAGGACGTAGTGGGGACGTGTTGGGAATGTGCTGTGGACGTGCCAGGGATGTGTCAGGAGCACTTGCTCACTGTGTCTGTCATCCAGGTGTGAGGGCTGCTGCAGCGCATGGCAGTCCCAGGAGCTGGGTGGGACAGGGCAGGGCTCAGCCCCAAGGCACATCTGAGTGTTGAGGCGGGGGTGGGATCAGGGGCAGCACTGGGGCTTGGAGCACCCCCAGGGCTTGGAGCATCCCGGTGCATCCCCACAGTGCTCCAGTGGCCTCAGGTAGAGTGGACACCAGCATCCACAGAGCAACCCCTGCCCCGGGGCCACAGCTGCCTTCCTGCTCTGCACCAGGGCCTGCTGGCAATGAGAGACCCAGGGACCCATCCCCATGGGGCTGCTATTAAGGCAGGGGAGGCAGCTGGGAACAGCTGCACCAGAGAGGGCCCAAGGGTGGATTGCGCACATGGGTGTCCCCACGGGCTGTGGGGAGTAGCCCTGCAGGGCCAGCAGTGGCTCCTGGGGCTGGCCTCAGGGTCTTGTCCTCGGCACAGCAGGGACTGGTGCAATGGCCAGGGTGGCTGGACACTGTGACACCAGCACCTTTGGGTGGCTTAGCAGTGGTCACTGATGACCTCCACTGCACCATCATCTCTGCTCTCCTGCCCCCTCAGGGCAGGGGCAGGCCCTGGCTGATGACCCCTGCCCCGCTGGGCGCTGCACGCGGAGCAGCCTGTGGCGGCCTCGGCTGTGCCGCGGAGCGGGAACACAAGGATATGGAGCTGGGGGAACCTGAGGTGACACCAGGCGAGTGCCCCCCCGTTCTTATGGGCAGTACCCTGCAGGGGTGTACGGCAGACAATTAACGAGGGCCGCTGGTCCGAGCAGTGCCTGCGGGCCTCGATGTGCTCTCGCTTCACGGCACCGGGGATCTGCCTCCGCCTGGCTGAGCGTCTCTGGCCATGTGCTGGCCGAGGAACTGCGCTGTGCCGGGCACTGCCAGGCCAGAGGTGCCGCTGGTGCTCGGTGGCACAAGCACCAGGTGCCAGAGGGACCCATGGGAGGAGCAGGATGGGCTGGGTGATTCGGCGTCGAGGGCAGCACGTCGCCCTGTGCTGGGCACGGTGCCGTCCTGGTGGCAGCAGTGGGGCCGGTGCCATGCAGGCTTGCCCGGGCTGGGTGCTGCAGGGCAGCCATGCCTGTGTGTCTGGGGGGACGGGAGCTAATCCGTGTGGAATGCCCTGGCCGGGGGAGAGGGGACGCCCGCGCCGCCTGGGCGCAGGCAGCGTTGGGTTTCAGGGCAGCTGCCGTGCTGGAGCAGCGACAGGGACAGATGGCGGCAGGGCTGGCCCTGCCCTATGTTGGGGGTCTTGGCTGGGCCTGGAAGTCTTGGCCGTGCCCACAGCCCTGCCCTGGCCACAGGTGCTGTTGTCTCTCCAGCCAGTGGGGCAGGGCAGATCTTGCCCGGGGCTCTGTGCCTGGCTGTGTGGGGTGGCAGGAGGCACCCACTGTCCCCTGCCAGTGCTCCCCACATGTCCAGGGCTCTCAGGTATTTTCACCTGCTCAGGGGATCAGCCTGGCCTTGATGCTTTCGCTTGACCCTGTGGGCAGCACTTGGCTGTGCCACCACAGTGGTCCCAGGGTCACCCCTCCCAGCTGGGACACACCTGGTGACACTGCAGGTGCCATCCTGGGATCTGGCACCTGGGAGCTGCCAAGCCTTGCTGCCTGTGGGTGCCCATCTGGGGGTACACAGCAAGAGACCCCCCAGTCCCAGCCCCTCATCAGACTGATGGCCGCCCTGCAGGGCGCAGCGCTGGGGACATGGGATGTGCAGGATCGGGGCCAGGGGATGGGCTGGCTTCCTGCGGCAGAAAATACCCGGAAGATCTGCGGGGGGGCCAGGGCTGGCTGTGTCCCCACAGAGTCCAGGGTGGGGGAACCCTGTTGACACAGTCCTGGCCTGGGGGGCTGCAGCAGCACCCCCAGTCCCTCTCTGGGGACCAGGGGACCTGGGGTGTGCCCATACTGTCAGTGCAGGGGGCTGGCGATGCCCTTCCCAGTAGCCTGGGCTGACCCTGGCCTGGAGCGCTCCAGCACGGGTGGGTGAGAAGCCATGCGGGTGAGGAGCGGCGCCGGCTGTGTTTGCAGAGCCCACACTTTGCCCCTCTCTGAGGGTTGCAGAGAGCTCTGCAAACACGGCTGAGCCGGCGCGTGACATCAGCTGGTGGTGGGTGCTGGTCACTGGGGTTCTGCCATTCCCCCCCGGAGCTGGGGGCTCGCTCTGCAGTGGTGCTCAGCGGGCTGGAGCTGTGTGTCTGGGTGGGTCTGGCATCATTCCGGCCAGGAGTGATGGTGCTGCCGCTGAGTGGGGGTTGGAGATGGGATCCTGGCAAGTACTGAAGGAGTTGTTTACAAAGGCCTGATAATGGGGGCCGGGGGAGTCGCCACCACTGTTGTCACTGTGGACACTTCCAACACCACTTCTACAGAGGGCACGTGCTGTGGCATTGCCAGGCGCTGGCACCTTGTTGGGGCGTGCTCGGGGCTCCCTCGGGGTGCCCGGGGGCCATCCAGAATGGGGGCGATCCCCCGGGCTGCCCCACGGCCGGCCCCACGCGGGGAGGGGGCTCTGTCTGGCGGCCTCGTGTGCATTCCTGGGCCATGAGTTCATGGCTGCGGGTCCGTGGCGCGATGGGGTCCTTGGGCTGTCACGGTGACGTCAGGCCACGGCCCGCGCCCATCCTGCCTCCGGCTGAGCCGCGGAAGCGCTCGACGTCCTCGTCCCCCCGGGGAGAGCGGCAAGGGAGCGTGTGAGTCCCTGTGCCCCTGAGGGGTCTCTGGCCCCGTGTCCCCCCACGGCAGGGCAGGCGGCAGCTGCCAGGGGATGAAGGGCAGCTTTGTGGCGGCAGTGCCTGGCGGAGCCCGGCTGTCCCTCTGTGCATTGTGTGCCCAGCGCCTGGCACCCGCCATGGGTGCCCCCCAGGATCGGGGCAGCAGCAGCAGGGCTGAGATGGGATCCTGCTGCTCTCCCTGGCCTTGCCCGAGGGCTGTGTTTGGGGGGGATGGGGCTGCCCAATTTAGTGACTGCATGTTCTGCTCTGCTCCTCTTGCAGGGAAGCCACCATCCCCGATGGGGGACAGCATCCCCCCGCCCTCCGTGCCACTCCCTTCACCTGGGGATGCCCTGCAGGGAGACCGCAGCCCCCCCCAGCGTGATCGACCCTGCCCTCCAGATGTCATCCCCTCGGAAAAGCCCGTCCCACCTGTCTCTGCAGCCATCACCCCCTCTGAAAAGATCATCTCGCCCATCCCTGCAGCCATGCCCCCGTCCCGGCAGCCTGTCTGCCCCCCGGCCGTGATGCCCCCCTCTGAGAGCAGCCCCCCGCAGCGTGACCGACCTGGCCCTCCAGCTACAGCACGGCCAGGACAGCCTGTGCCCCCCNCGACCGGTCCCCCCCCGGACCCCCCAAGCCCCGTGGGACGGAGCACCCCAAAGAAGAGGCATTGCCCCACACCACTGGCCAGCCTGTCCCCGTCCACACTGCCACCCCTTGCTCGGCAGAGACACTGCCCCACGGCAGCCAGCCCCCAGCCCCAGCTGTGGCTGAAGGGGCCTCTCCTGATGCCAAGAGCTCCCTGGGTGCCGCAGCTGGGCCCTCGAAGGACGTGACCCCCCGGAGCAACCGCCCCTCGCCATCTCCTGCCGCCAGCCCCCGGCCCAAGCAAGGTGGGTGCCAGGAGGTTGCAGTGCTTCAGTGATGCTGCTCCCTGTGGGCACCCCTGGTGGGGCTGGGGCACTACCCTGACGGTGTTTCCCCTCTGCAGATGCCCAGAAAGCCCAGGCAAGGCACAAGCAGGCGAAGGAGCGGCGTGAGGAACGGGCCAAGTACCTGGGTATGGGGCTAGGAGGGAAAGTGGATGGAGGGGAGGCAGTGGCTAAGGAGCTTTGCTGGGTCATGGGCAATCCCATTAGCTGTGATGAGCTGAGCCCGGACGGGAACTGTGGTGCTGGCAGCTCTGCCCACAGGCACACCACTGATTCCCCAGCACACTGCTGACCCCTGGGCACACAACTAACCCTCCGGCACACCACTGACCCCCAGGCACACTGCTGAACCCCAGGCATGCCGCTGACCCCCCCAGCACACTTTTGCTCTCTGCTCTGGACACTCCCCAGGTCTGTGCAGGTGCCACCAGCCTGGTGCCCAGCTCTGTCGTGTGCAGGCAGTCCCAGGCAGCCCCACAGTGGCTGGGGGCAGCGGGCGAGCGGGGCCCCTGCGCCGCGCATGGGGCCTCCTTGTCCCCGCGCTCTTTCCACCCTCATTCCCCCATTGTTCACCGCGCGGCTCGGCGGGCTCCCGGCGGGCTCCCGGCCTCCCTTTTGTCCTGGCCCAAACCCCTCCCTCGCCGGCCGGCCGGCCGTGATGCTGCCTGCCCCGCAAGCCCGGCCGCGTGCCCTGGCCGCAGCCAGCCTGTGGCCCCACGCCGCCGGCATGGACACGCGGTCCCATCATGGGGCTGCCCAGGGCTGTGCCTCCGGTGCGACTCCACTGCCCCCCACAGCTGCCAAGCGGGTGCTGTGGCTGGAGAAGGAGGAGAAGGCGCGGCTGCTGCGGGAGAAGCAGCTGGAGGAGCGGCGCAAGCGGCTGGAGGAGCAGCGGCTGCGGGCAGAGAAGCGCCGGGCAGTCCTGGAGGAGCGGCAGAGGCAAAAGCTGGAGAAGAATAAGGTGGGGATGGGGATGGGTATCATGGGTGCAGTGGACAGAGGGCTGGGGTGGCACATGGATTGCAATCCTTGAGGACTCCTCATGGCTCCATCAGCCCTTCAGGAGATGCTTCATGAGCCCTTCGGGAGCTGCCCACTGTGCCTGTCCTCTGCTGCCCTTCCTTCATGGTGCAGAACCTGTGCCGTGCCCAGCTCATTGGCACATGTGCCCTGGCCGGAGCAGGCATCACTGTCCTGCCTCCCTCCAAGCATCCCCATTACTGTGATGGCCTCATGCTGGGAGGCTCTGGCTGGCCCCAGCCCTACTCCCACAGCTGCCGGGCTCAGCCTGTCCCTCTCCCTCGGGCAGGAGCGCTATGAGGCAGCAATCCAGCGGTCGGTCAAGAAGACGTGGGCAGAGATCCGGCAGCAGCGGTGGTCCTGGGCTGGGGCCCTGCACCACGGCTCCCCCGCACACAAGGATGGTGAGTGCTGGGCTGGGCACAGGCACCTGGGACCCTGTGGCTCTGACGGTGGTGGGGGCAGCTGGGCATCTCTCTGCCACCCCTCAAACCCAGCTCAGCCCCACATGCTGGGGTCATGCTGCCATCACTGTGGGCTGTGCTGGGGACTGATGGGATCCTGTGGCTGTTCCCTGCTCCTGTGAGGCTGGCTGTAAGCTGGAGGCTGTGCGTCACAGTCGTGTTCCACTCAGGGACCTGACTGGGGACAGCCCTGGCTGCCTCGGCATGCCATGGCCACGCTGCCAGGTCTCCAGCAGCCATGAAGAGCCCCTGGCCCCAGGGGCTGTGGAGCTGCACAAGGCCTCTGCGAGCTCTGGT
This sequence comes from Oreocharis arfaki, assembly GCA_013398015.1. Taxonomy (NCBI): domain Eukaryota; kingdom Metazoa; phylum Chordata; class Aves; order Passeriformes; family Paramythiidae; genus Oreocharis; species Oreocharis arfaki. The sequence goes on along the minus strand of VZRR01010288.1, from coordinate 6,652 downwards.
CGAGGTCTGTGCTGCGGCGTGTCCCCTTGTCGCCCAGCTGGGTGGGGGCAGTGCTTGGCCCCTCCAGGTCCAGTATGGGGGTGACCGTGGTTGTATGTGTGGCTGCAGAAGCTGGTGCTGCTCCTTGGGGGCTTCTCAGGGACACCCTGCACTTGGACATGTGGAGGTCTCCACTGTCCCCTGACTGCTGTGCTGTGCTGGCAGGTGCTAGCACTGTCTGGCGTGGATGGTGACATAGAGTGGAGCGCTGTGTCCCTGGGAACTGTCTGGCCTTCACGTGCCTTCTGTACCTGGCTGGACTGTGTACAGGTGTTGTGTTCCTGGCTGTACCTGACCGGGCTGCGTACAGGTGTTGTGTGCCAGGTTGCGCGTACTGGCACCATGTGCCCAGTGCCATGTGCGTACAGGTGTGGTGTGCCCAGCTGTACCTGGCTGGGCTGTGTGTACAGGCTCCATGTTCTGGGTACACCTGTCTCGGTGCCGTGTGTGCCACTGTGGCTCATGGTACACTCGGGGACAGCCCCTCGTGTCTGTGGTACAGCACCTGGCAGGGTCTGGTAAGGGGACACCTTCCCCTGCCACCTCCCATTGGAATGTGCTGCTGGAGCTGCTGCCAGCTGTCACTCACCAATCTCCCATCTCCACTGGCCCTGAGCTTCCCTGGCTGTTTTGTCCAGAGGAGCCCGGCCAGCGTGGGGAGATCTCAGCTACCTGTGGAGGTGCTGCCAGCCACCAGTACTGTCCTGGCAGTGCCGTAGTGACCCAGCACCGGTGTGATGTTGTCTCATGTCTGTCTGGACCTGCTGCCCTCACCCTGCTTCCCCAGGGTGGATGCTCACCTGGTGCTGCCGAGGTCCCCAGCCACCTGCTCCCGATTCCCAGGACTGTGTTTGGGAAGACTGTCGTAGCGGGGCCTGGGAGCTGCCCTGGCTCTCTGAGGATGAGATCCCTGCATGATCCCAGCATGACCCTGCAGGGTTCAGACACTGCCATACTGAATGCCAGTGCCGTGTGTTGTGTCCCCAGACAGCAGTATCTCCTGTCCCACTCCGTGCCGTGTCCCCAGACTCCAGCATCTCCTGTCCCATTCTATGTTATGCCCCTGGATTCCAGCATCTCCTGTCCCATTCTGTGTTATGCCCCTGGATTCCAGCATCTCCTGTCCCATTCTGTCATGTCCCTGGATTCCAGCATCTCCTACCCCATTCTGTGCTGTGTCCCTGGACTCCAGCATCTCCCCTGGTCCTTCCACTTCTGCCCCAGTGCCCTGGCACAGCCGTGCATGCTGCATGGGGGGGGCCCGGCCCTGACCCTGGGACCTTAATGCCCTTGTGTCTTTTCCCTCCTCCAGGTGCGAGCCGGTGCTCGGTGTCCGCTGTAAACCTCCCCAAACACGTCGACTCTATAATCAACAAGCGGCTCTCCAAATCCTCCGCCACCCTCTGGAACTCTCCCAGTAGAAGTAAGAGCCCTTTGCGTTTGCCCCAGCGCAGGGGGCACAGCCTGGGCCCTGCCCAGCGCTGGGGACCCCCAAGGCCAGGGTCTCCTATCCCCAGGTGCCCGCGGAGAGAGGAGAAGCCGTTTGCTGTTTGTGGGAGGAGGCTGGAACCGGCCGGTGGCTCTTTGAGGCTGTGTGGGCTGGGAGGAGGAGAAAGAGGAGGAGGAGGAGTGGCTGGGTGGTGGCAGCCCCATGGGGCGCCAGGACAGGGATGGGAGCCTGGCTCCCTGCCCCAGGGCAGCTCCGGCGGGTGCTGGTGCAGCCACAGAGGGGCTGTTTGTCGCCGGCCCTGCTGGGACTGGGCACGGTGCCGGTGTCCCCACAGGCTCCTGGGGCCGGGTGCCACAGAGCTCTGTGGCCGTGGTGCTGCAAGGTCGTCCTGGCCCTGGGAGCGCTGCCCAGGGCTGCAGCCGTGCCGGAGGGATGTGTCCGACAGAGGGATGTGTCCAGTGCTGGGGCTGCTGTTGTGTTTTGGGGTTGCCTGGCAATGGGTGCCTTCCCGGACGGGTATAAATAGCCAGAGCAGCTGACGCCGGTGGCTGTGGTGACGCAGGCAGCTCCCACTGCCCTGTGCTGGGGCTCAGCCCAGGGACAGGCACCTGGGGGCTGTCGGCACTGCCCGGGTGGGAGCGGCATCTCCCTGGGCCCGTGCCAGACCTGCCACCCTGTCCCCCCACAGCACCCATGGCTCTGTGCTCTCCCCTCCTGGCAGCTGGTGCTGCAGCTGGCCTGATGCCCAGTGGAGAGGGGCAGAGGGGCCCTGTCTCCATGGGTGCTTCCCATGCGCCGTGGAGTGTTTGGTGACACGTGCTGCAGGGCAGCCAGTGGCAGCCCTGTGCCCATCTGAGCCAGCTGTGTGGCCATGCATCGCTGTTTCGTGGGTGCTGTGAGCCTGGCCTGGCTCCTGGGGCACGATTGATGATTCAGCACAGCTCTTGCGGGATGAGAGCACACTGTGGTGTCACTGGGGCAGCTGGCACGTGCCAGGGCCTTGGTCACACAGGGCAGGGGCAGAGAGGGGTGCCATTGCTGGGCACAAAGAGAGGGCAGAGTGGAGGGGCTGCTGTCACCAGGGCGGCACCCAGCACCACTGGTACATGGTGACTGCGGTGTCCACAGGACACAGGGACACCGCTGTCATCATGCCACAGTGCCATCCCACAGGCACCCAGCCATGCCTGGGCCTGCATGGCTCTTCATCCTGCTCGGCTGTGTGGGGCAGTGGGGACCCTTCCCGCTGCCTGGGGCCGTGGGGACCCCTCCCCAGCACGGCCAAGCTCTGGGCACTCCTGGAACTGTGCATGTGCTGTGGTATTGCTGCAGACACACGGCTGCTCCCTCCCAGCAGTAGCTGTGGGGGCAAGACTGGGGTCTGCAGGTTTGTGGTGCACTAATGGCCCCTCTCCCTCCCCAGACCGGAGCCTGCAGCTGAGCCCATGGGAGAGCAGCATCGTGGACCGACTGATGACGCCCACCCTGTCCTTCCTCGCGCGCAGCCGGAGTGCCGTGACGCTGGCTGGGAATGGCAAGGAGCAGGGTGAGCCCCCAGGGGTCAGGGACACGCGGGTTCTGGCCCAGGCAGGGAACCAGGATGAGGGAGCCTGGAGTCAGTGGGGAGCTGGCATTGGTGCCGGCTCTGTCCTGACTGTGGTCACTCCTCCCCCAGTGCCCGTTTGCCCCCGCTCAGCCTCTGCCAGCCCCCTCAGCCCCTGCCACAACCACCGCCTGCCACACCGCTGCTGGGAGCGCCGGAAGGTGGCTGCTGCCAGCCCTGATGTGACGCCACGCCGCAGGACTGAGCCCTCGCCCGTGAGTGCCACCTCCCACAGGGACCCCGGGTGCCAGGGCAGCTGCAGGGCACGGCGTGGCTTCTGGCCGAGCCCAGAACCCAGCGCTGATGCCGTCTCTGTCTGTCCTTGGCTGGAGCAGAAGAAGAAGGAGAAGAAGGAGAAGGATCGGGACAACGCCAAGGAGCGCAGCGCCCTGTCCCGTGAGCGCAGCCTCAAGAAGCGGCAGTCACAGCCGGCGGCACAGCCCCGGCTCCTGCCTGCAGCTGACAGCAGGTCGGGACCCCCCACCCTGAGGCTTCCCAGCCTCTGACCCCACCCGAGGGCTGCCCCAGCCCCACTAACACACTCTCTTGCTCTGTTTGCAGCCCCAGCCCCAAGAACCGTCCCTCAACCCCTACCGCCCCAAAGAACCGTCCCTCGTCCCCTGCCACCCCGAAGCACCGTCCCTCGTCCCCTGNGAAGAACCGTCCCTCGTCCCCTGCCACTCCCAAGAACCGTCCCTCGTCCCCTGCCACCCCCAAGGCCCGCCCGGCATCCCCCAGCCCGGCCCTCAGCTCTCCCCACAAGCCTCCCCTGCCTCGAAGTGCCCATTCCTCCCCCAAGGTGCGGGCCAGGGCCCGGGAGGAGCGGGGGGAGCAGGAGGGCCAGGCGAAGGTGCGAGAGAGGAAGGAGGAGGAGCGGGGTCTGGCACCCCCGGTCCTTTCCGAGCCCTCCAAGGTGCCCACAGAGCCGACAGCAGGTGGGTACAGTGTGGCCGGGGAAGTTGTGGGGCTCAGAGAAGCCAGAGCAGCCCTGACGCTGCCTGCCTCCCCCAGCACCCCCAGTCCCTGCGGCCCCCAGCCCTGTGCCGGCCAGCCCCCCAGCCAGACCCCCTGCCGGCACCACGGACCGGGAGGAGGCTGCACGGCTGTTGGCGGAGAAGCGACGCCAGGCCCGGGAGCAGCGGGAGCGGGAGGAGCGGGAGCGCCGGGAGCAGGAGGAGCAGGAGAGGTGGGTGTCATCCCCCTGGCCCCGGCCCTGGCATCCTGCCGTGCTAAGGGCCCCCTCCTTGCAGGCGGGTGCAGGAGGAGCGGGCGCAGCGGGCAGCCGAGGAGCAGAGCCGGCAGGAGGCCCTGGCACGGCAACGGGAGGAGGAGCGGCGGCTGCAGGAGGAACGAGAGGCTCAGGAGAGAGCCCGAGCCGAGCGAGAGGAGATGGAGCGACTGCAGAGACAGGTTGGGGTGATAGGGTGTAGGGGAAAAGGCCTGCAGGGGATGGGGGACAAAGGCAGGGATGGAGGGGGAAGGCAGGGATGTTTTGTGATTCCCTCTCCAGGGGGATGAAGGGGTGAGAACCAGCCCAGCCCCTCAAGGCCCAGGGGGCAAGGTTGTGCTGAGCTGTCCAGGAAGCACATCCTCACAGTCCCTGCCCTGGTCCCTGCCCCATCCCATCTCTCCCTGTTGTGTCTCATCCATTCCTGCCCTGCTGTGACACAGAAGGAAGAGGCCGAGGTGAGGGCACGCGAAGAGGCTGAGCGGCAGCGCCTGGAGCGAGAGAAGCACTTCCAGCGTGAGGAGCAGGAGCGGCTGGAGAGGAAGAAGGTGAGGGTGGGGGGCTCCTCCACGCATGGGGCACGGCAGGTTTTTCCCTGGAAGGGATCCTGCCTGGTGCTAGGGGCGAGTTTGGGTGGCCAGGGCTGTGTGTGAGCCCCTCTGTGACTGCAGCGCCTGGAGGAGATCATGAAGAGGACGCGCAAGTCGGATGCAGCAGACACCAAGGTGGGAGCCTGTCCTCTGTCCCGGAGCACTGGGGACTTGGGGCACTCTACAGAGTGCCTCCTGCCCCTGCCCACAGACCCTCACAGCTCTCCTGTCCCTGCAGAAGAAGGAGGACAAGAAGGTGGTGAACGGGAAAGCAGCTGAGCAGGAAGATGTCCCAGGTGCGTGGGCACCCTGAGATCCTACTTCACCAGCCATGGTCTGGTCCGGGCCATGGCTGAGCCAGGTTCTGCCACATCCTCAGGCCACGAGAAGCACCTGGAGCCAATCTCGAAGGCAGAGGAGCTCCCGGAGACGGAGACCCCAAGCGCAGGGACGCCAGGGGGAACAAAGGGCTTGGTGGGCGAGGGGCTGCAGCCGAGGTGAGCGCGGGGACACTGGGGGGGCTGGGGGGCAGCAGGGCTGGGGCTGAGCCCAGCCCTCCCATCCCGCAGCTCCAAGGAGGCAGCGGCCCTGGTGAACGGCATGCAGCCCGGCAAGCACGAGAATGGCTTCTCGGGCACCGAGGGCTCCAAGGAGCTGCGGGATATCTCCCACCATGGTGGTAGCCCCGGCAGCATCATCCCCTTCGGAGACAAGGAGCCCTTCCTCAAGCAGGCCGTGGTGAAGCCCCCGCAGGTGACAGGTGAGTAGCGGGAGGGGTGTGAGGGGACAGTGCTGTGCGTGCCTCAGGCTCACACTGCTCTCCCCACCCGCAGAAGTGCTGTGAGGGCCTGGCCGATGTTCCCAGGGGCCACTGCCTGCGTCCTGACCCCGGCGGCCCACGCAGACCCGTAGCTGTCGTCAGCACACGACCCTTGCTGCTCCTCCTGGACGCCCGGGGGCTGTGGGACCCTGGCAAGGATGCCTGGCTCCTCTCTTTGTCCTCGTTTTTATTTCATGTTGTTGGATTTTTTATTTTAAATATGCACCTTATCAGACTGACAGCCCACCCTCACAGCCTGCCGGAGCCGCCCCAGACGTGTGGTGTAATGATGTAGTTATTTAACTCGCTGGGTACAACGTCTGTGAATACTGTAAATAGAGCCGGCCGGGTGTGGGGATGCTCTGAGGGGCTTGGGGAGGTGGGGGTCACAGCTCCCTCTCCCCACATTCCCCCGCATGTCCGTGTGTCCGGTGTTGCCGGGCCCGGCCGGCACCACGCTGCTCTGTGCCGTTGTGACAGTGTTATGCATCCAGACAACCTTTGACAACAATTAAAAGTGGACAATGCCCTCGGCGTGCCTCTCTGTGTCCGGGGAGGGGACTGGACGGGTCCCTGCCCGCGCCTCGGTGCTCCGCAGGGCTGGGCAGGGCAGCGCAGGCCTGGGTGCTCTGCCGGCCCCCACAGCACCGGGGCAGGTTCGGCCCCGTGCCCAGGCTCGGCCCCGGACTGCACACTAGCACTGGCCACTCCATCAGCTCCGTCCCAGCGATAGGCGTGGGGGGGG
>VZRR01010285.1:2933-21100 GCA_013398015.1 Oreocharis arfaki | reverse complement strand
GCAGCGAGGAAAAACCTCTCCCGGGAGGTCCCGCAGGAGAGAACTCCGCAGTTATTCCGAGCCAGCGATTTCCGCAGCTGAATTTATGAAATGAGATGTTGAAGGTGTTTTAAAGGCAGCCTGCGGGCGGGCAGGAGCGCGCTGCTCTGCCAGTGGCTTCCCTGCGGTGGCAGCTCACGGGATGAAACCGTTCCACGGGATAACGGAGCCGTGTGAGGCCGTGACTGCTCCGTGAAACAGCTCAGCTGGGAGAATTCCAGAGTCCTGGAACGGTTTGGGTTGGAAGGGACCTTAAAGATCATCTCATTCCACCCCCGGCCACGGGCAGGGACACCTCCCACTGTCCCGGGGTGCCCCACCCCTGTCCAACCTGGATTTGGGCACTGCCAGGGATGGGGCAGCCACAGCTGCTCTGGGAAAGAGGAGGGCTGGAGATGAAGGTTGGAGATGGGGGTTGGAGATGAAGGTTGGAGATGGGGGTTGGAGATGAGGGTTGGAGATGAGGGTTGGAGAAGAAGGTTGGAGATGAAGGCTGGAGATAAGGGTTAGAGATTAAGGTAGGAGATGAAGGTTGGAGACAGGATTGGAGATGAAGGCTGGAGATAAGGGTTGGAGACGAAGGTCAGAGATGAAGGTCGGAGATGAAGGTTGGAGATGAAGGTTGGAGATGAAAGTTGCAGATGAGGGCTGCAGATGGATTTGGTGGCTCTGGGCCCAGGCAGAACCGCCGTGCAGCGTGTGGGGTTTTCAGTCCAGCACAGACCGGGTGCCCAGGGCAGGTACCCACAGAGAGACCCCCAGCTCTGCAGGTGCCCTGAGCACCCACCCCAGCGTGATGCTCCTGCGGGATCACACCTGTGACACCCCAAAACCCAGCGGTACCCCACACCCGTGGCACCCCATCCCTGCCGCACCCCACATCCACGGTGCCCCACACCTGTGCCATCCCACACACCTGGGGCACTCTACACCTGTGGAACCCCACCCTGACAGCACCACCCACACCCGGGGCACCCCATCCCTGCTGCACCCCACATCCACGGTGCCCCACACCTGTGCCATCCCACGCACCCGAGCCTCCCCACCCCAGGACGGGCTCACACCAGCCCTACCCCACCCCACCCGCAGGGCCTGGCCAGCCCTGGCCTGAGGACACCAGGCCGCCCCTGGCACCCGCGATGTCCCCTCGCCCCGCCGGACCCTCCCGCCAAAACAGATCAGCCCCCTCATTGATTATTCATGAGGGGGCGTGGCCTCGCGAGAGGGCGTGATAGGCCGGGCGTGCTTTGCGTAGTGGGGGCGTGGTGTTAATTTAAATATTCATGAGATGGGCGGGGACAGCGCGGGCGGGAAAAGCCCCGCGAGAGCCGCTCGCGCCCCGCCCCCCCCCTCCCCCTCGCGCCGACAGGGCCAGCGGGCGAAAAGGCGGGAAAGGTCGTTATTACCCAAAATTCGCATAAATTCACCCCAAAAAAGGGCCCGAGCTGCCGGCAGCGCTAACGAAACGCCGCTGGGGGAACACGCTGCTCTTGTCTGCAATCATTTCCTCCCTCCAACACGTCTGTGGCCGCACAGGCAGCGACCAAATCGAAACTCGCCGTGTTGGTTTTTAATGTCTGCCAACATTTCTGCTGCCGGCTGAGGCTCACAAACACAGCTGTGCTGCCTGTACACACCCGCCTCTGCTCCCAACACCAGAACCCCTTTTAACCCCAACAGGTAGCAACGTTTGACTGAAATGAGGCTTTAAAGAGTTGAATTTAAATAATAATAATTTCAAAATGGGGGCTTGGGGTTCTTTCCCCCTCAGGGACACGGGGTTTGCTGACCTCACTGCCCCATCCCCGGCTGCTCCCTCAGAGCTCCCTGTGGGCGCCCGGCCTGGGGTGTTTGTGGAGAGGGGGTTTCCCTGAGGTAAAAGACGGCTGATAAAGTGTTTTATGTGAGTACCATCAACTGTGAGACACCCTCTGTTAATTTTATGTCGGTTTTGGGGTGCAGGTCCCCCATTTCAGCCCTTTAGCCACGAATTTTGGTAGGCTGGGGGGAGAGGAGCCATGGCAGAGGACACAGCCTGGCCCATCCTTTGGCCTAAAGGTCATAGCCCGTCTGAATCTGACCCCAAAACACAGGTAAAAGGTCAAAAATAACCCATTTCATCAAATATTGAAGCCTGAGGAGCAAATCCAGGCTGGAATGAGGGAAAAAGAAGCTCTTTTTAGTGTTTTCCCCCTCTGTTGGGAGCCAGCCCCCTCACACCACAACCCGGCCGCCATCACCAGCAGGGCCAGGAACCCTCAGCTCTGCTTTAAACTCACATTATTTTCCAATTTGGGTGGTTTTGGGAGCGATTTGCACCATCAGCCTTACATAGAGCCTTTATCATAAATAAAAACACTTTTTTTAAACAAAATTTTTCAGTGTAGGTTAGGGGAAACAAGTATTAAGGTAACTCCATGGGTGCACTCGGTGCTTTAATGTTTGGCATCTCCCACTTAGGCTTGTACTTTAAAATGATTATTTTATATTATCCTATTTTCTTCCATTCCGTTTTATTTTATTTTTATACGACGAAGGACAAGAGAAAATGGGGGGAAAAAAAAAAACGAATGAAAACCCCCATCGAGTTAATATTCAAAGCCACTGGGTTTATGCTCGCGGTGATGAGGAAGGGAAAGGGAAACGTCCCAAACCAATCTCCAAAGTAAACACCCTTTTAGCAATAAATGTTTGCCAAACGCTAACACAGGGCTCCGAGAAATATCAGGGCTAAAGTGCATCCATTAGCAGGAGTTTAGCGACTGCTTAAGGGCGACATGGGTGGAAGTTGATGCTTCTGGCCTTGTAAACAAATTAGTTTATAGCGACAAACAAGATGACCCTTCTTAGCTAATGTTATGAGTTTAGCTTGTTAAATATTTAACATTTACCTTTCAATTTCCAGTGTGGATTAAGCAGCTCTCCAAACACTGGTGTCCCAGCAGCAGATGGAGATGCACAGCCCATTGCCCCGCTCTGGCTCAACTCCCTAAGAAATTTAAAAAACAAAACAAAACCACATTAAGTCAAAGAGGAAGCAAATGGGAGCTTTCAGGAAAGGCTTTTAAAACTGGCTGTTTGCACTCATTTTTATTTACATTAATTTTGTCTGGCTCTGCTCTGCATTAAAACAGCGATAATCAATTTAACTTCGACCAGATCGGACAGGAAGAGACAAATACTAGAGAAATACTTTCCAAATCTTTGCTGGTGGCCAAGGATTTTGCCCTTCCACAACTGGAGATCCAAGGTAAGATTTTTGAAAAACCACTGAAAGATCCCACAAATCCCCAGAGCTCCAGACAGAAATGAGAGTGGGAAGAGATGAAAGTACCATAGGATTGCAGCTTTATTTCTAAAGCCTGGATCACAAATATGCACCAGATTCAGCCAAGTTTAGTGGTGCTGGTTATAAAGAGGGAATAGGCTGATTTTTGTGTGGTCCACAAGGAATTCACATGGAATCCACGATTCTCTGTGTAAAATTCCTTGCTTTTAGGAGACGAGCATTTTTAATATGATTTTATCCAGAGGTGATTTTTCTTAAAGGTGTCACGTCAGTTTTCTCTCCTAAAATCCTGACCCCGCTAATTTTAGCAGCAGCTACATTCGCTCACAAGCCCTGTGAAAGTTTTCAGCTGCTCGAGGGAGCCAGAAATATCCTATAGCTGAATTAAAAACGCTCCCAGTGAAGTAAAAAACCCCTTAAATGTCCAATTCCAAGCCTCCCCAGAGCCGGCCAGCCCCGTGTGTAACCCTTTTTCCCAAAATGCCTCAATTCCTCGGCACAGAACAGAGCCCCCATTGTGTTCCCCCATTTCCCCTCCGTGCAATATCAGGGAGTCTGGCCCGAGTGGTTTTGTAATAAACAGGGAGAATGTTTGGAGCTTGTCGTCTGTAATTTTGTAAATTTGTAATCCCGGGAACAATGGGGTTCATTCTCCGGGAGAATTTCCCACTGCTGGTGGCTGGGATGTTGCACTGCAGCTTGGAGCGGCTCCAGGGATGTTCCAGCCGGCGCTGCCAGCTCCTGGAATTATCCTGCAGCGCTCGTCCTCCTCCTTGGCAATGCCCCCGGAGCCTCAGCTGCTGGAATCCGGGAGCAGTGTGAAAAATCTCAGTTAGAACATCAATTTAAGACACAGCGAGTCCCCAGCTCCCAGTGTTGCCCGACATTGTGAAGTGTGGCTGTTCTAGGGACTCAAACCCCAGAAGGTAAATCAAACAATCCGATTTATTGGTGCTTTCGAAGCTCGTTTTCAGCCCTTTGTGATTTTGGAAAAGCTTGAGGTACTGACGTTTTCACGGGGCAATACCGAATCATTTATTTTTATATCACGAATACAGTAATTATATTAAATTAATATCATGATCTCAGTGCACCAGCTCGGTGCTGCAGGAAAAGAAGGGTTTGAAGCATCTCTTTGGTGCTTTCGATCTCTGATTTGGTGCCCCACAAGCACACGGACCAGTAATTATCACCCTGAAGGAACGGTGATGGTCCTTCCAGTAACAGCCCTGTAACTTTGGTGTTCTGTTGAATAATTAGTGTGACGAATTAAAACCATGTTGTTAATTACTGCAGCTTGTACCCTCACACGTAATTCCCCGAGAATTCCCTTTCAGAGCCGTTTCTCCTCACTCCCTGTGGCTCCCTCCTCGGCTGTGCCCCCAGCGCTTCGGTCTTTCCCTCCTCCAGAATCAGCCGAAGCCTCCAATCCCCCAGACATTATTCATGCTTTATACATTGAATTATTAGCTAGAATGCATTTTATTCCTTATGTACCAAAAGTTTTTCAGCGAATCCCTTTCACTGCGCCCAACCCGAGCAGTTTATCCCACGCACAGACGAGGTTTTCACACTCTCTGTGTCTCCGAGGGAGTCATTTCCTCTCAGCCTCATTCTGGGAGCTTTTTCCTCCTCAGAAAATCAGACTTTAATAATTTTTTTTGGGTTTTTTTTGTTTTTTTTCCTCCAGCTTCAATTGATGGGAACACGGGAGCAATGACCTCGAGCGCAGGGAGCAGCTGCACCTCGACCCCCAGGCAGAAGCAGAGGCGGAGCAGCCGCCGCTCCTGCCACACCCCGGGCAGGGATTCCCAGGCTCTGTCAGCGCTGGGGGATTTCCAAACCCTTCCCTTAGAGATCTTCCAAATGGTGTTGAATTATCTCTCAGGTGAGGAGCTGGTCAGAAACCTCAATATCTGAGAACTACCATCGATTTTTTTTTTCATTTATGGAACCTTATTATTGAAAATGTTGCAGCTTTTCAGTAGTTAAAGTCGTTTTATGGGGCTTTAACTCTGAATTTTCAGCTTTTAGGTATGGGAAAACAACCGACCAAAATTTCAACGATAGTTACAATCTATTTGAAGTTGGTTTTTTGCCTATCAAATGTGGAAATTATTCCTTAGATCTGTCCGTTTCTAATTACTCCCCCTTTGCTGGCAAAGGAGATTCAACAGTAATTAATTTGTGTTTTATTTATAAACCTTATTTCTCGGCCTGCTTTTGAAGTCAGAAGGAGCGATTGACTCGTGATCAGCATCTTCCCTCGCAGTAGGGATTTAGGAGTGTCCTGGGCTTTGCTTTTCCAGTGAAGGACATCAGCATGCTGAGCATGGTGTCCAAAACCATCAGCAGCCGCCTGGTTAATTACATCTCCACCTCGTCAGGGACCCGCCGGCTCCTGCTGCAGGACTTCCACAGCCCGGAGCTCCCCGGCAGGAAGGAAGGAGCCTCCATTCTGGAGCACTACAAATCTCTAGGTGAGAGCACGACTCACTTAAAAGCTTCCTCCTGGTGTGTGCCTTGACGGGGAAACGCTGAGGACGTGGCCCAAACCACCGCACCAAACAACCCTTTCCAACACCGAGGAATTGCCTGAAATCCTTCCAAAAACCTCTGAGTTATGGAAAAACCCCTGCGTGTGCTGCCTCCTCTGGGTGTCCTTTTTCCGGAGAGCAGGCAGAGGCTCGGCCTGCGGGAGGAGGCGTTCCCAAATTCCCTCTGTTTGGAGCCCGGCGCTGGGAAGTGCAGCGGGAACCGAGGCTCCCAGGCCCCGGGCAGCCGAAGGAATGCGGCTGCTCAGCCCGCGGGGTCTCCCTTTGGAGCAGCTCACATTCCTTAGGCTGGGAAATGCGGCCCTTAAGCCCAGCCTAACTCGGGAGCGACCAACACCGGCTGCCTTGCTCGTTTTCAAAGCACGTTGGTTCTGATTTGCTCTGCATCGTTCTGTCAGAGGGGGAAATGAAATGAAAACATCAGTGGGTTCATATTTACCGTTCCCTGTCTGATAAAAAAAAATGTGTATTTGACAGAGAAATGAATGCCAGGGTTAGAGGGAGAATTATAAATACGGGTTGAACTGCAGACATTAAGTAAAGGCATTAAAGACATTAAATAAAGGCATTAAAGACATTAAACGAAGGCATTAAAGACATTAAATAAAGACATTAAAGATATTAAATAAAGGCATTAAAGACATTAAACGAAGGCATTAAAACATCAAATCACACAAGGTAAAGGAGAGCTAGTAAAATAATATAGAACAAAAACCCATAGTTAGCAAGCCATGGATGTTTTGAGGTATCTTCAAACACCTCTTAAAATGAATCTTAGCGTTTCCTTTTAAAAAGGAAGCCCAAAACCTTGAAACCCTTTTTAAAAAAATCAGCATTAGCTGGGGCTTTGTAGTAATCTCACCCAAAATGGCACCTTGTTATTGCGATGTGGGTGTGAACCCACCCCTGCAGGAGCCGTGGGAGTGAAACACCCCCTTTTTAAAATATAAACGCATTGGCTGTGTCTGTGTCACGGTGGGAGGCTCGGGGGAAGGGCTCAGGCAGGGCTGGCTGCAAAATCAATATTTACACTGCAGCAGGAAAAAACTGCCGTGGAAAAGCACCTTTTGCTCCAGGCTTTTTTTTTCACCCCCCACACGGTTTTGCCCTCGCGGATGGCTCCAGCCTGGAGCGTAGCTAAGCTGTCCCAACAGCTGCTCCTCGGGGAGTGCTCTCCAAAGCCTGATCTAGTCCATAAAAAACGGCCTTGGCTGAGCTTTGGGGCAGATCCGAGGCTGATGAATAAATTATGGCTGTCGTGCAGGAATGCTGACACGCTTCTGAGGAAGGGAAGAGTCACCTCAGATCCGCAGTGAATCCACAAAGTACTTTCTGACCTTGGAAAATAAGGATGTATTTTTAGGATGGGTTTTTTTTTTTTCCTGGAGAAAAATTTCCTTTTTTTTTTTTTTTCCTCCCTGTTCCCCTGGGAAACTCCAAGCTTTTCAGTGGATTCCTTGATTAATTAACAAGCAGTGTATATATATTTTATTCTGGTGAAAGGCTTTGAGTGCAAGCTGTTAACCCAGTTTCTATCAGGAGTGTGGAAGAAATTCTTCTCAACAACCAGCTGTTCCCCAGGATAATGAGCTCCAGACTCTGACATCCCAAACATGCCTGGATAGTACAATAAATTTCCATCTCTGCTATGTCTTACATTAGGAAAATCCAGAATATTTGCTTTTTAGAGCGTGTGGCTATCCTGAAAAAATTTTGGGGATGATGTAAGGGGAAAACCAGCCTTCCCTGGGGTGCTTTCAGAAGAGGTGCAACAAGTTACCATTTCTGTGCAGTGTTTTGAACAGCTGTAATTCCCAAACCCATGCAGTCATTCCAACACAGCTCCAACCGTGAGTAACAGGGGCTTTAAACAACGCCATAAACGACTTACAGCGGGTGCAGGAAGCTGGAAACTCCCTGAAAAAATTCCTTTGGGGAAAAGACAGCCCTGCTACCCCTACTCCAAACACAAACCGCTGCTCCTTTCACCTTGGAGCAGCAGCTTTTTCTCCGGGCCTGCGTTTTCAGGCTGTGGTTTTGTTCCAGGGGTGCTGCAGCGGTGCCTGAGCACCCCCAGAGCTGTGTGTGTTTGACCCCTCTGTCCCAGGGCTGCTGCTCAAGAGGTGCACCCTGCTGCTGCCCACCAGGGACAGGCTCAAGTACGTGCACAAGGTGCTCTCAGGGGTAAGTACTCGAGGGGCTGTGCGCAAAATACTCTCAGGAGTAAGCCCACCTTCCTTCCACCAGCGTTCCTCGCTGTCCTTTGTGCTCACAGCACGAGGTTATTTCCTCTGGAATGGTCACCAGTGATACCAGGACGAGAGGACACGGCCTTCAGCTGTGCCAGGGGAGGTTTAGGCTGGACATTTAGGCCGGATATTAGGAAAAAATTCTTCCCAGGAAGAGTGATTGGGCTGCCCAGGGAGGTGGGCACCGTCCCTGGAGGTGTTTGAAGAAACGCTGGGTGTGGCACTCAGGGCCGTGGTTTGGTTGATGAGGGGGTGTCAGGTCATGGGTTGGACTTGATGTTCTCAGAGGTCTTTTCCAACCTGGTTAATTCTGTGATTCTTTGCTGGAGTTTATCACCACCGAGTAATCAATGTATTGATTTGGAATCAGTCTCTTTATAAGATCAATACCGAACTCCAGCGTGTTGGACACGAGGCTGTTCCACTGAGATCCCACCTTCCCAGGCTGCTGGTTCTCAGCTCCTCATCGTCTCATGGGCTGCTAAAAACTCTGCACAACCCTTCATGGAAGTTTTCCTTCCTGAAAAGAAGGGTTTTCCTCCCTGAAAAGAAAGGGTTTCCTCCCTGAAAAGAAGGTTTTTCCTCCCTGAAAACAAGGGTTTTTCCTTCCTGAAAAGAAGGTTTTTCCTCCCCGAAAAGAAGGTTTTTCCTCCCTGAAAATCAGGTTTTTCTTCCCCAAACCCTTTTGTACACCCTCAATTTCGACTCAACGCTAAACCCTAAAGCACCATAACTCCTTCCAACAACTCACTCCCATAACATTCCCATACCTCACGCAAGGAGGGGAGGGAATCCTCCTGAACCTCCCTGCTTTGAGGGACACGAGGAGCACAGAGAATTCTCCAACACAAAGACGAACCACTGCCGTTTGCCCTTGCAGGTTTCCTGTTTCAAGCTGAACGGTTGTGCCAGTCCTCTGCACTGCTTGGGCTTGCAGTGCTATGGGGTGTTCTTACAGGTACAGTATCCCCGTGGGCAGAAGGCAAGTATCACAAACAACAAAGAAAATTAGGGCAGTTTTCTAAATTCATCCGTGTTTTGCAAGAGTTTTTAGAAGCATGAGCTGGTTTTGGAGTGGTTTGGGGCGCTGTTTATTCACACAGTTCCCGAGTTTTCTTTCTGCTGCTGGAAGTTGCTGATTTGACTCCCGAGGATTCCTTGGCCTGGATTTCTCTCCCAGCCAGTCTGGGTTTTGATTAGGAATTTATGACCTAAGAAGGGGAGAAGGGGAGCGTTTTATCCCACAGCTCCAAACCCACAGGTCAAGAGCAGAGATGCTTTAGTTTCAAGGGGAATGGCTCCATACTTTCTGCTTGTGACAGCTTAAAATTAACGTAAAAAAAAATTAAATTTAAAATCTTCTCTCAGAAGAGCAGGTGATTATTTGGTGCTGGGACGTTTTGTAGAAAAAACCTTCCACTTAAGGTTCACAAATCAGATTTTGGAACACCCTCAGCAGTTTTGGGTTCTGGGAGGCATCAGGCTGATGAACCCCTGCTTTCTAACGCTTCAAACTTTGTTAGAAAGTTCCTTTTCTGGCCAATTTCGGTGCCGAGGCCTTCAGCAGCACCTGAGGCAGGCGATGGCTTCCCTGCCCTCCT
Source organism: Oreocharis arfaki (assembly GCA_013398015.1). Classification (NCBI taxonomy): domain Eukaryota; kingdom Metazoa; phylum Chordata; class Aves; order Passeriformes; family Paramythiidae; genus Oreocharis; species Oreocharis arfaki. Next base: position 11,367 of record VZRR01010285.1, on the reverse strand, counting down.
CAGGCTCCTCACTCAGGTACGGCCCTTCCCTCCCTCCCCTGGGAGCCCGCAGGACGAACCGCGTTTATCCTCTGTGAGCACTGGCATTGCGAGCCGAATTTCTGCTCCGTCTCCTCATTTTCACCCCGTTCCCCCTCCCCTCCAGATCCTCACGGCAGGCTGGGATGAGCTCGAGTGCCACCGGGTGTTCAACTTCCTCTGGGAGCTGAGCAACTTAGCCAGGAAAGTGCAGACGGTTGTCAGCGGCAAACCAGGTAACCCGGAGCAGCCGGGGATCCCAAAAACCCCAAAAAGTGCCGGCACGGGGAGGGCAGGAAATGGCTCCTGATTGCTGCAAACGGAACGTGGGTGGCACCGAGGGGGGTTTGGCTCTGCTCAGCCAGGGTTCCTGACTCTGCTGGGTGGTCTGTGGGCATCCCACAGCGAGTTCTCGGCCTTCACGTGGATGGACACGGCTGTGTTCTCCTCACCCAGAGCAGAGAGAAGTGCTCTGGTCTCTGCAGGGGAGAGATTTGTCTTGAGAGGCCTTCAGGTCATTCCATTATCAATCCAGAGCATCTGTTGTGCCTCTACATCGTGGATTTGAGTCTTTCCTGCTCTAGACCAGCGACATCAATGGGAAAGGAGCCCAATTAGAAATAAATCGACGCATTAAAAATGAGGTTTAACATTTCCCAACCCCAACACTGACGGGACAAACGCCTCTCAAGAAATCCTCCCATTTCCCAACCCAGAGCGGGGACTTTTCTGTGGAACACTTCATCCACGGCCACATCCCCCTTCCCACATTGCCAAACCCCAGGAACCAAACCCCACAGCCCGTGGAGGCTCCCAGAGGCTGCACCCACAGACCCCCACAGCCCGAATGAGGGCACAGCACCAAAACCAGCCACACTCGGGCACTGAGAGACGAAACCCGAATTAAACACGTTGAGAAAAACCCCCCCTTCCCCTTGCTGTGAGGAAGCCATGGTTTGAACGGAGGGAAGCTCAGGAATTCCTGACCCCAGCCCCGGTTTCCCAGGCAGCGCCCGCAGGCTGGAGCTGCGGATCCGCCTCTACTGCCGGGGGGTGCTGCTGCCGGCCGGCAGCCACCGCAGCGACTCCGCCTTCTGGCTCACGCGCATCCTCAAGCCCTGGCCCATGGTCAACCAGGCCCGCCTGCTCTACATCATCTTCGGGCCCGTGTCCTCCCTCGATGGTGAGCGCAAAGGGCGGGCAAAATCGCGGGGAGGAGATTTTCTTGCAGGAAACCCACCCCCCAAAAATGTGATGGTGTTGAAATGATGGGATCGTGGAATGGCTCCGGTTGGAAGGGACTTTAAAGCCCATCCAGTGCCACCCCTGCCATGGGCAGGGACAGCTTCCACCAGCCCAGGGTGCTCCCAGCCCTGGCCAGCCTGGCCTTGGACACTTCCAGGGATGGCGCAGCCACAGCTGCTCTGGGAATTCCATTCCAGCCCCTCACCACCCTCACAGGGAGGAATTTCTTCCTCAAACCCAATCTAAACCTGCCCTCTGTCAGTGTGAAGCCGTTGCATTGCCTAGGAAAGAAATTGTTCTGCTCAAGCAGACATCACTAATGTACCTAAAAATATGTATGTATAAAATATAAACGATAAAATAATTGAAATTGAAATTTATTTATTTTAAAAAATATATGAATTATTTATATACACACACTCACACAGGTATAAGTTACAATTCAACTGAAGAAATTAAATGACACCTCTACTCCTCTATTCTCCCCTGCTTTGGGGCAGACTTAAACCCACCTCAAAGAAGCCCCCACTTCCCTGAAGGGAAACACATTTCCTCACTTAATCATTAAACCTGGGGTTCTTTGAGTTTCACTCACGCTGCAACCCCCACTGAAAGGACAGAAGGGAAAGAGTCCCGGAGCCTCACCTGAATTCCCCTCCTCTGCCCCTGCTGCGAGGCTCAGTTCAGCAACTTCCTTGTTTAGAAGAAAAATGTCACTTAATAGCAGTTGTGATTAATATATCGCTCAGGACACGTGGTCTGGCAGAAAATGATAGAAGGACCGACAGATGAGAGCAGTCTGAAGGGTTTAGCTGATGCAATTAAGCTGCTGTATGGTACAGAAGCTAGAGAATGGACAGCAGATGATGTTATCAGTCTTGTGGATGAGCTGTCAGGTGTGTTTTTGCCTTTATCATTAATCCCTGGGATTACAGATCCTCACGTTTTCCAAATCCAGCTGTGTGCTGCAAAGCTCCTCGCCGTAGCTGTGGCTTGATTGGAAAAGTCACCACGCTGGGAAGCCAGGCTGGGATAAGAGAAAGTCCCTCACACATCCAGGCTGGGACAAGAGAAAGTCCCTCACACATCCAGGCTGGGATGAGGGAAAGTCCCTCACACATCCAGGCTGGGATGAGGGAAAGTCCCTCACACATCCAGGCTGTCTTTCCCCACGGGGGAAATGCTTTAAGGATCCACGCAGACCTTGAAAACTCAAATCTTGCCTTGAATTATTGAGGAAACGTTGTCCAAACACGGAGTTTGCTCAGGCAAAATCCTCCTGAAGGGTTTCAACAGCTGCACTGAGAGTTTTGGCTGAGGTCGTGTCACAGAGCTGGTGTGGGGAGCTCTGCTTGCTGCTGGCAGGGATTGTTGGTGCGATTTCTTTTTGCTCAGAGGTGACTGAAACCCTCTCTCTCTCCCTCTCCACCATCCCAAAGTGCTTCCCCAGGAGTGGCTGATGGAGAACAACGCTCGGCTCCTCCTCCTGAGTGGGAACAGCATCTGCTTCACCTTCCTGGCCAGCAAAGCTGTGAATGGCCGAGCTGTGGAGCTGGCCAGGCTCATGGTCTTCATGGCTCTGGTGAGTACAACTCAACAAGGCCTCTTTGCCCCCAGATTTGCTGCCTCAGGCTGGAAAGTCTTCCCCACACACCAGGAATAAATCCAGCCAGAAGCTGGGTGCTCCTCCACCACCACACCCCTGGAAGCTGGCAAGCCTTGAGGGGAAACACCACCAGCAAGAGGTTCAGAATTCCCTGAATTCAGCCAGCCTTGGACACTGCCAGGGATCCTGGGGCAGCCACAGCTGCTCTGGGCAACAAAAATAACCAATCCAGTGTCGTGATTGGGAGGAAATATTTATTTTAAATTACTTCTCTTGCTAAGAGATCCCTGGTGCCATGGATGGTGCAACCAAGAGTGTTTGAAAATCTGTCCCAGCTCTGTGTCCTTGTCACAACCCCTGATTTTCCAGGCACAACTGATCCAGAACCAATCCTGAATCATAAAAGGTGTGGTTTTAACCCTTCCTTTGCCCTCCAGGTGTGTGAGAAGGACCTGTACTGCATGGACTGGGCAGTGAAGATGATGCAGAAGGTCTGCAAGGTTTTCAGCACTCCCTGGGAGAGAAACAACTTCCTGCAGTGCCTGGAGAACACCTTTGCTCACATGCTCATGGACATGCTGCAGGCAGTGCTGGCCGGTAAGGCTCGGCCCCTGGGCCTGGGCCAGCTCCTGGATCAGGTTCTGGAGCTGCCCGTGGCACCCAGGAGCAGCCTGGGCTTCCCTCCCTCCCCAGGCAGGGCAGTCCTGCAGAGCCTGAGGGCTTTGGTAACATAAAACCACAGAATTCCGGAACGGTTTGGGTGGGAAGGGACCCTAAAGCTCATCCAGTGCCACCCCTGCCATGGCAGGGGCATCTCTCACTGTCCCAGGCTGCTCTAAGCCCTGTCCAGCCTGGCCTTGGGCACTGCCAGGGATCCAGGGGCAGCCACAGCTTCTCTGGGCCCCCTGTGCCAGGGCCTGCCCACCCTCACAGGGAGGGATTCCTTCCCCAAATCCCCTCCTGAATCCATTTCTCCATCTGTAAAAGAGCAGCAGTGATACCTGAATCTGTAAAGTTCTGGAATCCCAAAGGATTTTAGGTTGGAAGGGACCTCAAAGCTCAGCTCATCCCATCCCACCCCTGCCATCCCTGATGCTGATCCCTGGACAGGTCTTTCACTGCCTCATAAAGCAAATCCAAATCCAAGTAAATCCAAGGAGCAGATGGTTTTTGGAGCAGAATCATGGAATGATTTGGGTTGGAAGGACCTTAAATCCCATCCAGCCCCATGGGCAGGGACAGCTCCCACCATCCCAGATTGCTCCCAGCCCCATCCAGCCTGGCCTTGGACACTGCCAGGGATCCAGGGGCAGCCACAGCTTCTCTGGGCAACAAAAATAACCAATCCAGTGTCATAATTAGGAAGAAACATTTATATTAAATTCATTCTCTTGCTAAGGGATTCCTGGTGCCGTGGATGGTGAAACCAACAGTGGTTTAAAACCCATCCCACCAGAAAGCTGGGCCCAAGCCCCCTTTGGGCTGAGCCTAAACCTGCACCAGCTGCTGCTGCTGCCCTGCTGGAGCCTCAGGGCCGATGGTGGAGCTGAGGAACACCCTGCTCAGCTCGGACAGATCCTTGTCCTGACACACCATTGTTCTCCTCTGCGTGTGGAGAGGAATCCAGGAGGGACCCTCCTGTGTCCCTTCCCAGCTGTGCTGCCCTCAGGCTGGTGGTAAATCCCAGCCCGCAGCACAGGCTGCTGCTCCCCTCTGCTGAGAGCTCTGCCTGAGGACGATGCAGCTCCAGGGATGAGCTGGGCACGGTGCTCAGGTTCACTGCTCCTCCCCCGTGCTTTCTGTGCCCTGGCAGGGGAGCAGGACGAGCAGGACAGCAGCTTCCTGAACCTCTTCCACCTGGTGAACGCACAGGCAAACTTCCACAAGGAAATCCTCTACCTGGCCATGGGCAGCGCCAGCAGCACCACCTGAGTTCCACGGACCCCTCCTCTACTCCTGCTGGATTTCTCTCCCTCCTCCTTTGAACTTTTGCCGAGAAGTTATTCCCATTATTCCTTAAATTCCCGTCCCGGTGTCAGCCCAGCTGAGAGAGCTCGTGGAGGGCTCGGGGAGCGGAATTCTGCTCCTGCAGGGAGGAGGGCCGGGGCCTCTCCGTTGGGAACACAGGCTGAGTTCTTTTCCCACCGTGCCTGTTTGCACACACAATAAACACGACGTGGTTTCCATGTTTGACGTGCAGACACCGAGTGAAGCTCGTGTTATCTTAGCCCGGAACCCAAAACATTCTCCTCTCTTGGATTTGTTTTCTCTTGGGAGCCGGAGGAGAAAGGGAGGGGTGGGATTTGAGGAGCTGCGTTTTCCCAGCTTGCCGGGGTCTCTGGCTCAGGCTCTGTGACAGAAATGCAGTTGGCACATTCAGCTTTGGCTGAAGGTGATTTCTGGCAGCAATCCCAGTGCTTTGATCCATCAAGGCGTTTTCTTCCTCTCCGTCTCCAGGTTTTTACAAAGCAGAAGGAACTTTGAATCTCTCCCCCTGCCCTGGGTACCAACTGCTGAAGTGTTTTAGGGTTTAGACCCCCATTAACCACATTCAGTCAGAACACGGGTTCATCACGTGGATAAACGTTGGCTGCTTAGAGAAAGGTTTGATTTTCTGCTCTGTTGCCTTCCAGACAAACCCATGTGAGGGCAGTAAAAGGCGCTCACGCCCCGTGTGCTCTTTGCAGCCTCCAGGTGATGGAAGAGCCGCTTTCCCCACCTCAGTATTCCCTTTCCCAACCTCTCCGACTTCCTCCAGCAGCAGGATTTCCCACATTTCGCTCGGGGAGTGTGGGAACAGCTGAAGTGGCACCGATTTACCTCAGCTGCCCCCACCTGCTCCCACCAACAACAACCTGGAAGCAGCTCGGGAGTTGCTCTGAAGTTTGTGCGCTAAAAATCCTCTCGACTTTTGCGGAATAGACAATTCCAGGCGGGATTTCGCTCCGGGACATCCACTGGTCCTTGCAGGTGCCGGTAGATGGCAGAGGTGAAACCTTCCCTGAGCGCGGCAGCTGCTGGAAAATGCTGGGAACTTCCCTTTTCCCCCCTGCCTGTCTGAAGGTGATGTTGAAGGGCGCTGCAGCGCCGCGGTTGTGCTGGGATTTCTGAAGGCAGAGAAATTCCAGGCTCTGCTTTCTACTCCGGGAACCGAACTTGGCCGAGCTGATTCCCGAAGAACCCAAAATACGAGGAGAAAACACGCTCGGAGCGAGAACAGCGCCGGGAAAACGCCGCCAGGAAGCCGCCGGGGCGGAATCCGCAGCCCAGCTCCTCGTGTGTCCCTTTTATCCTCGGGAATCGCTGCCGATGAATTATCCCGGCAGACGGGAGCAGGAGAAGGGAGCAGAGCCCGGCGCTTTGTGTGTCCCTGTCCCGCCGTGTCCCGGCTCGTTCCCGGCCGCGGGGCCGCAGCCGCCGTAAATTCCAGCCAGGCACAAGGGGGGCCTTCCTGGGAAAAGGGAGCTCTTTGATTCCCTGGAGCAGCCGGCGGGGCTGGAATGTCAGCCCAGCACGGCGCTGCCGAGCGCCGGCTCCTCATCAATTATTGACGGCTTTATTAATTGGCATTAACTGCCCCGGCTCTGGCTCTCACAGCGGCTCAGGGAGCGCTTGGGGATGGGTTTTGCCTCATTTCCATCAAAATTCCCGAAGGGTTGGAGCCCGATCCCGCCCGATTTGGGATGGGCTGGGAAATGACACCAGCCCCGCACCCTCCTTTCCCAAATCCCCCTTGGATCAGCTCCCACAATTGAACACCGAGGAGGGCCCAGGTCCAGAGGAGCCCCCAGGGCTGGGGGGACTTGAGAAAAGGGCGATTTTCCTTCTGCTGTCAGATTTTAACTGCTGGAACTGTGGGTTCCGATCCCTTTTCCCACCCCTCTCCCCTTTCCAGCACGGAGCTGGCCGGGTTGGGGCCTGCAGGAAGGGGCTGGCAGCTCTTCAGGGCCTGGGAGTCAGAGAAAAGGATCGTTCCTGGTTTCACACTCAGCTGAGTTTCCATTCCACGCATTCCTCCTCACTCGCTCTCCCCCCATCCCCGCAGATGTCGGCTCCACACGCGGCCCCGGCGGGGGAGGTCACTGAGAACTTGACTTATGCCTGCAGAAATTCCTCCCGAAATATTTCAGGCTCCCGGTTCCCGGCTATATTTGGTGCTGGGGAGAGGGAGCAGCGTTTCCTCACCTCCGGGGCTCGGCGGGAGGCATCGCCCCGGGCGGCTCCAGGAGCACGCTCGGGATGAAATCCCGCAGCTCGGAGTTTCTCTCGGGAGTTTTGCTGGCAGGAAATCTCAGTGTCAGGCATTGAGCTGGCAGCACTGACTACATCCAGCATTCCCAGGCTCTGAAATGCCCCATTTTTATCCTGTGAACACCCTCTCCTGGAAGTCTCACCAGCCCGTTCCAGCACTTCCCGCTCTCCCTGGATCCCTGGATCTCAGCGGGGTTGTGTGGTGGTGCCATGGATGACTGAAGGGGCACAAAGCTTTTCCCATTATGGACATTTCAGGTGTTTGTTGCTTAAAAAAAATGTATAAAACCCTGGGAGACACCGGGAATATGAAAATTTTGCTTTCTAGGAGGGTGAATATTTCAGTCACTGCCCGTGGAAGGGCAGGGATCGATTCAGGGCTTGATGACAGGACAGGAAAAATCCTCCCGGTGCCCCAAACACCTCCCCAGACCTCTCCAAGCGAGGGGGAAAATGAAGCTCTGAAGTGTTCTTTCCATCCCACAGAAATTTCCACCGTGTTCAGAACGTTCCTTTTCCCGTCCAAGGCCTCCTGCAGCTGCCCCAAACACCACAGAGGGACCCGAGTCAGGGGTGGGGACGCTCAGGGACCCTCCAAAGGGGAGAGGCTGGTGGGGCCCCCACCCTGCCTGGAGCGGGGACCCCTCCCCAGGGACTGCTGCTCGTGCTGAGGGACACAGAGGTGCCTCAGCCCGGATTTCCCATCCCTCAGCATTCCCGGGATGCCCCGGATCCCTGAGCACTCACGGAGTTTATCCCCGGAGCCGCGTGTCCCCCGTCGCCACGCACGCAGTGACAGCAGCAGCCATGTTCCCTCTCCCTGTCCTTCCTCTTTATTCCTCTCCCTGAACATTGCTCATTAAAAATAGAAGCGATTTCCTAAAATTCAACCCAAACGAGCGGCCCCGGGCGGGGTCGTGCCGAGGGGACAGGACGCGCAGGGGGGACGAGACCCTGCTCGTCCCCCTGGGGACACCGCGTGCGTCACCGGGAGCATCCCAGGAGCTGACAGCGGGAAGGACACGGGTCCTGGCAGCGGGAATAACCCAGATCCCGGCAGCGGCCCCGTCCTCTGTCCCCCCATTCCCTCCCCAGCCCCGCCGGCTCCGTGGCCGCTCCGTGCTCCGCGCCGGGCTCGCAGAGGTTAACGCTGTTCCAGAAGGCTCCGAGGGACGCGCACCGGGCGGAGGCTGCGGGAGAGAAAGGGGAAGGAGAGATCGGTGTGAGCGGGGATGGAGCAGCTCCGTGCGGGAGCCCCGGGGATGGAGCAGCTCCGTGCGGGAGCGGCGGGGGGGGAGCAGCTCCCTGCGGGGG
>VZRR01010281.1:0-40091 GCA_013398015.1 Oreocharis arfaki | reverse complement strand
CTGAGAGATCACCTTCTCTCTCTCCTGAGGCGGGGGGANCCGCTCCCTCCGGCCCGGACCTGCGAGCCGGCCGACGCCGCGGCTGCTCTCGGCCACGGTAGCGTGGGGGAAGGGGAGGGGTGGCTGGGCAGGGGCGGGGCCGCAGGGGAAGGGGGCGTGCCCGAGGGTGGAGCCCGTGCCGGAGGGTGGGGGCGTGCCCGGCAGGGAATGCCCGATGATGAGGGGCCAGCCAGTCGCGGTTACACCCAGCGATGCAGGGGGAGGGAGTGACGTAGGAGCACGCAGGGACGCAGGGAGCAGGGTCTCCGCATGCCCGGGAAGAGTTGAACAGGGAGGAGAAGGCAGCATGGCCTGGCCAGCCATGTGCTCGCCGCTATCTTGCAAGCCGCAAGGAGCTGGCACGGCAGGGGCTTTAGTCTGGTTTTGAGAAGTGGACAGAGGGGAGCGAGAAGAGTCAGGGGGACGGCAGCACCTCTGTGCTTCATGGCAGGATACACTTCTCACACTCTCCTGAATATCAGGAGAGGGAAAAGGGGCAGAGCGGGGGGGAGAAGACACAGAGCAAGTAGTAACAGGGGGGCTCAAACCCCCCTGCAAACCCGACTCAGTTTCCGAACTCTTAACTGACTTATAAATCACGACTAACAAAGGGAAAAATCTCTCGACTGAATTGTCCCCGCTCTGACTGAGAAGTGTCAGTTTCTCTACTACTTTATCCCAGAAATCATTAGTAAGAACAGCATCTTGTGCACTGTTAGGGAAATATTTAAATAACCAGTGAACAAAACATTTCAAGTCTCTCCTGGAAAAAGTAAAGCTCCCTTGTACAAGGGTCTGTTTAAACTGGACATAAACTTCTCACTCAGAATGGGTTAGTTTAGCTCCCATCTCACAGTCTTTCCAGCACCCAAGAAAAAGGCTTAATAAAAAGGATAAAAGGTGACCCAAAGTACATTCACATCATGTGAGTCAAAAGAAGAGTCTCGGGGGTGATCCATCTGCTTTCGACTGCTGTTCTCCTCCACAGAAGGGTGCAAGTTGCTCTTCAGGAATGTCTTGAGAAAACTGAGGGCTCTCTCCGGAGAAATGGCTCTGCCGAACGCTACATAGCTTCCAGCAGCAAAAAGCTGTTGGAGACACTTCCAGGAATACGCAGCAAACGGTCCCTGTTCGGGCGCCAGTTGTTGCAGCCAGGGCTTTGGTGGTAAAGAGGCTACCACCTTCTGAAGGCATCTCTGGCTGAGAGCTGCACGGTGAGGCCNGTGTTCAGGTTTTTTATATGGGGTCAGTAGGGGTGGGGAGAAAACATCAGGGACCAACAGTCTGAGGGCACAGGGGTGGTACACAAGTAGGGCTAGGGAAAGGGGAGCAGAACAAGGCATCCTGGTCCCTGGCATCCTGGGAGACCTTTTGGTCTCCCTAGTCCAGGGAGTGTGGCCGGGGCACATCCAGGGGCTGCTGCGGCTACAGGCTCACAGGCTCCCACACATATCCATCTAGACACCACAAGAATAATCTTTATTTCCACAATAAAATTAATCTGGATACCACATGAGCTGAGATGATGAAAGTCAAAATTCTATTCTAGCTCTAAGCAAAAGCATCTTCTTCATCATCAGCTGAGAAATTTGTCTATTTGCAATAATGGAATTTGATAACAACAATGCTGATAATAAAGTCGTACCAATTGTTTCAGACCAAAGACAAAAAAGTGACTGCAGAAAATGAAAAGTAAGATACGTATTTTTTCTCTATTCATTTGAAAACTGAAGTACTATTTAGAGCTGTTGAAATTACAAAAGGAAGCTCGTCACTTCCTGGATATGCTTCTGAATCACATTTGCAATCTTCTAAATGTTTAGTAACTAATTAGTATTTCATACTTCCTAGTGGCACCAAAAATTCTTTAACTTTTATTTTAAGCTGTTCATGATAGAGATATGGTAACACTAAGATGAGGCAACTCACAATTATGCATGTTGTCCATTCCAAAAAGTGAGTAGGTAGAAGACACTCCTCTCAGACAAGTCAATTAGGATAATCAGATGTCAATGGCTAAACGATTTATTAATTTAAAAAAAACTAAGCAGACCCCCAAATTGAATTGGTTTTAATTTAATTTATTTCATGTTCTAATTGCCTATCTACAAGTAGGATAATTTTGCTAGCCCCATAGTTTTCAAGTAGAGTCTCTGTTCCATCAAAATTCTGTTGGCAACAGGCACAGACTACAACCGCCTGTGCAGCAGGTTAGTTCTTATTTTTTAAAATCATGCATACAGCAAAATGCGTTTGGCCTGGCAGACATGAATCTTCCAAGATTTCACTTGAAATCAAGTTAAATTTAACTACTTTGATAATTTTGTCACGACTCCAAAACTCATACCAAAGTTTTGGATGTCCTAAGTATATAACTTAAGCTGGAAATGTGGTTTTGAAAAACCCCATGGCATTTAGTTTTGATACAAATCAAGCTAAAGTTTCCGATGCTGGAGGGTGATTTTGTCAGTCTGAAATTTGACAGAATCTGTTGGGTTACAGCTGAATTTTATTTTGATATTATTATTACTCTCTAGGAAGGAGATTCAAATCATCTGAGAAAACGGAAATCCTTGCAAACAGAAATGGATACTAAATTGAAAATGCGATTCTTCATGCACCTCTGGTTTAACCTGACAGAGCATAAAAATTTCAAAGGAGTATTTATAGTTATTTAACTAAAGATTACAGAGAAAACACTGTTCTCCCCCACTCATTGTCTCTTACACAGCTGGAACTTGTGAGATCCCTAATTATCTCCTCTACCCACTGCATGAAAGCATGCTTCGTGTCTTGGCTTTGAGAAGGAGAAGTAGGATTTCTTTCAGGGGTAGACAGCTCTACAGTATATTGGGAATGGAGATGTCAGTGAGGAGCACAGATTAGTCTACAGAGTGAGCATCGCTTCCCTTCTTCTTGGTGATTATCATAAAATCACATAATGATAGAATAGTTTGGGTTGGAAGAGACCTTAAGAACCACCTAGCTCCAACTCCCCTGTCACTGTCAAGGGAATCTCCCCCTAGACCAGGTTGCTCAAAGCCCCATCCAGCCTGGCCTTGAACAGTGCCAGGAATGGAGCATCCGCAATTTCTCTTGTTCTCTCACCACCCTCACAGGAAAGAATTTCTTCTTCATATCTAATGTAAATTTCGCCTTTTTCAGTCTGAATCCATTACTCCTTGCCCTATCACGACAGTTGCTGACGAAGAGTCCCTCTCCAGCTTTCTTGTAGTCTCACTTAATTGATTTTATTAATCAAGGTCAGAATGTCGGTGTTGCATGAATATAAATCTACAGCCCTTCCAGACCTACTTCAACATGTTGGACTCAACTGTTTGTGCTTATTATATGGAGCTTATCAAAAGTCCATGATGAACTTCTGTCTTCAGAGCAGCTGTTTTAATTTCCACAGTTCCATTTCAAGTGCATGTTTTGAAGAACCTCATGTACTGATGAAGAAAACGAGGGTGATCACAGGCACGGAATGGCTTCCAAACACAGAGATTTCATCTTGGAAAAGAGATGAGTGAGGAGTAGAGGCAAGTAAAATTGAGCTAATGAACTGATGGATAAATGAATACAGAATAACGAACAGGGTCAGACAGATCAGTCAGTAGGTTTAAAACAAAGTACCACAGAACATGAGCATAACCTGCAAACATAACGTGTTGAGGAAAGCCCAAGTATATATATATTTAATAGAGGATTAGATACATTCACGGCAGATTGAGCTACCAAAAGTAAATGAGTACGTACTTCCAACACACCTTAAATTCCCTGGATGGATGGTTGCCGAAGAGAAGAGGGAGCACCATGCTTGCCTTTATATTTTATAGAAGCAGGTACATCTGAACACTGTTGGGAAGCAAACTACACTAGACAGATCTTTCACAGAGTTCTTCTCATGTGTTTTACCCTAGATAATATAGTTCGGTGTATAAACTGAAGAATCCCTAAACTGAAAAGTTTACAGTCTCTGACCAGGTCAGTTATAAGAGCTCAGAAGCTTTTGCAAAACAGCAAGCCCTACAGATTTTCTTTCAAGAGACTATGGTCTAATACCCTTCACCAGAATAGAGAGGTAAATGGGAGCTGAGACATATCAGATTAGGAGTGCTCCACTCCTGATCTTCATGCTACACGTGATCACTTCGCTGCTGGAACCTACACATGAAGTTAAGGAACAGGGAAGGTAAAATAGATCTGACCTGCACACCAGGACTTGCTAAAGTGCTCTTCTGCCTGTAGCCCTTCTGGATCTGCTGTTAACCTTACTTGCAGTCTATGAATGTTCTCCTACCACTAATCTCAGGAGAAGCTCTGATGTCTTCCGTACCTGCCATGTTCTGCTGATATTGTGGGGACAGTGAAGAATTCCATGGTATGATAGTCTGGTCTTGAATGATTTTTCAATGCTGCTACCAACGTTGAACTATCAACCCACTTTATGGGTCTCCACAGGGAAGAAAAAAGCATTGTTCAGAAAGATACCTGCAGAACTCTGATTAGAGAATAAGGAAGCCTGAAAATTTTCTATGTGCAGTCCTTTTCATGGCAAGATACTCTGCTACTGCTTAATGCCCTCCTTCTCCTTTGATTCTTATTAACTCTCACCCCAGCTAGGTACATCCAGAAGGTGGGAATGAACTTGATTCAGTCATGTGCATTTTTCCCAAACTGAACCCTGTGGCCCTCTTTGGTTGTGCCAAAAAGTCTGAAGGAAAGGATAACATGTCCATGGTCCCTGCAAGTCAGGGGCATCATAACAGGGCATGGGACCACGGAGTCTTTGGCTCTGTGCTGCTGCTTTCTCCATATTTACGTTTTTTATCATTACTCAGTTCAGCCACACAAGGCAAATTGTGTTTTATAAATTAGCCTAATGGATTCAGCAAGTGGTTTGTGAGCAGGGTGCTTCCTCCGGTTAAGGAAAACATTTATATTCCCTCTCCCTTTGCTTTTCATGACAAAGAGGGTAAGTAGAGGGCAGGGCACAGAGAGGAGGGGGGAGCAAGGCTGCCTGTCATCCCTGGGGCTGGAGGCATCATCAGGGTCAGCCCCAGAAGTTTTGCGGGGAGCCTGGGGCGCCGGTGCCCTTTGTCTCCTCACCAGCGGCCAGGCAGCCCAGGGCTGAGGTACCTACCACAGCCTCCCTGGCAGGCAGCTCCCTCCCCTTCCCTGTGCTGCACATTAAACTCTTCCAAAGGGGCCTCTTTAACAGCTCCCCATGAAATAATAATTCATTATGTCACTAGGAGGGAAGAAAGGGAGTGTAAGTGTCTTGATGGGATTAGCGTAAACCCCCGCAGAGATGATTTAGGAGCCGTGATAATTCATTTAATAGGGGCCTGGGGTAAATTGCTAGACAGGGAAATGTAACTGAACTAGCTTAGAAAGGGCGCATTACAGGTCTGTATATGATAACTGGCTTCATTAGCAATATTTAAGAGATTTCATTTAAGAATGAGTCATAAAATGCAGAACTATTTCATCCACCTGGTTTGGTGGCCTTTAGCTTTACTCTGTCTGAATGTTAAATTGGAAATGGCACTACAGCAACACATTTTGGAAAGTGTTCTTTTGGCTGTTATTTGTATGGTTGGTTTAGCTTCTCATTTGTTAACCTTTTAAAATGAGTATCATTGAAGCGGCTAACGGTACACTCAGAACTCAGGGAAATGAGGAAGGCTACAATGGCTGAGAACAGACTGCTGCAAAACTTAGCAAAAACTCCAGGTTCCCACCTCTGTACACAAATAAGGGTGCAGAAGGAGTCAGCAAACACCAAATGCTTTCCATGAAGCTCGGTAAGATAGCTCCTTTCCCACTGAATACCTCTGATTATGCAACAGCTTGGAGGGGTGGAACAACAAGCACGCATACAGACACAGTCAGATGGACTTTGGGAAGCCTACCCTTCTGTACCATGGAGCTGAAGTTTGCCTCAGATGCTATTATTAGTAAATGCTGGGTTTGGGTTTGGAAAAGGAAAGATATGATGGTATGATACTTTTCTTCCACTCACCAAACACTTTAAAATTGGTAATCCTGAAAAAAATTCTGCTTTTTTTAAAAGCGTACTCCAAATACTTCTTAAGCATGGCCTAAATAACTGACTAGATATTCCTACTCTGTGTATGGCTAAATATTAAATGGGTAATATTTAATGGGTACTTACATACGGGTAAATATTAAAATTTATCAGATGAGGTTAGAGACATAAAGAACTTAATTTTCTATAGCCTTGCCACTTCATTAACTCCTCTGGGGCTGTGAGGCATAAGCAATGGGAGAACTTGACCTGGTGCTTACGTGGTTTGGGTGTGTGTGCAGAGATGTCCATTACTCACACAAAAGGAATTGTTCATGATAAAAACTAGTGTAAAGTATTTAATTCATCCTAAATATAGGGATTCTGTACTTGTCAAGTAATGTTTCAGTAATATTTGTCACCGGTATTTATGATTTCAATCCTTTGGCCCATTAGATGCATTTTAGGAGTCAAGATGCATTTCACGATTTGAGAGAATGTTTAACAAAAAATTAGTCATAAGCCTACGAACTTTTTCAGTTCTCCCTTTTCATTTATCACTATTGATTCTTCTTAATCACAGAAAACAAAGGAAATGCACACGTAAAGAAATACCATCAAATAAATTATTAAAATAATTCTGTAATAAATGTGTGTGCTGCTTATTCTTCTGCTGAAATATCAAAATGAAGTAGTGCTATTTTAATCACTGCATAGGATTAGATTAAGATTTGATGATCATATTTTACCTAAGGATGTTGCCAACTGAAGTGCATTATAATTCACAGTGCAAGGTACTATCACAGAAAACAAATAACTGAATCCTTGTTAACCCTCACACAAAGTGTGGATGTATCAACAGACTCTTCTAATAGAAAAGGCAAGTAATTATATGTAAAACAATGCAATAACAAATATAGGCTTGTAAAACTGAAAGATGAACCAGATTTTCTTTAGGTATTAAAATTTAGCAAAGCATCTTTTTCTCCCTGCCTACCGCAGAAACCCCAGGGATAATAGCACTCTTTTTTCCAACTTCAAAATCCCACAATAATGAGGTTGCACTTGATATACTATTGTAAACCATTTAGAAAGCAGTATCTCTATCAAAGGTAGCTAAAGATATTAATAACCACGACTGTCAATTGCAGGAATAAGACAAGTGTTTTAATAAATCTTCACTAATACTCCATACAAATATAAAAGAATGACTAGCTTTCTCTCCTTTCCTTTCCCTAGTGACCACTGCCCGTTATGACTTTGAATGATTCCCTCTAATGGAAGACAGCCAATACTGTCCATTATTCCAGATGGTCAGCTCGGCTGCGAAGTTCTGCTAATGCTTCTCAGCATTCAGACGTAATTCGCCAGCCTTTTTTTTTTTTTTTTTTTTTTGCTTTACGTGATAATCCAGTCCAAGATCAGCCATCTAATAGCTGGCAGAAAAATCTAGGCTTTCTTGCCGATTCGTTACAAAATCCATTTTGGTATTCATGTTAGAAAGTGAACAGTGGTTTCCTGCTCAGTTCATATTAAAAGAAATTCAAAACAGACCAACAGCTCTGTAATAGCCAGTAGAGTAATACATTAATCACTTGATTCTCCACAGCTAAGAGGTGACAGGTAAAAATATAAGCGGACTTTGTGGGCACATTCTCAACTGGGCTGTACCTGCAAAAAAATCCTTCCTGTTACCACAATCTGCACTGAACACAAACAGGATTTGGTCCAGTATCTTCCATGTAGCAGATGTTGCTTTTTCATGTATTGTGGATATTTGACATGCTCTGTCCTGATTTCTGTAAAAGCAATACAAATCATGCAAATATTTCATGCTCTAATCAGCAGAAAGTAGATAAGTACTGGCCTGTGCATGCAATTTACCAAAGCTCAACTAATTTTTCAGTTAGCAGATAATGGGTGGATATTATAAAGTAATGCTCATCACTTCACACAAGCAGCATTTGCTTACTGCTATTCTCTGTTAATACAAAGAGGCATTAGCAGACACTTGTAAATTTTCCTATGTACAGCTTACATAAAAACTAATGACAATAACAACAAATGACAACAACCGCTCCCATTTAAAGGCACTGCACCTAGAATAAATATTCTAGGTGTCCTTGAGGACAAATATTTCAAGTGCTTAGACATCTTTTTGGTATGCCTTCTAGCATTCTTTTCCTCTTAAAAATCATGATGCAGAAAGTGGGGCTCACAGACTACTTACATGATGTTAAGTAACAGGAAGCTTACAATGCAGCATTTCTGGCCTGAGAATTTAAATTATTTGATTAATTTTACAAATAGGTCTATTAAAAACAGGCTGGTAGTTTTGACACTGAATTTCATGAAATTATTCCAGGTTTTTGTCTTGCACAGGAATACAAATTGGGCTGACAACTGTGCATTTCATTGCAACAATAACCACTATTTAATTGATGTATTTTATTCCAGGCAATAAAATATTTCTAAATATTCAAGGAACATTCAGTTAGAAGGCATCAGTATTTTTTTTTAAATAAAATTGTTTTCAAGAGAAAAACTAACTAAACATCTGATCTGCTGACAATTCCAGAAATTATTATCCCTAAAGCATTCTTGGTTCTTTCAATAAAATAAAGTTTAACTTGTGTTTGAAACACACATTACAAATAGATGTATAGATGAACGAGATATTGAGAAAAGGAATAGTACAGATTATGAATATTAAGATTTATATTAATCTATAAGCCTATTAAAGTACAGTAAAACCTGTCCTTCAGACCACCTTTTTAAAGATATCACCTCCCTGATGGGACCACTAAATTTCGGGCCAAATTATTTTCCCATAAAGAACAATGAAAAGAAAATGATTATATTAAGACTACTTCTACTATGGTTTCTTTTCATTGTTCCGCCAAAAATGATTCCAAACAGTAAAATAACATTGATTTTGACCTTGTTAATGAACCTGAAGAACTTCAAGGCATACTTGACCATAGATTTCCCTTTAAACAGGAAAAAATTGACATGCAGTCATCATAATTTCATCAGCCTTGGCAGAAGAGATGTAATTTTACTGATATTTTGGATAGCCAGCTTGTCTTGATATTGTTAACATTCCACAGGGACAAAAGCATGGGGTTTTTCATCATACCAACACTCTTAAATGATTCTGTAATTTGTATAACATTGATTAAGTCTTCTGAGAGTTAGGAATATTTAAAAAGGCGGTGTTGTACGGATTTATACACTATTATGGGATTAATTTAATTTTTCCAAGATGTTCATCTTCCCTATGGCTGGAACTTTCCAGAGGTGTCTCACTGGGACTTCCTCTCTCCCTTTAGGAGGCTACACCTCATCTGTGTAAAGCATAGATGATCACAGCTTCCACCCATATTAAAAATCCGAGGGACTAGGGTCCCAGAGTGCCATGTTCCACTTTGATTTAAGCTGCTTTGCGTGGACTGGGACCTCAAAACAATATCCCACTCTGGTTTAGAGGATTTCAAGGTATGGGTTACAAAAAGCATGTTGGTCCACCACCAGCCACTGTCCTTTTTGTATTTTTACCTTTCTACCTCTATGCATACACAAAATCCAGTGTGTTTCCAACACATCTTTGCTACCTATTTTCCTATGTGTTTTTATCATTTACATAAAATCATAAAATATTCTGACTTGGAAGGAGCCCACAAGGATCACCAAACCCAACTCCTGCACAGGACATGACAAGAGTCACACCATGTGCCTGAGACCATTGTCCAAATGCTTCTTGAACTCTGTCAGGCTGGTCCTGTGACCACTTCCCTGGGGAGCCTGTTCCAGTGCCTAACCACCCTCTGGGTGAAAAACCTTTTCCTGATATCCAACCTAAACCTCCCCCAGCACAGCTCCATTCCATCTCCTTGTGCTGTCAATGGCCACCATGGAGAAGTAATCAATGCCTGGCCCTCTTATTCCCCTCAGAAGGAAGTTGTAGGTCTCCGCTCGGTCTCCTCTTATCCCAAGCCAAATTTCGTCAGCCATTCCTCATACAGCTTCCCCTCCATGTCCTTCACTGTCCTCATAACCATCCCTTAGACACTCTCTAAGGGCTTAATGTCGATTTTATACTGCAGCACCCAACACTGCCCCCAGCACTGGAGGTGAGGCCACCCCAGTGCAGAGCAGAGGGGACAATCCCCTCCCTTGCCGGGCTGGCAATGCTGTGCCTGATGCCCCCAGGACAGAGTTGGCCCTCCTGGCGGCCAGGGCACTGCTGACCCATGTTCAACTTGCCCTCGACCAGGACCCCCATGTCCCTTTTCATAGAGATGCTCTCCAGCCTCTTGTTCTCCAGTTTGTCCATACATGAGCTGCCCCAGGTGCATAACCCTTACTTTATGTGAAGCATCCTAACCACTGCTGTCACTGAGAAGCACGTATTTTGGCCTTTACAGCTATTATACTAACAGCTTCTTACATTCTAGATGGTTTTCTTTCTAAGGCAGTGAAAATACACAGTTAAAAATCGAACAAGCAACCTCTTCCAAACTTGGACTACACCTGAACAGTCATTTTTTTTGTTCTGCATATAACCTTAATTTTCTTGGAACTAAGCCAGGCATTTCTAATGCTTAAAAGCAAACCCAATATCAGATCATTAGAACTATTATGTTACCACTTTCAGAGCTCTGAATGGTCTTGTTTGGACTACATGTCTTGCTGTAATGGCACACAGGGACTTAGTGATCCTCATAGACAGAAGCAGAGAGGAAATGCATTTAGAGAAGAATTAGAGTTTGCCCTCATCAGAATTTCTTTGGCCTCTCAGTGGTGGGACACGCTCTTCCCACCCAGGTCCTGATGTCCTTCTCGGAAGAGAAGATGCAAAGGAATTTTTTGAGGTGCACAATTGTTTGGTATAGCTCAAGTTGAAAGGCCCTGTATACTTAGCTGTCTCAATGGAAAAACCCTTTCTTCTGAACTGGAGGTTCTCAGAGGACCCTGTGCTGGTGACCCGTTCAGTCAAAACTGCCCCACTGTGACTGGAAGTACCAAAGGTTTTTCTGCGCCTTGACTTATTTTCACTTGTCAACTTGAGATTCAGTTAAATTGGTTTTTTCCTAGATGAAAATTCTAGCAGAAATTCTACCAAGATGCCACCCGTCTTTAACCCAGTGCTTTTACTGGACGTGTTGTGCCCTATTGCCTCCAATTCACAAGCTATTAATTGTGAACGCTAATAGGATTGGTAGTAACTTGGCTTTTGTGTTGGTATTCTTGGAGCAGAAACGTTTCAAGTTGGCATTGTCACTAGACAATTCATACAACAAAATCACAATCCAGATCTGCAGTTGTGGGAGTAGCTGTCTCATAGTTTGTTGATTCCCAGAGAGGCAGATCTTTACTCCTCTCCTCTCCTCACTAGTCCTTTCTTCTCTCCCTCTCCCTCTCTCTCTCTCACTCTTGCCACATGGTCCCACCACCTGCCTTGCACCATCTTCTTTGCTCATCAGAACCTCCCTCCTTTTCTTTCAGCTCAGTCACCCAGCAGAAAATCACCCCATTTTAGCTGCATTAGTTTTCTGCCAGGTTGGCACACTGAATCAGTTCTCAGAGGAGCCTGGGGAGGGTCAATGTGCATGACAAGTGCCAGAAGTGCCTGGCTGGGAGCAGAGGGAGAGGAGAGGAGGAAATGGGATGGGAGCAGGACCTTCCCTTGCTGGTGGCTGTGGACTGCCTGAGTGATTGGCTGATCCCATCGCGCTGAAGCAGCTGAAAATATGAAGGCACTTTAAAAGATCCAGTAATTGATCTGAGAGATTACTCATATTTCTTTGCAGATGTTCAAACTCACTGGTAAACTCTGCTTTGTTAACTCACATTATTAACCCTTCTAACCACAGCTTTTATTATTTAAGACAATAGTTGCAACTTACCGTTAGCAGTCTAGTGCTCACAAAACAGAGTGGTAAGAAAAACAAAGATTAATAAAAAAGCTGACACACTGAAATTAAACTTTGCAATTTAGATCTTCCGTGCCCAGACTTTAATTTATGCCACGACACTTTGTTGTGTGAAAACGTCCAGTAGAGCCAAGACTGTGTTCCTGCTTCAACCCACCTTTCTGTAATGGGTGTTTTGGCAGAGCAATTTGGCAGCCCTACAGTACTTGAAAGGCGGTTTTTTCTTGTGCTTTTTACACACCAGTACCCCTTTTTGTTTGAATGAGATTTTCTTGAAGCCTGTAATGATTTAAACCAACCCTCAACTTGTATTTGTCCAAACACATATTTTAATGGGATGTTTAAAATGTTTGTGTAGGCGTGTTAATACCCATCATGTATTTGGGCTTAAAAGCAAACCATCATTTTAATATTGTTTCATTACTAGTATTTGATGTGTGACACAAATTCATGACTGGTTAATGAACAAATGTCAGCATGGCACAACTATTGCTGTTACAGAGCAATCAGTGTCTCAATAAGGGTTTGTTAAAGCCACGGTTTAATTGTTTTTCCTTCCTTAACAGTTCAGTGAACTAAACACAATTTATTATCTTCTCACTTTTTTCTCATTCCTCCTGAAACTTCCCGGTGTTTTTCTTGCTGCATCTGTACTGGAAGCCATGAGCATCTCTTTACTATTATCATCTATACAGCATGATAGATGCACTTGGATGATTTATACATAAATAAAACGAAAACCCTCTGCCTAGAGGAGCCTATGATCAACTGTTTGAGTGCTGCAATTGCTGTCACGTGGGTGGGATTGCTGTGTCCATGTGTTATCAACTTGAAAATTGTGGCTGAAAGCTTTAATTCTGCAGTCAGCTCTGCTAGTGAGGAATAGATTCAGGCCCCAGTCCTGCAGTTGGCTGTGCTGGCCAGCAGCCCAGCGCCTTTGCGGAGCCTGGCAGCGGGCATCACCAGCAGACAGGACGACGCAGTGAGGTCCTTCACAATTGGATTTCGCTTGTTAGTGCTACAAATCAACCAATCTTTTTTTTCCCTACCCTCTTTCTGCAGGAAGGGTTGTAAATTCTAATACCTAGTGGTCCGTTCCTGTCTGTGGGGGAGATATGGGCATTTTCTTTCGGGCAACACTATTCAGAATTCCTTGGTGCAAAACACTCTGACTGCCATGTTTTGCTGCTAATTGTGCAGTCCTCATTTAGGCAAAATTCCTGTTATCTCCTCTGGGCATTTTGCCCAAGTAGGGAAAGAGGATCCGTTTTACAACAGTCTGTAAAAATGGGCGTCTTCCAGTTCTAACCTGTTTCAAGTAGTTCATTGGCTATGAACAGACATATGTGGGTCGATATGGTTAAAAGATATTAGCTGGCAGATTTTATGTAATTAAAATGTAAAATATCAACATTACATACAGTAAAGAAAAACTATCACTTGATTTATGAGTCTTTGCTGATACATTGAACAGTATGGCCCAATATATGTGATAGGTATTGTAGTAATTATGCATTACACAGTTGTATAGCTTTTTGAAACAGCAAAATGTAAAATGTGTATTTAAAGCCTTTGGTCACCTATTGGGAGTGATGTTAATAATGATTTGTGAATTATTTTCTGCATGAAATCACAATCTTTACAATAACAATATATAGATTATGAACTTCTCAGGAAACCTAATGCCTGTGGGTGATATTTTGGTTGTTTAAGTACTGTCATTCTGGCAGAGCATTAATTTAGATTTTCATGCTCTAGTCAGCACCTTTGATGTCCTTAGAGTCTTACACTTGGATTAAAAATACATTGAATTCATCAAGCATATTGTTAGCAAAATGAACTTGGGACTTCCCTGTTGCAAACCCAGTTTTATGATTTTCTGACTCTAAATGACCTAAGAGAAGACCAGAAATGTTTGCAATTTTGTGGTATAAACCTTTTCTCCCTAGCCTTGTGCAGTTTTGAATCTCTGAAATAAACTACGTGTTAATAGCTATTGGACTGGTTTCAATATTGAAAATTGATCGTCTTCCTTCCCCAAATGTGTCGATTGCAAGGCCACCACTTCCTGGAAATCATTAAGCAGAGTAGATCAGATGTACAGCTGGTTCAATCCTAGATATGGATGTTTGAAACATTTCTAAATTAATCTACAGAAAGTTCAAAGCTTGCAAACCCAAAGTCTGTCACCTGCACACGAAAAATCCTAGCTACAAGTCGGGAAAGATCAGGATGCAAGAGAAATAAGGAGAATTTGCACCAAAGAACATTCTATTGTGGTACAAAAGAAATAAATCTTATGTGTATGAAAATCATAAGCTTTAAGATTTGGAGAGAGTTGTGCAATTGACAATCAAATGGAGCTTAAAGGAAATTATGAGGTTTTACACTAAAGTCCTGAAATAAAGAAAGTAATATTTTACAGCAAAAAATTGCAAATGTCAAGATTAAATCATAAGACTTTGCACCATTGAGCTACTAGCTAGCTCTATAGCTTCTTCAGTTCTTAACACAGGAAAAGACCAACTTTCATGGTCAATAAAACTTAAGAACTTTAGAAATACATTTAGTGACATAAATCATCTATTTGTGACTTTTCCTCCTTCAATAGCTAATTATGGGAAAAAATGATTGAATATGTGAACTCTGTGGATGCTAACCTATTCTTGCATTTGTTTTCAGGCTCATTTTTTAATCACTTTTGTTTGTTCCAAGGAAATTATACTAATTTCTCAATTTAAAAAGAGGTGGCTGCTGTAAATGAACAGAACAGGGTGGGTTTTTTTGTCTGTCTTACTACGGTAGTGAGATCTTCAGTAGATGTACCTTGGAATGAGCAAGCCAAACCAGATTCAGAAGTGGAAAATCCAGAGCTCAAATGCCTAAACTGCTTCTTTCAGTCCAAAGCTGGACAGGTGGCAACCCAGATTGAATCAGTAGTTGTGGGAATGATTTGATTCACAAACAGGGTTATAAAATTTTATATGGAGGTGCCAGTGAAAGTCACAAGATCATAGAGCAAAAGACCTTATTCACATAAATTACCTGAATGGCTACGAAGCATAAAGGAGATAAATTGAACAATATTGCCCATACTTAGTTTACAGGCATATGGTACCTTGCTTCACATGATATACATACAAACAATGGGCATATTTGTGAATCCATAGAATAGTATTGATACATACCCCCTTAATAATTCAAGGAAGGAAACTGTTGCCTGTTCTGAGGCATATGAATTCACACATATGGATTATGAATTTTACTATATAAGGAAGGCTTTTTTAGCTCAGAAACTTCTCTATCTTTCCTCATGCAGTATCAGCTGGTCTAATATTACATATCACCTTTCCTTACAAGACTTACTTCTTTTTTTACAGACACAATCACCCCTACACTTTGGGCATCTTTATAAGGAATTAATTTTGTTAAGTGTGGGGGCATTCAAAGGGGGTTATGGATTTCTGGAGGGGGAGCCTCTGCTGGTACCTAGCAGTACAACACACATGGTTCACATCTGGCATGAAAACAAATTTTTCTTTTTATAGCTAGCTCCACACCTGTACCGTATGTAAATACATATAACAGCAAAATATTTCCAGCCCTGTCTACCCAGCTGATGCATTGATCTCAGTGGATTCTGAGATATAAACTTCAATTTGGCCCCCAGTCACTTAGTGGACACTGCCACCAGCAGCTCTGACACCGGGTTATTTGTTGTTGCTGTTTGCTGTCCCTGTTTGCACATTAATCCAGTGACAATTAGGTGTCAGCGAGCGTTGTTTCTGCTCGCTGATAGCCTTGGGCTCTGCGCTTGAAGCCCTAATCAGGAGTGTAAACTCTGCTATATTTCAATTTGGAGAAGCGCTCTTCCGCTAAGAGGCCCCTGGCACTGCGATAAATAAAACGCCTATTTACTCTATTGCCACACTTAGACATCTAATGCACTTACTACCGGCCCCCTAATCATGGCCTACAGTTAAATCCGCCTATAAATCACTCCATTCTCATCCTGCAGATTAGTGAAGCCATTTTCCCCAAACCCCACAATGAGCACTGTTTCCTTTTCTTGTTAGTCAAAAGCGAGATGATTTTTATTAGGTTAAAGACAAGCTCACAGATGGTAAATCGTGCAGAGGGAAATAAGATGAAGAGTCCTGTGGCCCAGTGGGGATGGCAGGTGGGACAGGGCGGGCCGCAACTCTGGTAGGCATCATCCCACACCAGTGCATCATCCCCCCAGTGGTGCATCATCCCACAGCTCCAGACCAAGGCGACATCTCTCCACACCTTGCACAAAAAGGCAGCAGGCCACTCATGTGACGAATGTGTCTGGCCTCAGCAGCTGTCAGTGCAGGCAGAGGGGAGAAGGAGGGTGTGGGTATCTTTCCATTTTGTATCACCCACTGCTGGGTTTGTCTGCAGAGGCTTCTGGATGTGCATAAATGGGGCTGGCACAGAATAAAGTCTGGAGAAACAAACGGATACCATCGATATATTCCCACCAGGAACAGCCCAGCTTTATCCTCCACAGCACTGCTACGCACAGTAGGAGCAAACACACACTGATGCAGAGCATTTAATACAAACAGCTTGGATCTCCTTAAAAACAGGACCCTCTCTCAAACCTTCTTTATATATCTTCAAATATGTAGCACTACTTTGTGTACAGCTGTTTTAGCATAGCCACGCACCTAATGTAACTGTAATAAATAATACAATACGTTTTGCTTTTTTTTTTTTTTAGTGGCTGGTAAGGAAGAGATTCTGTGTTTTTAAAAATAGGTTCATTATTCTCAACCATTCACTGAATAGTTTCTGTGAGCAATTTCCAGTCTTATTCAGGTGAAATTTGTTGCAAATATCTGATATTTTAAATTCTGCCTGGGTTAATCGGTTGCATAGGTCATGCGCTTGTCTGCGTATCTTTGATTGAAGGAGCATTGTGCTGAGATATCAGATTTTCTGTGAAACAACTATAATAAATTCAAAATTCATTATCCATAAATATTCTCTGACATCTGCTTAAAATTTTGGCACAAGGTCCTGCTAGCCTGTCCCTGCATTAGGAGGACTACAGAAAGCAAGCAAAACAGAGAAGCAAAGCACAGTCTGATCAAAAGCCTCTAAGTGATCCAAAGAAATCATTGGGGGATCCTTTTATTTTTACAGCATTAGTCTGTTACCCTTGATACGCGGCAAAATTGCGTCCCCTTTCTGAGTAGGGAAGCTCTCACATTACACGTTCATGTAAAAGCCATCCAGAGGGATGTCAGAGATTTACATCACCCGCGGAACACGATTTACATCATACGTGGACGTGCACCCATATGGGCCATTGAGTGGGAAGCGGCAGCTGTCATTGTGGGGAGGCCCAGACCACCATAGGCTCTGCAAATTGACCCTCCAACACTGAGTCCCTGCTGCATCTCAACATCCACTGGGATGAAATTCAGCCCGTTTTCTCAGCCTTCTCTCCCTGTGCCGTACTTTTCAGGTTCTAAACAGGATGGATTGCAGTGAAGAGCTCCCTGTAATCTCTCTTTAACCATTTCCATATGACAACTGCTTTGGATCCCCACAGCCGAATGAAAAGGCCAGAAGACTTGGCTCTGCTGGGGGCGGGGGGCGGGGGGGATGCCCCTTGGGAAGCATATGTAAACAAAGCCCAGCTCTGTAGCCTTTTGCACCTCTTTCTCTTTTCCCATTCCTGCTTGGATCTCAGGTGGAATTAAAGGGATTAAAGCTGAGCGCAAATGAGGCGAGTGTGTAAAATGACTCCTTTCTGAACCAAACGGCATGTTCCGTGCTGAGGAAATGAGATGCCCATTTAAATCTCATCCATCCACCGCCTGTGGCCACCACCATGTACCTGCCTACTTAGCCCAAGGGTTAATTAATTGAGGCTTCAATGCACTATTGCAAGAGCATTATTGCATTTGATACTCTACATCTGTGATTTAAAACTCTTTCAGTCCCTTGTCAGCAAGGGAGGGTTTTAACTAGGAAATTAGCATTCAGATAAGGGTACGCTCTATTTGCTTCTGAAAGGAAGGAAATATTAAGGATGCTGGTGCACAAACCAAGCTGTAATATCCTGTCCCATCCCAGAAAGGGCTCTTGGGCCCCACTTCCCAAGGGGACACTCCCTACAAGGGGAATAGAACATAGAAAAAAGGAATTACAATTTTCAGTGGAAATGTCATAAAGTAGAAAATGGACAACCAATTGTGATTTATTTTTCAGAAACTTCTCCTTATTCCATGCTAATTATATGTTTCCTGTCTTGACACCTGGCTCATTTTAGGTACCCAGTCACCCAGCCAGGTTATACCCATATATTTCAGGCTTCTCATGGAGTTCAAATACTAATATTACTCCCCATCTAGTTAAGAAGATGTTACAAATAACTTTTATTTTCTCTAAATAAACAGAAAAATAATAATTCCTTACATTCACATAACGTTCTTGCATTATACTCAATGGCATGTGTGTGTAATCCCCAGTCATTGAAATGAAACATACATTTTCCGGCAATAAAACACAATGGGTTGGGATATGAAGTGACAAAGGAAGTATCCAACTGAAACAGCAGGAAGAATTAGAGGTACAAAGAATGCAATTTGCCCAACCTTGAGTCTAGCTGCCAAACCTCAAAACTGTGAGAAAAGTGAAAGCCATGCATAAGCTATGGAGATTGACATAGCAGGTTCCCTTGCTTCAAATTTCTCATTGTAAGAGGACTGCTTAATCCACATGGAGCTTCATTCCTGTCTCTTTTAGAAAGGGCCACTTGTACAAGAAGAATTTCAGAAATAGGGCCTAATGAGTTTAATCTAGAACCACCCCAAAATCTTCCTCTCCAGTCCAGACATAAAAACCTAGGAATGGGTTTGGCCGAGCAAGAGGCCCGGAGTGAGATGGACAGCAACAATGACCTGCGCCAGGGGATGGTCCATATGGCATTGTGCCTTGGAAAGATGGAGTTACATGACTCAGCATGATGTCCCACCAAATAACTGCTATTGCCATTCGCTGGTGTTGCAATGATGATCTATTCCGAGGAGTGCATTCCCTCTTCAGGATGTCACAATTTTGTTGAAAACGCAGGTCACAACTATGCCTTCTTCTTCCACTCTCCTTGGGGAATCAGTGTGGCCACGCAACGTTCAGTGTGTCTGCACTGGCTGTCACTGGAGCATGTCGCAGGATGAAGCACAGCAGCTGTGTGTCCGAGCGCAGCAACAGTTGCACGGATATCTAAAACAGGAAGTGCAGATTAACTTGTCCAGTTGAACCTACAGGGGGAATTTAGGAAGACAGAATGCAATCAGCCAGGACACTGAGGTTAACACAGTTAATCTTGTGGAAAGTGCAATGGGACCTTTAATAACTGCAACTGGTCAAGGCCTCTGTTTTATGTCTCATCCCAAAGATGGCACTTTCCGGTGTTAGGTGGTGCTGTTGTGGCTGGAGGAGGGGAATAGTGCCACCTACTGCAACAGCATCACCTCTCATAACACCTGGGCTCACCTGAAAATTGTCACCAGCATCTTGGATTGTCTGAAAAATTGGAGTGCTAATTAGAATTTTTACTGGTTTTCCTTTATAGGTGGTTTGTTCTTCCCTAGGAGCCCTTTCATCTATTAGCTATGATGTCTGACCTTGGCAAGCAGCGCTGTTAGTTGGGGGGATGTCCAAGCACTGTCTCTGAGGGCTAATCCATTATCCCACCAGGCATGGGGATGGGAGCAACTGGTGCTCTTTTTGACCAAGTCGTGTCACTTTTGTTTGAGCTTCTTGACAGACAGCTCTTGAGTACTTCACAGGGCTAATTGTCATCGACTTAAGAAGCTTGTTAGATGTCTGCACAAAGGTTTTTATCCTTTCAACAATTAATCTTTGAACTACAGAGCTTAATATGGCACTATGAACTTCACTGTGGTATTTTAACAAAGCACTGAGATTGCTATATGCACTTCAGGTTTATGAACAATGACACCGGACTTTATTTAGCAGGAGGCAATCTATCCACTGTAAATCAAATATCTCTAAGCCACCCTCAGAACAGTGGTGGGCATAAATCAATGTGTTGTCAAGCAGGCCATATCTAGTCTTAAAGACGTATGTCTGTTCTGTGTCTTTCTTTGATCCATGGGGCATACACACTGTTTTTCTACAGAGAGCACTTCATGAGCCCAAGTTCCTTAGTGTAATCACTGTATTCGTGGAATACCTCTTCAAAGTATGACTACTATTAAAATTCTGTAAATACGTGTGTATTTTCTGATACCCAGTGGCAGTTCTGATATTCTACCCGCAGTGCAGAGGGTACCTGCACAAATGTTTTGATGTGAGGAGTACTGCAGAAGGCTTAAAAGCAACAGGACCGTGGTATATTTACTCTCCTCAAATGCAAAAAAGGTACAAGCTCCTGTGTGTGCACAATATATTTGTTGCAGAGGTTAAAAAAAGACGTCGTGATTAAAACCAGAGGTGTGATTTAAAAGATGAGGAGTAAGTCCTGGTCCCACAAAGGCTTAAATGTGTTCTTAATTCTGACAGAAAAATAAAGAACTTTGAGGAATCTCATGTTATATGACATGAGATATATGTGTTTAGATAGGGTGTGATTAACAGAGAAGAAACTAAAATAGGTTATCAGATGAAGGTCTACATCCTGTGGCTTTATCAAGCACAGGGCAGAGAGGAAAGTACCTAATACTCCAGAGATGAAGTGGTTTCACGAGAGCCACACCCCCGAAGTTGCCTTTTTAGAAAGTGTAATAGGACTTTTTCAGTTTCATAAAGTATCTTGATAACTGGAAAGTGCCAGTTAATGGTACAATGTTCCAACTATGAATTTTACAAAGATTAATCTACCCCTTTAGGATCCAAAGGAGCCAATCAAAGGCTGCCCAGTCTTCAATGTTTTACAGTCTCTGTGGGCACAAAGCTCAGCTGAAACTACCATTCAACATCCTAAACTGTCATCTTCATCTTCTTCTAGCATAAAAATACATATTTTTCCCCATAATAAAGATTTTTTATAATAGCAATAAAGTAACTCTAGAGAACATGGTTGTCTTGAGATAGCTTAACTGTGTGTGGTACCTCATAACACCCTGGGGACCCAGCCACCTCATAATAACCTCTTTCTTTACCATGCCTTGCTTAATTAGGGAGCAAAGCCAAAAGGTCAATGCAGGATAAAAATGTAAATCTCAAAGTTTCCATGTGGACCCTAACTCCATATCATAAAACATATATAGTGTGCTCATCACAAGGGTTAGTACATTAGCAGATAGAAAATGTAATGTTTTATGTTCTCAACATTTTAGTGTTTTAGTGAGACAACAAATAAAAGCCTTTGGTTCTTCTGTATAAAATTATGTGTTTCTTCTGCAAAGGATAATTACTAAATTATTAATTTATTGTCTATGTAAGAAATCTTCTTTAGTCTTTTTCTTGTCTTTTCCAAATATGGCATATGTGACAAATTTAATAGTTTTAGAGTATTTGGGTGTACCTAACCTCTCCTTTATTTTACCCACACATACCAAATACTGTGCATGCCACTCTGGAGAGACAGACATTGTGTTACTACAGTCTTCTCGTTGGTATTCCAGTTCTCCTACAAAAACAAATATAATTTCACTTCCAGATATTATTACTGCATTTGAGTATTTATGCCATAATCAACAACGTGTTTCAGCTGTTTATCTTGTTGGTTCTTTCATCATTTGCTGTGCTGCTTTCTAGCTGCCTCCTGACAAAAATACGCCTGCATTTAAATGGTATGTATTTCTGACACTGGTAGATACATATTTAAACTCCAGACTCAGTTCTTAACCTGTTTTTATCATAAGTGATGGTTGCAAAACAGTAAATATTTATTTAGCTTTGAGTAACAGAGCATTCAGATTTCATTTATGGATTCAATAATCAATGTAACAGTGCAATTCTGTTAAGGATCCAATTACGTATTTTTTCCCTTCTCTGATTCTAGGTAAATAAATGGACAAGACATATGTTGCCCTGACTGACATTTGACCAGCTGATCTGGATTTAGATCAGATGGACAATATAAGAAATACAATAATTTTGCCCCTCAGATCTTAATTCCAGCTCTTCTTCAAAATGGCAAAAGTATTCTAACAAAGCATATTTGCTGTCAGAATGCAGGTACATGATTTTTCTGGATATTCAGTTGTGAAGAATTTCCTATTTTCATTTTTTATGGCATCATTGCTGTGAGTGACACACTATCTGTACCAGAACCCAGAAGACTTTTCATTAGGCAGTATATTGAGGTACGTAGCTGTTTTGCAGATTGGCTCTAAAATAAGAGAATGTACTTTCCCTTTTGATTCAGTTACCTATTAAGAAATAAACAGCTACCTTTACAATTTTTATATAGGTTTTCCTGACAGCCAAAGCTGAGTGAATGTAGCACTCTGTCTGGATGTTTATATGCTTGTTTCATCTATTATTCAGATATATCGGTTATGTAACACTTTCCATAATGAGTTGTGGTTGAGATGTTTGTACACCATTTTTGTATGAGTCAAAGAAAAGTTGTCAGTTTGAGAATCTGCTTCCAAGGTGTTAGTTGCCTTGCCCTATCCAGTCTAAAAGTTCCTTCAATTCAAAATCTTTAGATCCTTCAAAATCAAATTCCTGTTTGTATTCACAAGCACAGGGGACTGCGGTAGTATAAGCACTGCCAATGGACCTCAGCTCTGAGCTGAAGGAGGCCGTATTCTGTTCCACCACCCTCTCTCCATTTCCATTCTGTGTCTTCTCTAAATTGCTATGCAGTGTGGTGATTGTTTCTTATAGAGTGGGCAATTGCTCCACTGGAAAGTAAAATGGTACACCAAATAGTTTGGAAGAGGCCACCAGTCCTTGTCATCAGCTGCAGTGTTGGTAGCAGCAGAGAAGACTAGCAGTTGCTTGCTGGAAGTCTGGAAATTCTGTGGACTCTCTGGAACTCTCCATTCAACTCAGAGAGTATTTCAGCCCTTGCCTGCAGTTTTAACATTGAAAAAACTTAAAAGTGTAAATTGTGCACCTTCCATTCTGCTGTGTTTGTGTTCTGATGTGCTGGCAAGAAGAAATATTCCAGTAATACTAGGAAGAGTTTAAGAAAGTTATCTATAATTACAACAAGAAGGTAGAAGACAGCTGGAAGGAAGATTTTTTTCTGTTCCCCGAAGAGAAAAGACAGTAATGGTGCTAGAAAAGTAAAGCATCTAAAAATTTACCACAAAACCTCTCAAGCTGCTTCAAACACAATCACACACACACACACGCGCGCGCGCACACACGCATCAATATGCACTTCTTGAAAAGATCTTTTAAAAAGGTGTGAACATTCTCCTGGATTTCAGCTCAGGGCAAACTATTCCAGAAATTGGCAGGATATTGGACCATGACATTATTTTCCTGTCATTTTATCCTCATCTCTTGTTTTAGAAAGAACAAGAACAACCAATAACACGGTTAAGCAGGAAAAAATGAAAGAATAATGCCGCACGAGCACCAACATCCCTCGTCCCACACTGTTTTCAGGTGTTAAAAAAATTATTTCTGTTCTACTTTGTAAGTGGATCAAAACGTAAGAGTGGTCATTCTTTGGGCATTTTTGCTTACATATACAAAATCAAGGAGGCCTGAAGCATTAGGAGCCGAGGAGGGTTATGACAGCACTTACTCTAATAGTAGATTTCATATTTTTGGTACCTGTTGAGGTGATGGCCCTTCTGTGCCTCAAGTTTACCTTACTGTCCCTCAAGACTAGCAAAGCAGAGTAATCCTGAAGATTCAGTGCATCTCCAAAAGCAACAACACTCTGGCACAGTTGTATTTGTTCCCTCCTTCTCAAGGGACACGTCTTTGAATTCAAACCATTATCTTCACAACTCAAAGTATAAAGCCCATAATGTAAATCCTGTATGGTGAGAAGTCATATTCCTAACTCCAGTCAGCAGTGGCTTGTTAAACATTGTATCCCAGAAGTTAATTACTCTTAGGTGTAGCTAAGAAATTAGGATTCCTGTTTCAAATCATGGGCAATGGGGACTGTGTCTTTGGCTAATTAAAATCTCTTTTTCTAATGCAGAGCAGAAGAAACAAATAGGCCTCTGATTTGATTTGAAGGCCACTGATTTCTTGTGTGAGGATCTGATAGGGAGCTGTTGTATGTTTAGTAGCATATTCATCAGGTAGAGGAGATGAATTGTGTAAAACTTGCTTCAATAATGTGCACACTCTGGAGTACCTATGTGTTTGAGGACAAAGAGCTGAAAGAAAGTGAAAATATCCTATTAAACCTCATTTAAGACTGGCTTTAGCATTTGTGAACTGTAGGGCCTCATTAAAGCCACCATTCCTGGAATCCAGGCAAAACACTTTGCACAATTCAATTGTTGTTTCTACAACTAATTATTTTTATTTTCTAATATATGCCTTGTGCCATGAGCAAAGAGCAGATTTTTTCCCTCATTCCATTTAGTGCAGCTTCAAATGCTTACAATAAAGGTGAGTGCATTTTACTGCTCTTCGGCTTCAGCTAATTTTGTTCCATAACAAAACCAATTAGACTGGTGTAGTCCCAATTTTTTCCCCTCATTTCCAGCTGCTGAACCTGAATCTCTCTCAAAAGTACTTTCTTCCTCAGCCACAATATTTTTTTAATGTCATAATCAATTGATTGTTGTTTGGTTTAAATAGAAGAGATGAGAAAGCAACGGAACAGGCAGCTTCAGAATAAAAATTGGAACATGAAGAGACACTTCAAGTCTTTGCTTTTCTACTGATGAGGCAATCTCTATTTATGAAAAATAAATTAATTCCCTGCTTATGTTTGCTGTTTTCCTAGTTATATGCATTTTCACCATTAATTAATGGAGAGATGAGAGACTGCAGAACAACAAGCCCCATGCAATATGAATGGATGCCTGGGCTGACTGAATAGCTATTCTCCTTCAAGCATTGTTTTAGGTGGTGGCTGCATCAAGGATAAGACTCTTTCTCCCTTTTTGTGGTACATCCTAAGCAGCCGCTACAGACCTGGCCATGCATCTGAATAAAGGGTAAGAATCTTACCAACAGGCAAAACATTAGTATGGCAGATAATGTGATGTTCTGTGTGGAAAAAGATAACAACAACTAGGTTTGCTTATTTAAAAAAAAAAAACATTCTCTATACAGACTGTTGGAGAGAGGCAAGTCCTTTCTAGCTGTCCAGCTCCAGTGCATGTTTACTGCAAATGGATGGGTTTGACTACTGGCCTGCGTTATGAGCTGTCTTGAAAGTCTTTCTCTGTAGGGCTTTTGTCTAGTTTAGATGTCCATTTCATGGTGTAATCAGGTGCCGTGTCTTTGTCCTATGTTAAAAGAGCAAGGGGTCAGAGAGAGAGCATCTAGCCTTTTACCACCCACGTGCGTGTTGCGTGCTAGTTACTTGCTACAGTATTAAACTCTGTAGAGTTTATCAAAGATATCAAGCAAACTTCATCCCTTTGTTTAAGATCTCGCTAAAAGGAGTAAGAAGCTACAGCATCTTCAGATTTCCTGAAAAAACAGAGTGCAATAACTGGAGAAGGGAAGAACCTCCGTACTGCTGTACTCATGCTTCACATGCTAAAGTCTTGCTAGGTTCTGAAAAAAGTTCTCCATAATGCCTAAAACACAACCAAGATCTTTAGGAATAACAACAGTATATCTAAAAACTTGATATTAACAGCAATAAAAACATATCCTAGCAATAAAACGGAGGGAAGTACAAGCAGCTAGAGAAAGTTCCTTAAAAATGTGAGCCTACTTTAATCCACATAAGCTTGTCATAGAGCTATGTAATAAAGCTAAGTCATGTGAATTTGTAGGTAAAAGATGAACCAATTAGAGACTGAATAATTTGTGATATAACTGATAATAGGTCAAAGCAAGGTTATTGCAGGAAATGGACTTGACTTTGCAAAGAACATTGGATATTTGCAGGGCTGGCGAAAACACCTTCTGAAATTAAAGTGTGAGTAAGCAGTGAAAGAACAGAAGTGCATCTTGTTAAAAACAAGTATCAGGATAAATCAGGGCATACAATCAGAATACAAGACTACAGTCAGTGAAACAAAACCAGTATAATGGGGAAGGCAATATTCCATGTATGATTTGAAGGAAATCATATGTTTAGTTTTCATTCAAATGTAGACTTTTCTTTTAAAAAAGGAAGATGTTTACATATGCATTTAGTATTTAAATAATGCAAAAATCCAGAAGAAACAGGACGAAGTTGTGGCTCGCTCTTCTCAAAACATTCAAAATATCAAAGATATGACAAATTCATACCAAGTGATCTGCAGCGAAACATGAGCAATCTCTGCTGGTGGGCTTCCAGAAGATTGTGTTGACAAATCTACCATTTTCTCTGGTTTACTTCTCAAGAAGTAAAGAGCAAAGCACCTGGATGAGTTTGGTATGAGATATACATATACACAAAATAAAGACCTCACCTTCTAATAGAACCTCTTGTTTTGCCCTGTGTTGAAAAACCCACCATGTCTGCCCCTGGCTGTACATTTTATACACAACTCAAGACAAAACCACTCCTGTCCATGAGATGACACAAGGGAGGTATAATGTAAAAGGAGCTAGTATAACATGTATAAGGCACAATAATTTTTATTTAAAATTCCACAGAGGCACTAAAAAAACCCTAAAATATATACACATACATCCAGATATGTCAGTCACACGCCACACTTCACATCTTGACTGTAAGTACAAAAGGAGAAACCATCCTTTCTCACACCTAGGGCTGTGAGAAATATGTCTTCATATGGGAAACATAGAGACCTTACATGTGACACAAAAACGTAAATAACACATACTATTTTTCTTTGAGAAGTAAAATAATTTCTGATTCAGGTTTGCCTAGTGACCACTTGGAATTTTTTTCTAATTTTGCCATTTGTCCTAAAGCCACCTATTTTTTTGCCATGTTTGGATACTGTGCCATAATGATACCACCTCAATCTCTTTGATTCTTCCATACCTGTACTAGCATGAATGGAATTTCTATGAAAACGCAAAAAAACCATATGAATTTAGAGTGGGTGCGCAGGAGGGAAAAGGCAAGAACTTTTCAGCCAAACTTTATTGGGTTTGTGTGGCAAGCTTTTGGTTACAGGGGTGGCTTCTGTTGGAAACTGCCAGAGGCTTCTCCCATGGCCAAAAGAGCCAGTGCCAGGCGGCCCCAGGACAGACCTGTCGCTGCCCAAGGCCGAGCCCATCAGCAATGGCAGCAGCACCTCTGGGATAATGTATTCGAGTAGTGGGAAAAAAAACTGCACAAGAGCAACTGCAGTCCCAGAGAGGAGTGAGATTATGTGAGAGGACCTACTCTGCACACGCCAAGGTCAGTGGAGAAAGGTGCAGGAGATGCTCCAGGCACCACAGATGAGATTCCTTCGCAGTGTGTGGTGCAGACCACGGCAAGGCAGCTGTGCCCCTGCAGCCCACGGAGGACCATGGCAGAGCAGAGATCCACCTGCAACCCCTGGAAGACCTCAGGCAGTCTTCCAAAGCAGGTCGATGTCTCCAAAGGAGGCTGTGACCCCATGGGAAGCCCATGCTGGAGCAGGTTTGCTAGCAGAACTCGTGATCCCGTGGGCACCCACGCTGGAGCAGCCTGTTCCTGAAGAACTGTACCCCCCTGGAAGGGACCCACGCTGGAGCAGTTCATGAAGAGCTACAGAATATTGTAAAGACCCACATTGGAGAAGTTTGTGAAGGAACATCTCCCATGGGAATGATTCAACCCTGGAACAGGGGAAGAGTTTGAAGAGAAAGAAGTGACAAAACCAATGTGTGCTGAACTCACTGCAGCCCCCATTTCTCCTTCTCCTATGCTGCTGGTGGGGAGGAGGAAGACAAGAAAGGGAATGAAGACGAATCCAGGAAGAAGGGAGGGATGGGGAAAGGTCTTTTAAGATTTGGTTCTATTTCTTATTGTGTCATTATCCTGCTCTGATTTTCTTAGCAATGAATTCCCCAATCAAACCAGTTTTGCCCATCACAGCGGGTGGTCTCTCCCCATCCTTATCTCAACCCACAAGCCTTTTTTTATATTCTCTATCACCTGCCAGATGAGGAAGGAAGTGACAGCTGCTTTGTGGGCACCTGGTTTCAACTCACTACATAAACCCATTGACTAATCGCAGCTGAAATGAAGCACCAAAGGGGAGGCAACTTTAACTTCACAGCAACTTTCTCTTCAAAGGATGTGAAGAGAAAAGAAAGAACAAATTTTCAATTAATGCAAGTATACCATCCGCTCAAAAGGTGAACCTAGATATTGCAGCATGCTGCTAGTCTCACCAGTGCTCACTGTAGTTTTTACTTTCAGATGCTGGGAAGAAGCCATCCAGTGAGGATTCTGGAAGCATTGCACTGGCAATAGTTTTAATCTTTCCCTTTCCTTTGTGTTCTGTGAGTTGGTCCATAGAGTTTCCTTCAGAAGTGGAGCAGTGAAGTGAGACTTCCTGGAAAACTCTGCTTACAGGTCTTAGAACTCCAGAAGGAAGAAAAAGCGTAAGAGAAGATGGATGAATGTGCTCCAAATATGGAATTGAAGGGCAAAGATGAAGTCCTTGAGGAAAACATGCTATTAAAAAACTGCAACTTTCAAGGGTCACTGGAAATTCAGCCTGAAAATTTCATGGTTTAAATAAATACTTTGAAAAAGGCAACATATGAGATGCTATCTGCCTGATTCTTTAAAAAAGAACAGATTTTTACTTAGTTTTTCCTTCAACCATACCAAATACAGTGCTTGGTAAATAAACTGCAACATTTTGAATAGAAAAATGAACAGAAAAGCTGAAGCAATCAAAATGGGTGCCAAGCTATGAAGAACTGCTTTGATAACAGGGCCCTGGGAAAGGAAGGCAGCATAGATACGCTGCCAAGAGAGACATGATGGAATAGAACAAGAGTAGATAGGTGAAATAGGAAAATTAGCAGTAGAGACTTATGCTAGTTTTTAATTGTTCAATAGAAAGATTTTACGCCTCTTGAAGGGTATATATTTGTGATGAGCAAAATAGGAAGATATTTTGCTACAGAGAACCAGTGCAGAATTATTCTCAGAATGTTCCTCCTCTGGAAAGGCAGGAGCTGGCAGCACTTAGTGGTGTAAATACACATCACTGATGTGTATTACTTAGTAGCAGTAATCTGAGTATCACAAAGTAGGTAATCTTAATTCTTAATTTATGCAACTCCACATCTTCATAATTCTGTGTTTGAACACTTCACAGACCAGGAAAGAAGAAGAAGGGCAGACATGTGGCCAGGGGATGAGAGCACAGAAAAGTGCAAAGCAAAAAGCAACTAAACACACTGGTTTTTGTTCCCTAGTGATATAGTCCAAGTATATAAACTTAATCAAGGAGTACATAGGAAGAAAGATCAACTAGATTTTAAATATTCCTTACACATTCACAGAAAAGAAAAAAAAAAAGGAATGGAAATCATCTTGTCTGTGTCCTGAAGCTGTACTGTATGTCATCCTGTCAAATTCTTTACTTAACTTGTAATCGTTTGTAGTTCTGGAACTTCCACAAGCTCTCCAGCCAGCCGGTTCTGTGACTGCACTGTCCCCAGTGTCAGATAACTTTCCTGTGCCTAAACTGAGTCTACATTACCTCCTATTCATCGTGGACATGGCGAACACACTATTCAATGATCTTCCCAAGGGTCTTTTAGGTATTGCAATAACAGTTTGCATGTTACCTAAAGGTAACCTAAAGGTATAACCTGGGTATCACAAAGTTGTTTACACAGGAAAAATGATATCTTTCCTGAAGAATAAAGCATACAAGCCTGGTAAGTTAAAAAACTACATACTGATTGTGAAATGGTCCTCTTGCTCATGGTGCACTGTTGTACGTGTACAGATCTGCTCTGCAGATGACAAAACCAGACCTGTCCTTTGGGTGTTGACCACAAAATTTCTAAGTTGTCTTGCCAAAGATAAAATCTATCTCTGATTTGCTCAAACCCAAAGAAAACATATTATTGATGGCTTCTGGTCTCCTCTGAGTTCATAGGAGGGCCAAGCAATGAAGCACAAAATGGACAGCTCTTTGACAAGTCAAGGTGTTAAAATTGCAGGAGCCACAACCTCACGTAAAGCAGATAAAGTCTGCTTGAGATAATGATGTTACCGACCAAGCTTGCAATCAGATGACTGTTGCTACCTGCAAGCCATTGGATACAGATGGATATAGACATATCCATCTCATTTGTTTCAGTTTTATGGTGTCCAGCTGAAGAGAGGCCAGGGATTTTCTACTCAGAGGACTATTAATTGAACTGAGAAAATTGGGTGCTCTCTGTACTTTCCAGTAACGTATGATGCATTTAAAATTACTCATTGTTTCTGAAAATGTATCCCATAAACTTTTTCTATGGAAGCCTGTTCTCCATTTGTAAGTTCTACCTCCCGGTGCCACATTACATGCATATCTGTCACGTTTTCAAAATTACTTTTAAAATGATAAAGTTTTAGTCTTAAAAGCAGAACAGTGGCCAGTTCTTCCAGAATAGGATTTAGTATTTTTCTTAACTTGTTTCTGTTCTCCCTGATATGTACATTGTGCAAGATGCTCTTTCAGAATGGCTGCCACATAAAATTCTCCTAAACTAACATTCGAGACGGTAGCATTTTGGTTTCTAGAATGCAGTATTTCGATATATCAGTTTCGAAATTTTTCTGCTTTTTCTAGGTGAGCTACTAGCCCCCTACTTTGGTTTGTATGTTGCTTGTGGCTGTGACCCAGGAAGCGGGCACTTGACTTGCCATAACATCACAATTGGCTTTAAAGTTTTCAGCGTATCCTTACAGCCATTTCTAGATGTATTTCTGGTGAAGAAAGACTGGTCTTTGGGTGCTTGCCAATGGAAACAATGGAGAAGTCTTTCTTTTTTTTTTTTAATTTGAGCTGAAAGCAGCCTGATAAAATGCAGTTTTTGCAACTTGTTGAGTTATTAAACTAAGCAGAAATTATTAATCATTCCAAACAAGAGAACTTACAGGTTTCTTCTCTTGGTCTCATGCAACTTTTACTGCCCTCTTTGAATTAATGCCCGAAGACAATTATTGTTTATATCACAGCAACACCTAGAGGTTCCTACTGAAATCAGAGGTCTCTTGCACAAAGTACTGAAAGGCGAGCCTCAACCTGTATTCTGTAATCCAAAATGAGCAGCAAAAGAAAGGAGAGCAGGGGAAGCAGTAGGAGCCTGCTTAAAAGAAAGCGTCCATGCTCACAAAGGTCGTCATGCTGGGATGCACCTTCTGCACCTAAGTGGCCACTCAAACGTTTCACCATACTGCTCCCAGAGATCATAGCCAGAAACAGATGCATGCCATCACTTCACTCATTCCAGGAGCCAAGCTGCAGGGAACAGAGTGCTGGGGCAGTCCCCACACTCACCAGTGGAAGAAAAACACCTATTAGGGCAAACACATCCAAGACCAACCCTATCTACATCTCAGGAGGATTTCTGAGTCTAGAGCAGTGCTGGGAGGAGTGTGAGGAAGGACAGTATGAGGAAGCAGCAGTTTTGTTTATCAAAATGTTTTCTAACAGCTCTGTTTCTGCTACGTAGTTTTGGAACTAACTAATATTTTGGAACTGACAAACGGAAAATCTCTGGGCTCACTTTCTCCAATGCTGCTTGGGGTTAAACAGGGCTACAAAATGTTCCAAGGTTTGGAAATCACCCAGCAGTGTTCATTCAGTTTTGGCTCCAGGCTTTTGTTAGTGGAGTGAGCTTTAGTTTTGAGGTTAAATTACTAGCTGGAGAGGACAAGAGCAGACAAAAGGCAAGGGGTACTACATCCAACCTGCAAGCTGGATGTGTAACGAGAATGATTTGGAAATACTGCAAGGAGCAAACTGATCCTGGTGGTAGTGTCAATAGCCTCCCCTGTGAGCACTAATTATATTATTACAGAAACAGACCAAGACAAAACTAAAGCACAAAAACATACATTTAAGATCTGGCCAGATGCCAGTGTGCTCAAGGTACATTCTTCATACCAGCAGTATGACATTTTGTTATTTGTTTTGCTGGACTGCTCAGGAGCACTAATCATCAACCTGCGTTCTGCCGTGGTCCATGCATAAAAATACAGAAGGCAAACACACCACCTGCCCCCAGATAGATCATGCACTGTACATGCAAGATCAAAGGGGTACTGGCAGCCTAAGATGGTGTATCCCAGTGAGATAAGTCTCCAGGTATCCATGGTCTGGCTGTTGTTAAAACGCAGAACTTTGAAAAAAGGTCTTGAGGGAGAACAGCATGACTTTAATGATGTTTTCAGTAATATTGTCATTAAGGAGGCATATGGATTTTTCAGTTATTTCTCCTTCTGCCTGCAGTCCTCTTACTTCATACCTACCAGGTGAAATGTTCGAAACCAAATATATTGCAATGTATTGTAGAGAAAGAGGTCACTCAGAGAAGCATCAATAGTTGCTTGTGACCAAACAAGGACGTTACAAACAATGTATCAGCCCCTTGCTTGATGCTTCACGCTTAAATAAATAGCACCTTCCATTTCCTGGATTGTAAATAGCAAGTATTTGGTAATGATACTTAAGCAATTCACGAAACAGGGAGGAAGGGAAAGAACATCCACTTTATTTTTGGTGGATCAGATGATGCTGGAGAACAGGTTTGTGCATGTGAGGGGAATGGTGGGGCATGGGGCCAGAGCCACATGGAGGGGATTTGTATGCAATGGGAATAAATCTGTGAAAACGTGTAAGTGGAGCTGCAGAAGGAAATCTGCAGCCGCCTGAGCCAGTCAGTTGAATGGCAGAGAGGATGGAGGCTATTTGAATACTGATGTGGCCCTCACTTTCTTCCATTTCCATTAATGACATGCTCATCAAGGGCAAACAATGGGACCGGCTGCCTGCGCCTGTCACACTGTGTGGGTGCTGGGAATGCCAGGCTGTCATCCTGGGGCTGCATTTAGAGACCTGCACGCTAATAAGAAGTGCTCTGTGCCGTCAATGCAGACAGGTGCTTCCGAGGCTGGGACATGCTCCATTCCCTTCCCCTGAAACCCTCCTCTCCCAGCCCCCTGACAGACACCATGAAATGCACAAATTAACAGCCCCATCATGTTGGGCTGCTGCTGCCTGCGGTGAAAGCAGAAAATCAAGTTGTCACCCAGGGTGCAGTGATAAAGCCACAGCCTCATTTCTCTGTTGGTGCCCTGTAATAGCAAATGCCAGACAGCTGGACGGATTGGGAGGTTTTAGATTAGGGTCCTGATGCACTTTGGCCACTGAATTAGCAGTTGCTGTTTTCATGCAGATTATTTGTGTGCAAAGCAAACATCTGGAGAAAGCAAAGCTCCAGGGTCAGGTATTTGAGGCTTCTTTCCCCTAATGAAGCAGAAATAACAGAAATTCTACAGTGCCTTTGGAAAAATTCCTCTCCCCCATCAGCAGAAAAGGAAAACCCTTCCTGGATTTGCCTTTAGAGATCTTCACAGCAAATGCTTAAGGCCATGTTTGCAGGCATTTGCGCATGGAAACACTGAACAAGAATCTCAAACCTAGACATGTGTCTAATTTTACAACAAAAGTGGTTGGAGAAAAGTCACAGCAAGTGTCTCTGTGGAAGGCAAAAGGGAGGGTGAACTCTCTGAACTAATTTTATTTCCACAGTGTAGTATTTCTCTTTGTGAGCAGGTGCTTTCCACAGCCATCCAAGACCCGCTGCAATAAGAGGGTTTGGCCGTTTTCACACTAGTGGCTCAGCCGGAGTTGAGAATTGATGTCCAGAGCTCAGAATCCGAAGCGGGACCACAGCCACCCTGAAACTCCAATTGCCTTCTCACAAGGGCAGGTATCTGAGCTTCTGAATAAAAAACAAATCCAAAATGGAACCAAAGAGAGCCATTGACAAGGACAGTGACGGTGGGCAGAGACTGGTCACACAGACTTTTGCCCCACAGAAGGCACTGCACCAGTGATAAGGAACAGAGGGGCCTGAGCCCTTCAGACTCCAAGGAGTTTAATGACATAACGGCCTGAGAACTTCAACATAAAACAGGAAGAGCAACTAACGAAACTTACAACATAAAACCCCCCTCCTGTCATTTTTATAGTAATAGTAAAACACTTTATTGAATTTATGAGCTACATAATGACTATGAAGAATGTAACTTGAATTAGAACCAACTCGGAAGTATAATATCAACTATAAACCCTTTTCTATTACCCCATCTCTTTATCATCATCCTATCTGGCTCTTTTTAAACCAAGGAATATTGCTTTCTTCAAAATTTAGTCTGACATCCATCTCCTAACTTCTCAATAAATCAAGAAAACCCCAAGCATCTGTAACAGACACAGAGCCAAAAAATCAAGGCATGGCCCAGGTACAGATTTTATAGCTAGAGTTAGGAAATTATTGAAAAATCAAAAAAAGCAAACAACATTTCTGTGACAACTGTGCCTGGGGAGGAATGGAGGAACATCCTGAACCCTGAAGGTTTTGGTTGTGAAGCTGTGTAGCAAGGTACAGCACAGCATTATTAGATGGTTCAGGCCCCGAAATGCAAGTCATCAGCACAGACCTTTGAAACAAAAGCACAATCCCACAATGCAATCCCTGAGCAGTTTGGAAGTCCATTTAGGAGCAGAAGCATTAGCAGGACTTTGCAGCACCCTCTCCGGAGCCCTTTCATACCCAGGGTTTGACATGAACGATAAAGTCTGTGTAAAGCTGGAGAATGCATTGAGGGGCTGTTTATATCCAGATCCATTATTTTTGCAGAGGAGTTTGTAAATGAATGATTGTGGGGGAGGGAAATGTACGTAACACAGCTAAAGCAGCATGTTTTACTGTGTTTTCTGATTCCATTTTACTTCTTTAGTCTCTCTGGTCTCCAAGGATTTTTCTGAAGGGCCGATAAAATAAAATGGGTGAAACAAAGCCATAAGCCAGTTAAGTCTGAAAGACATGTCATCTCATCTAAAAAGAAGAAACGGACCATTTCTATGCCTAGGGCTGACAGCAACGCCTGAGCTAGCAATAGCGCTATTCCATTTGATTTATAGAATAATGGGGTGACAAATGATGACAAAAATAAACTTTTACTGCACTGAACTGCTCCTTTATTTATGAAATTTGGCCAAGTAGTGAAATCTTTTATCTGCAAGTTGTAACATGGAGTGGAAACGAGCGATTATGGTGTGGTAATAGTAATCCAGTGATGGAGGCCGAGTCAGTCGGAAATGGATTGAGGTAAAATAACTACCGCACCATGATAAATGTGAACAGCGCTTTGCTGACAGATGATCTAACAGGTGTTCATAACAACTATATAAGAGGATTTATTTATGACTAGCCACAGCCGCAGCACTGTAAATCAACTCCAGCAGCTGCACACCACTGAAACCAAGTCCCTGATGGAGAAACAGTGCAAGAACCCAAAAGAACACAATTCACTCCAGAATCTTAATCATCAAATAACATGGTTTTTTAGCAATTACACCACAGTGCAGAAATCGGAATGACTTTCAATTACATGAAGCTGAGCCACCAACTAACTTTGCCCAAACCCAGGCCCTGGCAAAGGCCCACAGATCCATATGAAACAGAACAGTTACTTTTGGACTTAATATCGAAGAGGTGCCTTTTTTGTTTTCTGATAAAAGTAACTACTTTGGTGCTGTTCTAGCACAGTGCTGACACAGAGAGAGTAAGGGCAAGAGGAAAAGAAAGAGAGTACACTTAGCCTCCCCACAGTGTACTCCCTCCTAGCTGTGTCAAATCCAAATGTCTATAGGGCTACACTCCAAACCATGTCAATGAAATTATCTGATCACCAAAATCATTCCCAAATCCCACCAAAACACTGCTGTCTCATAGAAGAGGTTATGAGGTTTTTAATCCCAAATGATCCTGCTGCTTTTCTTCAGAGGATCCATCTGCAAACGTATATAAAGACAGCTGAGGGAGGAATTATTGGTACCAAATGAGATGAGTTCCTGTTTTTTCTGACAGTATTGAAAAAAAAGTCTAAAGAAATAACTGAGCTGGTGTTTCTTACTTCTCTTCTACCTCTTTCACAACTGACATTTCAGAGTCATACCATTCACTTTTCAAACAGGTTTCAGCAAGTGCTGGCACCTTGTGCACTGCTGGTGCGTGCAGAGAGCAATTAGGTACCTTAAAGTCCTCACACAAATATACAAAATTGGGTAAAACCAAAATGAAAATTATAGGACATAATGGATACTACAGGATCAATTTATTCCATG
Source organism: Oreocharis arfaki (assembly GCA_013398015.1). Classification (NCBI taxonomy): domain Eukaryota; kingdom Metazoa; phylum Chordata; class Aves; order Passeriformes; family Paramythiidae; genus Oreocharis; species Oreocharis arfaki. Next base: position 3,717 of record VZRR01010281.1, on the reverse strand, counting down.
TGTTGAACACCATCTGCAAAGAGACAGAAGTGCCCCACTGCAGCAAGGTACCCTGTAACACACAAGCAATTCCCCGGGCACCATTTACGAGATCAGAGGGTCTGCAGTGACCCAGGGCAGAGCCAGCTGTCCCTTGTGGACCTGCGGCTGGGGTCTGCAAGGGTCTCCGAGAGCAGAAGCTGTCACAACAGGGAGGCCTCAGACAGGCGTAGGCTTCTCAGCCCAGAACTCCCCCCAGCAGATGTGTTACAGAAGGAAAAGAGCTGATGCTGCCTCTCCGAAGGATCCTGCCTTCCCTGCACCTCCCTTGCCTGCTCTGTTCCAGACGCTGGGCTCAGGGTGCTGCTGGGGGCCTGAGCTGGTGGGTGTCCCATGGTCCAAGGCATGGCTGAAGCTCTGCCGGGTGGCACCAGGGTGCTGCCTCACCCTCCTACCATTTGCCGTGACTGGCGGCTGAACACCTGCCAGCCATGGCTACGACAAGACAAGGCCTTTCACCACCTTCTCACCGCACATCCAGAGTCCATCAGTGCTTCCACAGGATGGGAAGGTGCCCAGGACCCAAGTGTGCCAACAGCTCTTGCCCTTTCCCAAACAAGAAGTGTGACTTGTCAGCTGGTCTTGCAAGGCTTAGTCTAAATCCTTCCCATCAAGGAGAAAAAACAGGTCTGGGTTGAGCCAGAGAGGTGTATGAAGGTGTGGATGGCAACTCACAACACATGTGCTCCATGAGATGGTGCTAAGGGCGGAGTCATCTTCCGTCTTCTCTGAAAGCCATGACTGGGAAGGTGGGCAACAGAGGAGCCAAGTCATCAGGAGCAGGATGAGAGCAGGCGAAGACCTGGAGAGGACTGGAAAAGCTGTGGTGGAAACCCACAAAACCCGCTTTTGCCGTCTCTCCTACACGTGTATGATGGAAAAAAGGAGTCTAGAATAATACTATTTGTAAAGATCATAAAATCATAGAATGTTTTGTGTTGGAAGGGACCTTAAAGACCATCTAGTTCCACCCCGCCTGCTAAGGGCAGGGATGCCACTCGCTACACCAGGCTGCTCAGGGCCCATCCAATGCGGTCATGAACACTTCCAGGGATGGGGCATCCACAGCCTCTCTGGGCAATGTGAATCTTGCCTCTGTGGCCATATAAATGTGTATGCACCAGAATGTACACCATATAAGTGGATCAGGATTTGCAGTGCTGCAGTCACAGCAGCGGCTCAGAGTTTCCAGTCATTGAAGAATAGTTCACCTCGCGCCTTCTGAGGCAAAACCAGCTATCCGTGGTGCTGGAAATGCAGTGGCATTCACAATCTCTTTCTCTTCCAAACAGATTCACTGGTCTGTGCTACACAAAAGCACAACTATACCAGCTATGACAAGGACAGCAGAACTATTGCTTTTATCACAAAGGGTCATGCACAAAGGCTCCTATCAGCAATCAAACCATATGTGTATACATAGCAAAGCATGGCTTCTGCACCACAAAGCATTTAATATAACACCTAAGTGTTAAACAACTGCACACTTTATGTTAAAACAAACAAAAACGAGTGGAAGGGGAGAAAAATAAATTGTCAGAAAAAGAAGGGAATGGAGCCCAGTCCTCATGTGCTTGTTACAGGCACACACTGAAAGTCAGATGAGGGCTTGGGAGGATTTAATGTACCTGTATATTGCTTACCAGAATCCATGTTAGGGCATTTAAGTGCTAAGTTAAAATTAATTCAAGCATGTAAGATATTGTATGCAAAACTAGGCAGTTCAGTAATTGAATATTAAAAAAAAAAAATATTAACACTACTTGTGGCAATGGACCATTGCAAAGCAAAGTGTGCAAAAGGATTTCGTCCTATCACCAAATATTAGTAATTAGCCCAAAGGCTCAGATGAAGGGAATTTAGAGATCTTGGGGTTTTGCATCCTATCCAATATAAATCTGTATATTTTTTTGCTAATGTACATTTGCAGTTTTGTTCCACTTTTAGTAAACATCATATGACCTTGTGACAGTGGATGACCAGAAGTTAAGTACATGTTGTGTTTAAAAAACAGGGGAAATAAAAGTAAATGCCTTCTTCCAATTTAAATATGTTGCTTTGGAAATGTTGCAAAATGTCACCTTGTTCCTGAGTTAGTAGAAAAGATCATCAGGAAAGCTCAATTTATCTTTTCCATGTAATTCATTATTTCTTATACTGTATCATGTCCCTGTTCTAAAAACACTTCCATTATTTCCACTATCCTTTCACGTACTATTCTATTTATATCTTCCATTATTTTGTCCCTAGCTCTAGACCCCTTTTTATTTCTGCTATTTTTCTTTAGAAATTAATTATTAGAATTAAAGCAGGGTATGAAGGGAAAAAATACATTATCCTTTTATACAACATCATAAAATGTCAAAGGAAAATAAGCAGAAAAAATTATGTTTTTTTAGTGTCATGTATCAAGCCTGTGTTTATATTCTGCCATCAACAGTAACAAAACAATTTTTCCTTGCACCCTATTCTTTCAAAATTGTTTATTTCGGGGTAACTGAATTTGAAAGTTCTGTTATTAAAAAGAAAAAAATAAAGAAACCCCTTACTCTTCACTAAGGGGAATATGTGTGCAAACCAGGCAGCAAAGCAAAGGTGAACTATCAATCTCTCACTATAAGAAACTTTCTTATCTGTTTGTCCTTGTTCATACTGCATAATTCTTCAATTAAGAGTTACCAGAACTAGTCTTACAGCTTGTACTAGACCACAATAATTTTGTAGTCTTTTTGAGGTTCAATACCTTCAGCATGCCTAAAGTTAATAAAATTATACCCCAATTTCCACTTTATAGTAACATACGTGACTTGGTAGCTGTTACTGTTCTTCCTATGTTTCTGCATGTTCTGTTGCATTTGAAACCTTGCTAATTTAAGCAAATAACCGTCACCTTCCACTCCTTAAACTAGACCTTGATGAAATTGCCAACCATCTTGGCAAAACTCACCTCACCAGTCCTACAGTACTATGCTTTAGCCTTGCTGCTGTGCCCCAAGCTGTGCATGCAGGTATGTTCCAAGGGTGCCCAGGCTTGAATACTTGCTGAAGCCAGGTGGCTCTCAGTGTGCAGCTCCTAACTGAATGGCCTGCTCACAGAGGCAGGAGCTGCTGCTACCTGGTACAAGCAAATCACTCCAAAGCGAATTTTAGATTGCGATTTAGACTAGGCATCAGCCTTTAATATGCCTTTACAAATAATGAAAAGTATGGAAGAAGTGAGTAAAAATGGTATATAGCAAACCTAAGAAACAATTGTCAACTACTGCTACTGGTTGAATTACGACAGAGTGCAACTTCCACTGTTAATGTAAGACAGGTACACATGCTTTTGTTTAGATTCCTCAAGAGCAGAGTTTTAGTACATGCAGAAATACATTGCTATTTAAATATCAATCCTTAAATAAACTTTATCTTCAAATTACTATTAGGGAAGGCAGCATAAACTTTCAAATCACAATATCATGCTCGCCTGACAGAGTCACAAGAGGTATGCTGCCTACCAGAGACTGAGATCTGCAATGCTGCCGAGAGGGTACCCCAACTTGTCAAGAGCATGGACCACTACCCGTTATTACTTTCTCATGTGGGTACAAATGATGCCACAAGCCAAAAAATAGGTGGTATGAAGAGCTGTCCCTGAAGAACACCCATGAGAAGGTGGAAAGCCTGTGGGTAGGA
>VZRR01010279.1:5883-25492 GCA_013398015.1 Oreocharis arfaki | reverse complement strand
TCTATTTCTAAGTAGCCTCTCAATGCATCACCCTCTCCTCATTTTGTCCCTGCCAGACAGGAGCTCATGGTTCCTCATGGTGCCAAGCACACCCACCCAGCAGCTGAGGCCCATGGCTGTACCCCAGCAGCTTCAGGCAGTGATCACAGCAGAGCTGGGGCACGCTGGAGCTCAGAGCATCCCAGGTGCTAATGGATTTATTCAGGATCTGTACAAATGCCAAGTTTTGTGGAAGGCAGAGGTGCTGCATCAGGAGCTGAGCATCGTTAACTATTTCTGCATGGCCTCCACACTGGGACACCTGGGATACCCAGACGAGCCCTAACACGATGTTTTAGAAGTGATCAAACTGTGGCAGCGTTTCTGAGCCCTGGAGGAAGTTGGGTCTGCAGGAGCCAGACTGCTGCTGCTGTCTGAGCTAGCAAGAGGGGGAGGAGAGATGCACGGGCTGATGGGGAGATTCCCAAGTAAAGTGATGCAGTGCTGGAGCTGAGTGCTCAGCAGGGGATGTCAGTGGCCATAAATATCGTGTATCAACTCTCAACTCTAATGTCAGAGATTCAACTTGAGATAAATAAACCACATCAAAAGATAAAATCCCAGATCATATCATCTGTGACTGTCAGAGCAAGGTCACTGTCTAATCATATCTTGTGGTGACAGAGATGCTACAGTCACCAAACACAACGTGCCACTGGCACATGCCACACATCCTGCTGGAAAAAAAACAAGCAAAATCAGAAGTCACTTTCTCTTATGTCTTTGTGCTAGATAATAGATGAGGTTTGCTCACCAAAAAATCAAATTTTTAAAATGTGAAGTAATGACAGTGGTGCCAGCTCATCACTGAACAGGTTTGATTTTTTATTACTCTGCCCTGATAGGACAGCAAAGAAGAGACACNAGGTTTGATTTTTTATTACTCTGCCCTGATAGGACAGAAAAGAAGAGACACTTGGTTTTTGAGGTCTCTTTCTGCACACATTATTGCCTTACAACTCAGAGACAAGTCTTCTGGGAAATCACTAAGGCCAGTTTACTGCTCGTGGTTTCCACTGGGGTTATATTATTTCTGCTCAGAGACATAATTGTTTACTCTCTCACTTATTCACTATGTCACTTTCTCTTACGTCTTTGTGCTAGATAATAGATGAGGTTTGCTCACCAAAAAATCAAATTTTTAAAATGTGAAGTAATGACAGTGGTGCCAGCTCATCACTGAGCAGGTTTGATTGTCACATTAGCCTCTACCTCATTTCATGCAACAACAGAATAGGAATATGAGGGACGTGTGTATGTTGGTGGGATTGAATAAAAACTGCTTCAGTGCTTGACTCAGTGGCCTTGGTCCAGGGGCATCAGCTACCCAGTGCCTCAGCTTCTCTTCTTTAAACTGGGAAAAGCAGAAGATGGGGTTGATCAGTGAATGCACGGCGCTCAGAGCAGATCAAACCCTGTTCACACCCTGGCCACGGCCAGCGGGACTGCAGCTCTGCCCTGACTGCCGGAGCTGGGGGAGCCGAGTGGGGCTGTGGACAGCCTGGCAGACACATCCACGTGTTCATGCAATTCCTTATTGTGTCTGACCATCGTGCCTTTTGCCTGCTAACAACCCCTCTGCCAATGCCTGCTGCCCTGGGGCCGGCAGGGACCTGTGTCCCCTGAGTGACAGAGTGGCCACAGGCAGCTGTAGCACAGAGCACGGTGTGGCAGGGACAGTGAGGGACACTGGTGGGTGGCATCTCAGAGGAGGAGAGTGATGCCTTGGGTTTTCACTTTGATATTTTCAAACCCTGCCCTGCCTGGTGTGTCATTGTGCAGCTCCTTGCAGCTGCTCGCTGCTGCTCTCTCAGGCCAGGCAGGCAGAACAAAGCCTCTCCAGGCTGCTCTCCAAGGACACCCAGCCTGTCCTAGGCCCAAAATGTGTAACCCAACATCTTGGGGAGGGGGGTGAGCTTGGGGAAATAACATCCTTTAGCTAAAGTTTGATTAGTGAATTTATGCTGATATGCAGATGAACCAAACCTATAAAAGTGTGAAGAACTCGTGACTTGTCGTCCATCTCAGGGTCCATCTTGGCAGCAGCCTCTGGCTCCCCAGGGTGTGCCTTTGAAGGCCTTTCAAATAAATATCCATTTATTGCCTTACTCCTGCCTAGTCTCTGTTTCTAGGTAGCCTCTCAAGGCATCAAGAGGGAGGTTTTGGGGGTGATGCTCTGCAGAAGTGGTGCCACCGCCCTGCAAATCACACAGCAACCACAGGCTCCTGCCAGAGCGTGCTCACGGGTCTCTCTCAGGATGTGGATGGGCCAGACCACAGAGCTGCCCCCCTGCAGCATTTCTGAGAGTAAGCAACAGCCCAGCCCCTCTGCAGCAGTCAGGCTTCGCTGTCTCAACCGCAAAACCAATCTTTTGTTGTGAGACACGAGAGCGGCCCAAGAGAAGCGAGCTGCAGAAAGCATGTAATTAAGGAATGTAGTTATTTTTATCATGAATATTTCTCTTTTTGTTCCACCCAAGTGGTGCCCCCAGGTCTGAGCATTAGGGTTTGCCATGGAATAGCAAGCACTGGAAGAACAGCCCTTCTCTGCCTTCAGCCAAGCCCACCCAGACAATTTGCAAGCTCACTGTGACCAGCAGGTGAGATTTACTAAAAGAAGCACCAGGAGGACAACAGCCATCCTTTCAGTGATGGATCCCTCCTGGTTCACCTAATCCTAAGCCTAAAAGTTGCAAAGCCTCAGTTCAGGCTGTTCATTTGAGTTTCTCTGTGAGCTCTAAACCTGCTGGGAACTCCTCTATTTCCTCTTTTGGCTAGGACAGAAATATAATGATCTATTTTTCCATGCTGCCACTTTATTTCCAAAACACCCTTGCAAGAAGGAGCACATGGCTCTCTGTGTGTGCTGTCTGTGGAAGGACTGTTTTTAATTTTAGCCTTGACAGTCATTAGGAATTGTAATATCTTTACCTGCAGTGTGTACACACACGCTTGATTTCTTTTGTGAAACCTTGAACTGTTAAGGGTTTTTAAAATGAAATAAAGAGTTTTGAGCCCAAAAGCTGTTAGAGTTTAATCACTGACTGCCATCACTTTGAGGACACTTCCTAGAAAAGCTTCCACTGTGAGCATTAGAAAGTATGAGAATGAGAGTAAAAGAGAAATCCATAATGATATTACAGCGTTTATTCAATAGTCTTATTTCTCAGCAATCATAGGCTGTGGATGCTGAAAAGCTGCTGGCAGAGAAAAATCCACCATTTTGCAAGTATTCTCTTAAAGCCTTTGGTTTCAACATACCAAGCAAAATGCTTTTCTAAACACCTTGCAGGTGTGTCCTATTAGGAGCCAAACAGGTGGTGTGGGGTCTGGCCAATCACTTGGAGAGGTGGTTGGACCAGGGACCAATGATCCCTGCCATAGACCAATGCAGGGATTATATAAGGCCTGCCTGTAATTAAAAAAAGGGGTTTATCTTTTCCCTCAACCGGAGCTCTGACTCGGACCTCCATTTTTTTCTGCATCGCCTGTGCTTCAAATGCAACAATAGGCATTTGTGCAGAATGTCATCTCTGCATCGGGACTTTAAATGTCACTCACCCACAGCTTGCTGCCAATTATGTCTCTGAGCAGAGATAATATAACCCCAGTGGAAACCACGAGCAGTAAACTGGCCTTAGTGATTTCTCAGAAGACTTGTCTCCGAGTTGTAAGGCAATAATGTGTGGGGAAAGAGACCCCAAAAACAAAGTGTCTCTTCTTTTCTGTCCTATCAGAGCAGAGTAATAAATTCCACCACCTGAGGATGGAATGATCACTACCATTGGTAAAGCATCCCTTGTACAAGGATCCCCAGAATGAGCTTTTACAACTTGTGTGACTGCTGAGAGCAGATGGACCAAATGTCTCAGGGTGTCATGAACTGCAGAGAGGAATTAACTTGAAGGCTTCCCCAGAGAGTTACTAATTACTAATTACTGATACTAATTCACTGAAGGAATGAGAGAGCATCTTCCACTTGGCACGTGCAGTGTTTAGACATTATTCCCATTACAGACAGCAGCACGGGAGTGTAGCAGAGCATTTCTAATATCTCAGGAGGAAATCTCTGGGGCCATGGACATGTTCTCCAGGGAGAGTTTCTGACACGTGCCAGGCAGTTGGTGCAGTCAAATACCAGCCAAAAGCAAAATAATTGTTCTTGTGAAGTAGTTACACAGGAATTAGCAGCATCCAGAGAGTTCATCCAGCCTTACCAGCAGTTAATTACACAGAGTGCAGTTGCCTCCCATCCACAACTGGACAGATAATCTACTTGTACCAGACAGATTGTGACAACACTGTAAAATTTTAATATGAGGACAAAGTGGTTTATTGCCTTTAGTCAATATTTAGGCTGGTTGCTTTATTTCAGTTTCTTAAATGAAAAAATTATGTGAGACTCTTGTAGAAAAAATGCAGGATGCTCTGGCTACATGAGAGAGTAATGCATTATCAGTGATTTCATAAGTTAAAACCTGTTGAGACTCAAAATGAAATTAGAAAGATTTCTTGCATGTTGCACATAGCCAGTATCCAGTCATTCCTGAAGGATTTGAAATACCGTTAAAAAACATGCAAAACAACATAAACACTGTTAAATTTATATGACAAGCAGTAAAAGAATTCATTAACTAGTTTGGGAGCATATTAACCAAATATGTCAGATTAAAGAAATGGCACCATTGAAGCATTTTCAGCACCTCAAAGCTCGGAGGTGTGAGAAAACCAAACCTGTGAACTACCAGAAAAAAAACCCTGCACATTTTCCATATAACTGTAAGCTGACTGCTAATATATGGCAAGTTGAGTGTTACAAAGCATTCAAAAAGAAACTAAGTGCTTTGGGGAATAAGTGCTTACAAAAGCTTGCATACTGTGAGTGGAAGTAGACTTTTCACCAACACAGGGACCTTGAGAAATCAGCAGTCAGTAGCTTGTCTTCAGCAGAACCAGCAGTGCTGGGCATATTTTGGTCAGATCCTCTGAATTCCATAACAGAATGTCTCCTGCATGAGTTTTTGGATGGAAAAGGAGTCACAAGCAGCCACCAGCAAGAGACAGGTGGGAGAAACTGGCTCCAGACCCCTCTCCCAGTGTGGGTTTCAGACAGAGATCATGTAGCTCTCCCAGCTGCTGGGAGCACATAAACACTGGACTGCAGGAGAGTCCCTGGAGACATTCCAGTGTCCTGCAGTATGTCACAAGCCTCAGGAGCAGAACCTGCTTCTCTCCTGTGTTCTGTTCCCCTGCAAAACGTTTCGTGGCTCAACTCAGCTTATCAGCCGCCTTGGCACCCGAGCTCAGGAATGTCTTTGTCAAACACACCCAAGTCAAGGGGTTAAAATGCATTTCCCAGCTAAATTTCCCTGAGTCTACGGGCTCCATCAGCACTAATCTACATGTGCTGGCTGATTTCTCCAGTTTTGCAAATAACCAGAATTATTTCTGATGAGCCCTCCCCTCCCCAGGCACTCAGCCCAGGCCACTCCATCCAGACCTGGCCCCTGGATCACTTCAGACACGCTTTGTACCTTTCCTCTCGGGTTTTCTCTGCTTCTGACCTGCTGTCCTTGCTCAGCTGCCTTGGCTTGCTCCATCCCTGTTCCCCAAACTCTGACACTGGAGCTGCAGCCCTGCTCCCACCTGAGGCCACTTTGCTCCCAGCTGCAGTTCCTGTCATTTATCCCGTGGATGGGGCTGGGGGCCTCACCAATACCTGACACCATTCTCACAGCTGCAGGGCCCATCCCAGCCTCAGGACTGCACTTCCCACCTCTCCTTGAGAATCCTTCCCCCCGCAGAGGCTGAGACAAGAGACAGAAAAAGCAGCAAAGGCAACAGAATTAGCCCAGAGAAATTCTGTCTGCAGCTCTGGGGGTGAAAATTTAAGTTTTTCTGCTTTCCAGGGAAACTCTGAGACAACTCTGCATATTCAGAGCACTCCAACCCTCTCGGGCAGCCAATCCCCAATTCTTCCCTGACACTCCAGAGTTAATTTCCCCAGCAGTTCATCCACTTGGGTAAATCGTGGTGCTGATTCTCTACCCCTCCACACAGGTAGAGCCCATAGAGCTCAGCGTGTGCCTTTTTCCTCAGCAAGGTGTTACTTCTGGTTTTCTGAAATTTATTTACATCAAACCAAAGAAACCACCTCAACTACTGTTTCCTTTCATGGCTTTTTTTTTCTTCACTAATGTGGCCATGTTTGCACAGCAGTGTTTCTTCAGAAAGCTGATCTCAAATGCCACTTTGCTTATTGTGAACCTCCCTATGCTGCCTCTTGGGGGCTTTGCCCCTTTTTGACTAAACCTGCGCCTTGTCCCAAAAATGAAAACGTGATGAAAGGTGATTGATTATGGGCACCTCAGCTCCTAGACTGGTACCTAATTTGTTGGTTCTTCCCCAGCTCTTCACCCGCCCCTGAGCTGGGCTTTCCCAGGGACAAAGTCAGAATCGGTCTCAGCACCAAGTCTAGCAGAGTTCAAGAAAAGTTTGGGCAATGAGACATGGAATACAGAGGGTCTGAAGGGCTCCTTTCTATTTTCTTCAGGGATTGGTTTTAAAAAGAAAAACCTCACTTGCAGATTACATAATTAAAGTGGAAAACAGTTATTATGTTGTCTACTGGGATGCTGTTAGGAGCAGCTTACACAGCATTTTGCAAAAGCCTTGATTCACTATTTAGAAAAAAAACCACAACAAACCACTAAAAGAAACATCCATTTATTTGCAAGATATATGAAACAGATTTTAATATATGTATGAAAACACTGAGCAACTGTACAAAGCCCCCCCACAAACACAATTTATCCAGGTCTGGCCATGAGAGGACTGCACCTCTTTGCTCACAGGGTGAAACCTGCACCAGCCACCCCCCAGTGAGGGGATTTCTCCCTCAGGTCTGGTGCACAGCATTTCATGAGTTATATCTGGAGGGAAACGGGCTCTCCTGAGAGGCAGAAGTGTCTTGGCAAGCTGGGATCTTGTCAGAGCTCACAGCTCTGGAGAGGAATTACCCTCTGTGCCTGGCTCTGCTCCAGCTATGCAATCATCAAAGCCAAACTGACCCTAATCCCTCAAAAAAAAATAAACAATTACATCAATAGAGAGAAACTCCAGTCTCAGCCTGCCCTCAGCAACCACAAGCCACCCTCATCAATCCTGCCCTGTAACAGGGCAATTCAACATTCCTCCATGAAAGATTGTTGACTTTCCACAGCAGCCCTGACACTACAAAACCAAAACACCCCTGGAGGAGGCCGAGCCCTTCCTCAGCCCAGCTCCCCAAAGCCACCTGCTCTACAAACTATTACTAAACCAAATTTAGCCTCCCCTTGCCTGATGTGACTTTTGATAAATCCCTTTGATAAGAAGGGGTTTTAGATCAGCCCCACCCGTGCCCAGGTTGGAATGCAGGCATTGGCTTTAGCCCAGATAATTTCACCTCGTGTTGTACAGTGTGGAGTCACTGACCTGGAGAAACACGTCCTGCTGAGCCAACACCAGCACATCACAAACATTTCTGCTGTCCCAAGAAGCCACCAGGATCCAAGTTTAGTTATCAGTCACATGAGTAGCTCTGACAGAGGCAGTCAATGAAAATCTAGACTTGATTGTGTTTTTGTGGGACCATCATGAGCTCGGAGCAGGTGAGCCCACACGGATCCAGCACTTCACTCGTGATGCACCCTGCCATGTTTCTGAAGTTTCTTCAGAACAGATTTCCCTGCTGTAACTCTTGAGTAGTTTTAGCTGCCTGAGCTCTTGGGCAGACCCCGAGGATCCATGAGAGAATTGGAATCCAGGCCTGTGTGGATCTATTGCAAACTACTGAACAGACCTGTGTGGTCTCCTCAGCACTTAGCAAAGCTCAGAACCAGACCTCTCCATCCATCCTACCTTCCCAGAAAGGGTTATTTATCAAAGAAACAAGCCCATATGTTGCATTTAGCCCCAAAATGCTGCTTTTTCACACTGAACTGCAGACACATGTCCAGGGTACCTGCATTTTGCTGTGTTTTCTGTACATTACAAAAAAAAAGCCCAAAAAAAGTAGAAAGAGTCTTGGAAATGAGGTTTTCCTTTGCACTGAAGAAGGCAATTTCAGTTCAGGTGGTTAAAGCAGCTCTCAGAGCCACCTGAAAGGGAAAGGTCAATGCACACACGGTCCCAGCTGGCAGGAGTTTATTCACCTCTGCAATAGGTGTTAGATCTGACCAGTGTGCTACGTCTGGAATTGTAGGACATGTCTTCCTATACCACATCGGGCTTATTCTTCTGGAAATACTTCTTCAGCTGCAAAACAAAAAAAACCCAGCCATTCAAAAGAGAGCCTGGAAAGACCCCAACCAAAGAGTCATTTTCCATCTTAGGAGTCCATCTACATCATCTGTTGGAAGAGGAAATGTATTCATAAAATTCCTCTCACGACCCAGTGAGGTCTTAGAGGACCAAGTGTGGAAATTACCAGCTTATTTATTTAACTTTCTTTTATGAGTCTGATGCAATTCCCTAAAAGTTCCTTCAAGAGTTGGATGGGACTGTAGCTCTGACATAAATAAGGCTCATTCTTAGACTGTTATTGGTGACACAAGACACCAGTTCCCACTGGGCTTTGACAGAATGATGTTACACTACTGGTTTTTAGCACTGCTGGATCCACACATGGAGGGACAGAGACAGGAGCCTGTGAATCACACACTTCATTTTCAGTAATCTTTATGGAGCAGAAGGATCTATCAGAGATAAATAATTTCTGGGCACTTTCTGCAGTATATGAATAGAAATAATCCCAGTAAAGGAAAAAAATTTAATAATTTTTTTTTCGAGAACGGGGCAAGTTTTTTCTCCTATTGCTACTTTCAGACATCAGGCTATTTTCTGAGTTTTTGTTGCCCTTCTGTCCCCCTCCAAGCATTCTCTTACATCTTACAAGCTTGCTATGTACAGCTCCAGTCCCAATTCACATTAAAAAATTTTAAAAAGCAAGTAAAGCAGAACAGCAAGGGGCTTTGTTCAGGAATACACACACAACACATGGCTGCATCAACCACACAGCTCACTTGAGGTTTGTTATCAAAAGACAAACAATATCTCATTTACAAAGGGTTACAGAAATAGAAGACACTGTGTTAGCTGCCAAGAGTTTACAGCTGGAAGATATTAAACAAGGGCAAATAGGAGATCATTAGGAAGCCACAACTCCTTTGGATTATCAGATGTTTGCTTGACTCAGTCACTATTTAAAAACAATATCAATTTGCTCCAGCAGACACAGCTTTGCCGTGGTGACAGCGTACTCACATCCACTCGGTACAAGGTGCAGCACACCAGGGCACAGAACAGCAGTGCCACCACGACAGCAAGGGCATACAGATCCCAGGAGCTCTTCTCACATGCCTGCTCCAGTTCTGCATGTAAAATTACAGTGGTATTATTATAAACACGAAGAGGTAGAACTTTATTTTTATTGTGAATAAAAATAATTTTACAGGTTAATCAAAAATTCAGATATCAACAGCTACACAGCCATGTTTGTCATCCCATTATTATTCTCACTGGCATTCTCTGTGCTCTTCCAGAGGCTGGGGGTGGCTGCAGCTGGGTCAGCAAGGAGCACTCTACAAAGGCAGCTTCCACACCACTGACAGGACCTCACACTCCTAAGGGGAGCAGAAAATGTTTTCCTGCAGTGTTGCTGCAACCCTGGGGGCTCCGAATTATCCAAGAGCCACGCTGGTGAGAGGTACAGACAGAAGCAGGAGGATGCTGTGGTGTGAAGTACACTGAGCAGAATTGTGCTGGTGGAAAGGGTTTCAACTCTCTAAAACCTCAATTAATCCACATCTGAATAACACATTAATTAATAATCACCCCCCTGCTTTGTTGTGCTGTCATTTCCCCCACCTCACTTGACTGAGTTGTTGGCCCAGCTGTGGGTGGTGGCACAGAATGGGACCACCTTTGCAGACTGCAGGAAAATCCTTTGTGACTCTTAGGGCCTTTGTGAACCTTCTTTTACAAAGGCCTCAGCAAAGCCCAATGACAGGGTTATATTGCACCAGTAAGACCAAAATCAAGCATTCTGTTGCTGGTTCTGACTTCAGCTTAGCAAATGGGTACAGCACCATCCTGCAGGAAAATAAAGAACCCTCTTTGGAGCACAGAAAATTCAAACCCCCTCTTTGCAGCACACGCTCACAGAGTGCTCAGTGTGTGACAAGGGTATGTGAGAACATCTCTGCTGTGGTCTGGGGTGCTTGAAGCAAATGCCTGAGGACTTGTTTTGTGTGACAAGTGTATGTAAGAACATCTCTGCTGTGGTCTGTGGTCCTTGAAGCAAATGCCTGAGGACTTGTTTTGTGCTCCCCAGCGTGATCTATTTTTAAAGACAAGACTTGCTAGAGGGTATGGTTTCTAAAAGTCATTTATGTCATGTTAAGGCCAAAGAATTGGTGCTACAATTATTCATATCCTGGAACTGACAGATTGCACACAGTGAAGTGTTTGTTATCTTGTTTTGGCCTTTTTTTTCCTTTTTCTAAGATGCAGGATTATGGCAAGGTCGGAATTCCCCTCTGGTTGTACGAGGCAGGTAGAAAGAGAGTCTGTTTCTATGTTCTAGCTCAACAGGGCACAAAGGAGCCTGATCCCACTCTCCAAACTTACCCAGGTTTGCCTGTGCTGACTAAAGTTCCAAAAGCTTTCTGTCCACTTTTTGCACTACAACACAACAGTTATTTGTGATTAAACAAGCAAAAGGGTCGTACCTTTAACCAGCACCATGGTGCCAGTTGCTGAGAACAGAGAGGAATCTATCCCCTCCGCAGCACAGACATAGTTATCACTGTCCTCCTCCTGCAGGTTGTGTAGAGTTACCACCGTTCTATTTCCTTCCCTTGAATACTCCAAGCGATTCGCAAAGGCAGGAGAAACCTTCTGCACGTCCAGCCTTGACGCACTCAGAACCATGTTAGGCTGCACGTGAGTCCTGAGCAAGTAGAACCTCTCATGTTCAGGTGAGCTTTTCAATGCACAGGTGATGCTGACAGACTGGCCTTGCTCAGGCTTGGCATAAAGTGGTGACTGCTCCGGAGCCCTGCTGGATTTAGCTAAAAACAGAGAGATTAGTGGCTATCACATGCTTAACACAGTGTATTTTAACTGGGGAGCAAGGGCAGAGGTCACAGACAGAAAGAACAGACCATAGAAGTTGAGATAAAATGAATTTTTTAACATGCTTTACACGTGCTTTGAAAAGAAGGATATATTTTACTACACCCTGGCATGTCTTCCTGCCTCAGGATCTGAAAGTAGGACTGGCCAACAGGTTTGGCTGTTTGTAAAGGGTCTGCATCTACCTAAAAAATGATGTAAACTGACCTCCTCTAAGGGAATACAGCCTGATCAGCACGTCCTCGAGCCATGTATCGTTGCCTGCTTTCTTAAATGAGATGAAGCCATAGAGAGATCTGGGGGCTATTGGTCTGGATCAAATCATACAGTGTGTGTCCCACCAATGTTAAAAATGGTCTATGAGAACGGAGGGGCTATTAATGACTTACTGTCCAGCTAGGAGGACATTCCACTGAGGTCCTCTGAGGACAGGACTTGTTCCTTTTAACGTTATCATTAAAGTGGATAAGGGAGTGAGGACAGAATTTATCATGTTTTTAAAGGGAAGGTTGTAAGCATTTTGGAGAAGAGGATTAGAGTCAGAAAGAGATATAAAGCAATTTAATAAAATAATTTAGAGACAATACACAATAAACAAGACGTGATTCATTTGAGAAAACACAGCCAAGAAGTCTGAAAGGAGAAGCCTAAGGGAGGAGACAATAATCCTTCATGGATATAAATTACTACTGCTGATCAGCAATCAATTAGATTTCACATGCCTCGGGGAGAGGAAAGGAACAAAGCCCTGTAAGCTTTGGGAAAGATGTTTCACGTTAGAAGGTCTCATCAGAAGAACACGTACATAGAGGAATAAACTACCAAAGAATAGCGTGGGCTCAACCTTCGTCTAATGGGAAAAAAATAAAGACAGAAAAATTGGTCCCCCAACCAGAAACATCTGCCAAAAGGAGCACTTCTGCTTGTTCATCAGCTCCTCACTAACGAGAGAAAAAACCCTTTACCTACTCATGCCCAACTTGCAGACCCTGCCTAGCACCAGCTTCCCAATTATTACCAATTTGTCATTTAAGACAGATTAGTAAAAACAAAAGAGATTTGCAAAAACTGATACCAAAAAACCCCCCTCTTTGCTCTGCTAATTGTTTGTAAAGGTTTTACAGGTTGTTTTGGAAAGAGCTGTGGGACCTCACTGTTTCCAAACTGCTGCAGCAACCTATGACTCATGTGAAAATCTGTAGTTGGAATTAATGAGTCACAAATTAATGTTCCAGGGTGTTCTGGGGTTTTTTAGTACCATAATATCTAATGTGTTTTCATTGCTTCAGGGAGTAAACCCACACTTTCCTTCAAATCTGTACATGACCTGAGCAGACATGGAAAAAGTTCTATCAGACGCGCCCTACCATTGTGTCTTCTTCCAATATTTGATTCAAAATATAGATCTGTATTTACTAATTCGTGACATAAAAAGTGGAATTGCAATACCTTTGACCAATACTATGGTTGTCTTCCGATATAGGTCTTTGTGAGAGTCATTGACTTTAACCATCTCGGAGCATACATAGATTTTGGAATCAGATTCCTGTAACCTCTGCAGGGTTATCCTGAGATTCTCCCCTTCCTTTGAATACTTGATGCGATTAGCAAAGGCAGGATTGACATTTGGAGATTTGTGCTTGGGAACATATATCACATTGAGATTCTGTCTGAGAGCTGTCAAGTACATCCCCACTTGATTTTCTGAACCATTCATTGGGCAAGTTATGCTGATGGAGTCTCCTTCCCAAGCACTGATAACGTCTGCTGACTGTTCATTTCCTCCACCTAAAAATAAGAAATGCAATTGAAATTGTCATGTCAGAGTCCCTCTTGATCTGTTCATATCAAAGTAGGTTTCAAAACCAACTCCTCCATCCACAGAACCTCTCTGTAAGACTGGACCTCAGTCTCCCTATGCTGGACATGTCATTTCTGGGCTGCCCTGGCACCTGCAGTGCCCTTCAGGCCCATTGACCTGAGCAACTCAGCACCTTCCAAGCTTCAGAGGCCTTGGCAAAGAAGTGGCTGCTGTCCCTCACACAGAAAATGTAGTTCTCTCTTAGATTCCCAGGATGATCCTATTGCTTCTAAAAACACAAAATTCACTAAACTCAGCCTGATCATTGGAGCTGGCTTATGATCTAATTCAGGAATGCAAAGGTAAGAAAAATGGTAGAAAATGGAAGAAAATACACTTTTCCCTTGTCTTTTTAAAGGAGCATTTAACAACATCAGGGAACTGGATAATACAAAATGTCAGCAAGAGGGCTGCAGAAGGTGTAAGTCCAGTCTATCCTAAGAAACAAAGGTATACAAATGTATAATGAGAACCTTGGAGTTCTCCAGTGACCTCAATATCCAAAGAAACTGAATGGGGAGTACTTGTGCAGCGAATAGTAAGGAACAGAGGGATCAGATGGGAAACACCTATTAGAAGCATCCATCAGGAGCAAGAGAAGAAAAATTAAATAGAAAGCATTGCATGTCTAAGACAAACACAGTTTAGAAAAGGTTGGGAAAAAAATGAAAGAAAATATTGAAATGCAAGAAATGTAAGAGCATCGATGTTGCACATACCGTCCTGGGCAGGGAAGCACGGGAGGAGCAGAAGAAAGAGGGATGCAGATGGGAGACATGACATCCACAGCATTTTCAAGGGTCTTTTCAGTTGTTTCCTCAATCTGACCAATGAATTAAAGTGCTGAAGAAAGAGTCGTAAGCCCTAGGTTGGGCTGCTGCCTGCCAGCTACATGAGCTGTCATGAGAGAAGCCAGCAGGGTTTTTCTTTTGCCTTTGTATCACAATGATTATGATAGAGGGGGGGGGGACAGGTGCATCTTGGGTGTCTCCACACTTTAACCACCCCTTGGTTTCCTGCTGCTGAGCACCTCCAGCCTCCAGGGCAGCAGTAGAAAGTTGTCTGTGAGGAGTACCTACCTCCCCTTTGAAGGCAATTGAGAAAAGCGAAGTTCAAATTTGCTCTTCACAGTGATGAAGTCACACAGTTGTCCCCCAGTTGTGGCCTCCCCTGAAATGCAGGGGCTTGGTACAATCAGTTCAGTTTCTCAGGGCTCCCATGGCCTTAGATTGGTGGCTGCAGAGGCAAAAGTCTTGGCTTGGTAAGGAGCAAGGAGATGAGAGATGGTCCATTACTTGAGTAAAACCTTCAATTATTACACAAGCCCTGCACACAAAGCAGCAGGTTTGATCTGCATCATGGCAGAAAATGTGAGTAATTCGCAAGCAGGAGGAGCTGAAGTTCCTTCTGCAAACACCAGCCACTCACACCCAGCTTCCTGCCAGGGCAGACCTGACCCACAAACCAGCCCACCTGACATCACCTGAAGGAGAAAGTTCCTGACCCTCTCCTATCCCCTCTTCCTACAACCCCAAATCTCTCCATAGAGCCAGGAGATCTTTGCCTTGACTTGGCCACTGCCTTTGACACAGAGAACAACCTTTGTTTTCTCTTTGCCACCCTGTGCAAGCTGTCCCCCAGCCAGTCACAAGCAGCAGTCCCACCCCGGGCTGCCATAAACTGGAGCTGGATCTGAGAGCAGCGATGCCTCCTCCCAGCCCACAGGTCACCCTTTCACCACGCCGCTCTCTTCCACCCTGGCTCTCAGCACAGTCTTTTTAACAGGGACTGCACAGGGAGCTTCTGCTCCAAACAAACCTGTGCCAGTCACAGCCAGTCGGGATCGCTGCAGAGTCACAGGGACTAAAAGCAGCCCCTGGGAGCAGACATCTCACGGGCTGCTGCTGGCTGGGCTGAGCTGCTCAGCTCACCCCGAGCTGACCCAGCACCCACTGCACCCTTCCCTGCCATCTGAAACAGCCTGGGATTCCTCCTGGAAAATCAACTTGCTGTTATGGAAGAAAATCCTGTCTGACTTCAGGTCAATCAGTTCATAAAGAAATCAACAGAAGCCCAGTGCCTGATGTCATCTCTGAGCACATGGCACCAGCTGTCCTCTGACATGCAGATAAGGGAGCAAATACCAGTGCCACTCCCCTGTCTGGCGGCACAGAGGGCTGTGACAGTGACAGGAGGCACACAGCCCCAGCCCAAGGTACCTCAGCACACAGCATGTGACTTAGGAGACAACAGCTCTTTGCCCCCAGTGAATCGAACACTCCCCTTTTTCTCTGGGTCCTAGGTCCCATCTGCTGCTCCTGGTTCTTCACTGCAAGTGATCTCAGAGAACAGACAGAAACTGGGGAAAAGGAAAGGCACTGCCCTCCCTGTTTGTGAGCTGAATCCTTGCATTTGCAGAACGAGTAGGCAGCCCTGTGCATGCATGGTTGCACTCCAGCACCCATCGCTGAGACCTCCTTACAGACACTGGAAGTGCCACTGCTGTCAGAGCTTTCTGCCTCTTTGGCTGCTCGGAGCAAGAGCAGGCCCTTGGCATCCCTCAGCTGGGACATTCTCAGCAGGAACCCTTGAACTTACTAGACAAGAATCCAAGTATTTCAGGGAAACAGTAATGGTTATTTACCAACACCACATCTTTGCCAAATGGACCATCGAGAAAAAGAGGTGCCCAGCAATTAAATGTTCATTTTCTGAACCATTCATTGAGCGAGGTATGCTGACGGAATCTCCTTCCCAAGCACTGATAACGTCTGCTGACTGTTCATTTCCTCCACCCAAAAATAAGAAATGCAATTGAAATTGTCATGTCAGAGTCCCTCTTGATCTGTTCATATCAAAGTAGGTTTCAAAACCAACTCCTCCATCCACAGAACCTCTCTGTAAGACTGGACCTCAGTCTCCCTATGCTGGACATGTCATTTCTGGGCTGCCCTGGCACCTGCAGTGCCCTTCAGGCCCATTGACCTGAGCAACTCAGCACCTTCCAAGCTTCAGAGGCCTTGGCAAAGAAGTGGCTGCTGTCCCTCACACAGAAAATGTAGTTCTCTCTTAGATTCCCAGGATGATCCTATTGGTCCATAAAACACAAACTTCACTAAACTCAGCCTGATAATTGGAGCTGGTTTCAGATCTAATTCAGGAATGTAACGGTAAGGAAAATGGTAGAAAATGGAGGACAATACACTTTTCTCTTCTCTTCTCTTTTTAGATAAAGGAGCAATTAACAACATCAGGGAACTGGATAACAGAGTCTCTCAGGAAAAAGACTGCAGATGGTGTAAGTCCAGTCTATCCTAAGAAACAAAGGTATACAAATATATGAGGAGACCCTTGGAGCTCTCCAGTGACCCCAAAATCCAAAGAAACTGAATGGGTAGCACTTGTGCAAAGAATAGTGAGGAACAGAGGGATCAGATGGGAAACACCTGTTCCAAACAACTGTTTGTGATTGCTTAAAACATCGCTGGCAAGGGCATCAGTAAAATCCAGGTTTGATATTAAGCCACAGCACAACAGAGTTTGCTGGCAAAGTTCCCTCTGCTACTGACTGGATAGTTAAGGCCCACTGGATGGTTAAGGAAAAAACAAGCAACAAAGAAAATCCAGTCAATCAAAGCAGAAATGAAGTGAGAACTCATGTATGTGTGTGTGAGTGTGTGAGAGAGAGAGAGAGAAAAGGATAGAAAGGGCAAGGATAAAAGAAATACAGCCTGAAGGCTTAACAGCACTCAGCCTTAACAGCACTTAACTTAGTACTTAAACGGAACAATTTAGCAAAGGAATATCACTTAACAGAATCTAACTTAGCCTATAACTGATATTAAAGTTACACACGGGCCTAACTGACTGAGATATCTCAGGTATTTAAACACCTAAGAGAGCAGCATTTCTCCCACATTTACCAGAGCACAGGCACACGTTTGTGCATGCAGATACAAAGAGTCAGTGCAAGGGACCTGTGACAAATTCCCCTCACAGGCAGGGAAACGCTCACTCCAGATGCTTTTGCATCTCCCCAAGGGGTGAAGGGCTGCTCCTTGAGCGCTGTGGGGATGGGCCCAGGATCCGGCGCTGTTTGGGATCCCCCGAGAGCAGCAAACGGGAGAGATCCCGGCTCGGAGAGGCCCCACTCACAGGGAGGTTCAGGTGGAGCTGCTGTGGCCCAGGAGAGCTCCGAGGGTCCCGTTTTTCACCGCTGTTCAAAGGGCCCCAAGAGATGGGCTTCAGTCTCAGCAATGTTTCATCCTGGCCCCGCTTCGGACTGGCACAGCTCCTCTGGAAGTGTGAGAACAGGGGCGTTGTGCCATTCAGGCAAGAAAAATCATTTCCAAGGCTGTTCCTAAAGAAACCAGGAGCTCGTTGGGCAGCAGCAGTGCCTGGAGCAGACGGTGTTTTGGATAAACTCCAGAGGAGCTGAGCCAGGGGCTGCTCATCAAGGCCGAGGCCTACCCAGCCTTTCTCAGATCAAAGCGCGGCCTGGAAAAGGGGGCGATGCACCAGCACACAATGAATAGCCAGGGTTCAACACAGAGTTTTATTGTGATTTTTATGACACCTCAAATGAAATAACACCTCTCAAATGATGGCTTTTAGTAGCATTTGTCAATTTTTTATCTCATAAGACAAATTAAGATGATCTTTAAGATCCCCTCCAACAGAAACCATTCCACGATCCTATGATTAAAAAGATTCACCTCTGTGTGTGTATTCAGTAGCAAAATGCATCTGCTGAGGACAAACTCTGTAGATTTTTAAAGCAAGTTCTCCCTGCTTTGCCTGAGATGTGGCACCTTTGCTGTGAACCAGCACTACACAGCTCCAAAGGGACAAAGTGGAACAGCTGGTAGTGATGTCCCCAAATACCACAACCTGCATAATCACCCCTAGGAAGCAGAGATGTGAAGGAAAGAGTGTTTGAGTGAGACATAAAGATCAGTCTGGCACTTGTGGCTCCTGACTGATCTCACTGAGGTGCCCATATAACTTTTCCTCTCTAAACATGCTCAGCTCTCTGGCCCCAGCTGCTCTTACAGCGTGAAAATTAAATGTACACATCATTAAACCTGAATACCTTGAGGTAATACAATGTAATCCAAAAAAACCTTCCTCACTCCTTCTACACAGCTCTGCCCTGTCAAAAGCTTCCAGCAGTTTTGTTGTGGGAAAAAAATGGAAGTACAATGGTGATAAGATGCTGCATGAAGTGGAAAAGTCTTTTTCCTTCTATTTCTTAGTTCATCCACAGTTTGGCCTTTTTACTTTCACCTTTTCGTTTTGATTTATTGAGTAAACATATCATTCCTCATGATAAAACACAGTTCACAACTGGATCATCAACACCACAAACTCAGTCAATACCTAGAAGCCTTGGAATATCCGGATTGTCATCCCTTCAGGAAGGTTTGACTGCATTCCACCACATTAAAATGGAAAACCTGCATCAAATCAGCTGAGAGCTGAGTTAAAAGTGTGAGTGTAAAGTCCTGAGGGGAAAAAATCCCACTAAACCATAAAAGCAATGGTCTCCTGTGCCAAACAAAAGGTAAATTTAAGCACAGAGCCCCTTCTATCTTTCTACAATTAATTACTAAAATTATTTGGATCTTGTTCATTAAGAACTTTTCCACTTAGTTTTGACTGTTGCAGATTCAAGAGTGAAACAACATCCTACATCCTTTGGGATTTCCGGCTAGAAGTTTCAGCTGCAGGTTTAGGGGGAACTAACCCATGGAAAAATGATGCAGCAATCATTCACATTGCTTCAGGGATTTGCTTTTCCACTTGTGCTGATTTTCCACTGATTTTCGCTCAACAGCCCTGACACTAAATTAGATCCCATGCAGAAGCTGAGGATTTATTCCAATCAAGTGGGAATGGGGAATCATTGAAAGATACCAAGTAGCCAGTGGGGATTCCTGAGGGGCCGTATTCATCACACACTGTCTAACCTTGCCTAACTTGTCAGGAAGATTGATACCAGAGTTCTGTTCAGCCTGGGGGAGGCCGAGGCCTCTGTGACCCAATGCCATTCCTGAAGGAGCTGGACACAGCCTCCCACCCACCCCTGCACAGGAACAAACACACAGAGATGTCCTCAGCCTGCAGGTGGGGGCAAAATCAAATGTCTGCTGAAAAGACCAAATCCCTCTTAGTTCAACGAACCAGCCACCTGTGCAAAAGGTTTTTGTGAACCCAGGCATGACCTGAGAATTAAAAGAATACAGACACACAGGTGTTGCTATGGCATTACCAAGTGAAAGCCATGCAGAGGGCATGGGAAGCAGTTCCAAGCAGTTCACATGATCAGTCACAAAGAGGATTCAGTTGGTTTCAGACTGTGCTGCTGAGTCAGCCACGCACCCTGGGGTGGCTGCTGTCTGCAGCCAAGCAGCAGGAGAGGATGTGGGCTCCTGATACTGCTTGTGCTGCTCACAGAGGCCTGGAGGTGAGCAGGAATGTCTTGGTTTGAAAGACAGGTGTCTGCTAAGGGAGGCAGAAGCCCCCTTTGGA
>VZRR01010277.1:0-16225 GCA_013398015.1 Oreocharis arfaki | reverse complement strand
TCCCGCTCCGCGGGCCGGGGCTGCCCCCGCCCGGCCGCCGCCGGGACCCGCCGGGCGCGGGGCTGCAGCCGGCGGCTCTGCCCGGGCACCCACGGGTTCAATTCCCACCGTAATTTTTCAATTTACAAGGCAGTAAATGAAAGAGGGAGATGAGATCTGCTCAGCGTTTTTCGCAGGAGTATTTACTGCTGAGAACGCTGCAAAAGCCATTTAAACAATTGCTTTTATGACACAACACACATTAAAGAAACTTCCCTAATACTTTTTTCAGCCCTCTGCCATTTCGTGCCGTGCTGCTGCTGCTGTGTTCGGCTCGCTGCTTTATGGGCTGTTTGGATTTTAATTGGGCTGTAGCCCCAGGGAGCACTGAAATTTGGAGACTCATTTAGCTCTGAGAGTGCTCACGGCTGATCAGGCAGAAAGGCTGGGTCCTGCTTTAATGCCTTCTGTCACTTCGGGAGCTGGGAGAGCCGTGTGGGGAGCCCAGCACACGGGGTGGGGACGTGCCTCCGGTGTGGCTGCTGGTGGTCCCCACATCCCCTGTGCAGAGGGATCCCGGGGCTGGGCTTGGAGGATGGGTACTCTGGCCACTGGAGGCGATGAGGGGCAGAATGGGGTCTGGGATGTTTAGGAAAGGAATTTTTCCCTTGGAGGGGAGTGTTGGGGACTCTCCACACTTGGAGGTTTTAAAGGTTTGGTGGAACAAAACCTGGCCCAGCCTGGAGCTGGTGACAGTCCCACCCAAGCAGGAGATGGGAATAAGGACCTCTGGGGCATCTTGTGGGGATATTATAAACTTTAACTCTTTAACTCTTCAGCTGAGCCATTCCCAGTGGGCAGTAAGTGATGCCTGTGGAGGGGAGCCAGCTCTCCCTGCTGCTAAACACGGCCTGGGAGCTGCATCCCACCTCCCACCACCGGACCAGCAGCCTGTGGGGCCGGGCTGAGAGAGCTGAGGGTGTTCACCTGGAGAAGAGAAGGCTCTGGGGAGAGCTTAGAGCCCCTTCCACTGCCTAAAGGGGCTCCAGGAGAGCTGGAGAGGGACTGGGGACAAGGGATGGAGGGACAGGACAAGAGGGAATGGCTTCGAGTTGCAGAAGGTAGATTTGGATTGGATATTAGGGTGAAACTGTTCCCTGTGAGGGTGGGCAGGCCCTGGCACAAGGTGCCCAGAGCAGCTGTGGCTGCCCCTGGATCCCTGGCAGTGTCCAAGGCCAGGCTGGATGGGGCTTGGAGCAGCCTGGGACAGCGGGAGGTGTCCCTGCACAGGGGCGGAACGAGATGAGCTGCAAGGCCCGTCCAACCCAAACCTCTCTGGGCTTCCAGAGCTCCGACAGGCGCTGCTCGCAGCCCGGGGCCGTCCCTCCCCGCTGTCCACCCCTGGCCGTGTCCCCAAGCCCGGCAGGGCCCGGGGCGGCTCGGGGGTCGCGGTGCCGCCGTTCCGTCCGCAGCAGCCTGAGGGAGCCCGCGCTCCGCGCTCCGTGCTCGGCCGGGGCTGAGCCCGCGGGCACCGCCGGGAACGGGCTGGGGAATAACGGGGAATACGGGGGAATAACGGGGGAAGTAATGGGGAATAACGGAATAAATAATGGAGAATAACGGGGCAAATAACGGGGGAATAATGGGGTGAAGAACGGGGGAATAATGGAGTAAATAACGGAGGAATAACGGGGGAATAACAGGGGAATAACGGGGGAATAACGGGGGAAAAGGGCAAAGGAGGAGCAAGGGGCCTGGTGCAGGGTGTCACCCAGCAGCTCCCATCCCCACCGAGCTCTGGGGTGTGTTTGCAGCCACGGTGGAGAGCCAGGGAAACAGGGTTCAGTATCAGCCAACCCGCTCGAGTCAGCCCGGACGAGAGAGTTCCACAGGATCACAGAATAAGCTGAGTTGGAGACCCATGAGCATCATCCAGTGCAGCTCCTGGCCTATTGAGTGTCCCACCACCATCTGGGGGAAGAACTTTTCCCTGGTATCCAACCGAACCGAATGTCACCTCTGCTGCAAATCAGTGGCTGTTCTCCTTCAGACCCTTTCCTAAAGGTTTTTCACCCTTCACGCTGTTTCCTCTTTGCAAAGTCCTTCTGCTGCACACACTTCCAGAGCTGCATCCTTGACACGAAGCAGCTCTGCAAGCCCGAGCTGTTGGGGTGATGCCCCTCACTCGTTTACTTTGTGAATGGCCAAAGAGCAGGGGCAAGACTGAGGCACTCAGCTTTTTTCTGCCCCCTGAGATGTTGATCCAAAGTGAGGAAGAATATCTTTAATTTCCCCACAGGAGGGAAAAACCAACTTGTGATCCTACCTGCTCCTCAGAAGGGAAAGATTTGTGCCCCTTTGTCCCTGCCCATGGCAGGGGTGAGACTGAATGGGCTTTAAGGTCCCTTCCAACACAAATCACTCTGTGAGTCCTGGATTCCATGGGATGGCCGTGCAAGCACAGTCCACCTCTAAGCCCCCCAAACCCCAAAAAGCAGAAGCACCTGAGTTATTCTCATTTTTATTTCATTGCTTCTTAGTCCACACAGTTGGTATAAAATCAGAAAAGCAAAGCAAAAAAAAAAAAAAAAGTAGAACCCCAAAAAACCCCAAAATTAGCCAAAAACAGCAACAGTGTCTGGAGTCCTCAGAGGCAGCCTGGGGTCTGTGCTGTGCCTGTTCCATTCATGGCCAGACTCGTTGCTGACAGACAGAGGACTCACATCTCGCTCTGGTGCCAGAGCCCCACGGGCCCCAGCCAGAGCTGCTTCTGTTCCTCTGCACCACGGAGGGGAAAAAGGAACCTTGGTTATAAATGCTTTATTAAAAATAATAGTAAGAGCAAATCTAAGTACAAAAGCAGTTATAGCTCGTTTATATTACACAGAATTATTTCTCATTTCTAGCTTGGTTGTTTACCTCAAGGTCGTTAACTGAATTTCCAGTGACTAAGGTTAAATGGCTTGGCGGGGCAAGGAATGGTAAATAGATAGCACCATTTCATACATCTGGTATTGGGTTTCAGGGACAGGCTGGCTTGGCAGTTTAGCTCCACGGCAAGGACAGAGCACGTTCCAGGCTGGGAGCAGCAGTTCCCAGTGCTCTGCCCGGCACGCCCCAGCCCCAGCAGAGCGAAGGAAGACGGCCTGGGCTGGATTGCAGCGCGACCTAAGTGATTTAAAAGCCCAAATCCCCAGCGGGTGTGGTGGCAAGGCAATGGGGCTTAGGCACATAAGTCATTTAGGCACTTGGGGCAATCAAGGCCTTTGCTCCAAAATCCTTCAAACCTTTTGGAGGCATCTCCTGTCAGATCTGGACGTGCCCTTTGGATCACAGCATGTGGCAGGAGCAGGGCCCAGCCCTCCGGCTGCGGAACCAGGCGTGACTCTGATCCACGCCAGCCTAAAACCAGTCAGGGCTGGGGGTTCTGACGGTTCAACACAGGCTGGGACAGGGCAGGAGAGTTCAGCTCGGAGAGGATTTTGCAGGAGAGAAAAATCACTGCGCTCTTGTTACACTGTTAGGAGTGAGAGTTCCTTAGGCACTTGCTTTAGGCTTCAAAACAGCGCATGGTCAACAAAAGCAAACAAGACTATGTACATATATGTAAAAAGTGTTATAAATAGGTTTTTTAAACCATAGATACTATATACATCTTCAATTAACAAGGAACCCTTTGAGTGTTTCCTCTGGGGGTCGGTTGGGTTGGGTTTGGTTTGGATGGGAGAGTTTATTCCTTTTTTTTTTTTTTTTTTTTCTTTGGTTTTTTGGTTAATTTTCTTTTCCGCTTTCTCGTCTATTCTCCCCCGCCTCCATCTCCTGTGAGGAGGCCACGAGTGCCCCTGTCACTCCAGGCCGGGTCCCGCGGCGTCACTCGCGCTTCCGTAGGATGACGTAGATGATGCCGCTGGCCAGGGCCAGGGGGAAGGCCAGCCACGCCAGGATGTAGGCGAAGCCGTAGGAGGTGTTTTCCGAGGCTTGGTGCCAGTCCGTGTGCCTCACTGTGAAGATGGCAGCGCCGCTCATCACACACAGCCCTGCAGGGAAGCACAGGGAGCGCGTTAGTGAGGCCACGCACGGACAGTCCCTGCTGGGAGCCCGGAGTCGCACGGGGCAACACCCAGCACGGGCACGGGAACTGGTGCTGCTATTGCCCCCTTGGATCCTGGCTCCCGGAAAACTGGGAGTCTCCTGATTTGGGGAGGGGGTGCTGTGGGCTCTGGCCTGGCTGGAGGTGAGCAGCGATGTCTCTGCCGTGCTCAGCAGGCAAAGCCAGAGGCTCTGGAGCAGATAAAGCTGGAGCATCACCTGGACAAAGCCCATCCCTCAGGCAGCCCCAGCTCAGGGCTGCTGCTCCACACCAATCCCACTCCCTTGGTGCCCTCCTTAAAACCCTGGCCTGAGCTGCCTCCCTGCGGTGCTGCGGGAGGTCAGACCTGGTCCCTCAGGTCCCTCTTCCCTTTCTCCTGGCACCCCCTGCCCAGCCAGGGCCCGTGCGGGTCCAGGGGGGTCCCGGGGGCCAGGCCCAGCCCCGGTGGGCAGCGTTTAAGCTTTGTTGCAAACCCCCCCATCGGGGGGGCACCGCCCGGGGCTCACACAAAGCCGCCTCTATTCCTGCCCCAAACAAGCTCTTTCAGTCAATCCCAGCAGTTTTATTACACAGTCGTGAGACTGTCGTTGGAGCCGAGTTCCAAATCCCCTGCCTGGACCTCAGGACCACCTACATCTCAGCACCGTGATATTTGAGCTGTAATTCCACTTGACACTGCTCCTTTTGTTCGGGGAAAGTGCACAAGTGGGAATTCGCTTCATTAAGGCGCCGCTGGAGCAGTTTCCATTCTCCAGGCACGGGAGCCAACTCCCACCGCCCGGCCCATGCACAGAGAGCACAGCCATTGTCCGGGGACAGGGGACAGGCGTGCGCCCCCCGGTCACCTACAGGGTGTGAGATAAGCGGCGATTGTCCGCAGCAGGAATGCGGCCGGACGGAGGCGACGGCTGCGGCCGCGCTCCTGGGCAGTGCCGTGCTCCGGGCCCCGAGAGCGCCGGGCAGGGCGGGAGGCCCAGGACTGCCGGCACTGCTGCGAGCAGCAACGCATCCCCCGGGCAGCCTGGCCTGGCTTTGGCAGTCAGGAGGGCAAACGCTTCCTGGCATTTGTTCCCAGGGTTTGCTCCCGCTGGAGCCGCCCCGGCCCTGCAGAGGAGCCCGGCTGGGGCTGTGCAAGCGCCGGGGCAGCTCTCCAAGCCAGGTGTTTGCAAACAGCTGTGGGATGTGGGCAGGCACAGCCCTCGAGGCCGAGCCCACCCTCTGCACCCCACGAGGCAGCAGCTCTGGGGTGAGAGGGATGGGAGAGAAGGGATCAAAGTGCTGATGAGAGGGAGAGAGGGATGCAAAAGTTGGGTCAGACGCTGAGAGACCCAAACCAATGTCTCTGCCATGCTGGGCTGTGAGGAGTTACCCATGGATATGAGGGACCCACTGAGGATGGAGGGGAGCCTTTGAGGGCCTTTTGATGCCCTCGATCCCATCAGGACAAGTCCAGCCAGGCTTTGGGGGTGATTCCAAGCTGTGTGGAGAAGGTGCTGGGGGTGATGCCTCCTGGTTGCTGCACCACAGACCAGAGTGGCCTCACACTTCTCCTCCGGTCCTTCCCTCCCTCCGGTGTCCCTGAGCTGAGGCTGCAGTGGGGACCAGCCCCTGCCCTCCTCCCTGGCTCTCAGGGCAGCACTGCCCAGCTCTGCCATCCCCCAGAGCCCGGTGCTCCTGCCCTGGCTTCCCACAAGCAGCTGCAAGGAGCCCAGAACCGGCTCAGCTCCTGTGGCCAAAGCTGTCCCAGCCTCCAGGTGGGCTCTCCAGGCAGTGCTGGCACAGCCACGTCCTGTTTCCTACCAACAACCCTGAGATTCAGGGTCACAAAGATCAAAACTGACCTGAGCCTCCTCCTCCCCCTGGCCATAGGGAAGCTTGATGGGATGAGGACACTTTTTCTGTCCTTCACACTGGCTGGGCAGGGCTTTGACCCACAGCTCAGGCTGAACGAGGAAAGAGGCCGTAGGTCTGCGGCCCAACCCTGCATCCCCTCAGGACACCCAGCATGGACAGAGGGCTGCAATCCCATTTTCTCTTTCTCTGACAGTGAGGATTCACCAGAATCACTCAGGAGAGAGAAGCCTTCTGCTCCCCGGTCTATTAGAGAGCTCTCA
This sequence comes from Oreocharis arfaki, assembly GCA_013398015.1. Taxonomy (NCBI): domain Eukaryota; kingdom Metazoa; phylum Chordata; class Aves; order Passeriformes; family Paramythiidae; genus Oreocharis; species Oreocharis arfaki. The sequence goes on along the minus strand of VZRR01010277.1, from coordinate 10,042 downwards.
GGCAGGTAATTGCATTATTAATGCCCATTTTCCCTCCTTGGCTCCATGGCTCTAATGGGTTTCCATCCATCTCTTTTTCCAGAGATTGTGAACTGATCTGAACTCCACCTGCACCGTGGCCAAGCAGACCCACTCATCGTGGATTTCATACTGTAAAGGTAGCTCTGGCCTTCTCCAGGGTTTGGGAAAGCCAGTTGCTTAGAGGATGCGCAGAAACTTTGTCTAAGCTCAGTGAATGAGTTTTTCCACTGATAAAGTGGCAGGACCTTGGGTGGCTTCTAGTTTAACATCTAAAGCTCTAGGAAAGAATCAACCTCCCTCCCAGACACTCTGTCCAAATGCAGCCAGGACCTTGAAGCACAATGACGTTTTTTAGCCTGGATTCTTGAAAATCCTCTCCACTGGTTTCATAGATGGAAACAGAAACAGAGCCAGTGGCTTTACAGCATCAGTACTTGGGGAACTGCAGTGTAGGACATGAACTGTGGCTCCTTTCCAGCACTGAGTTCTCAAAGAGTTAAAAATAGCAGCTGACAGTCCAAGCCAGAGCTCACCCTGCAGCTCCAGGGCTCTGCGCTCATGGGGAAAGCACCAGGCCCCCTCACGGCAAGTTTATAAATAATCACCGAGTCCTCCTTTGCCAAAACAGGATTGTCACGACTTTCCCCACCCCGCCAGCAGCTGTGGAAGCCTCGCCCAGCCTGGCAAAGGTGGGTCCCAGAGCCAGCCCAGCACCTGGGACACGCAACATCCCCGAGCCCTGGGGAACAGGCAGAGCTCTCGTTCCAGCAGCCCCTGGGCTCTGCTGCCCCCAGCTCTGCCCCAGGCTCTGGCACCCTGTCCCTCCAGGACCTCCCTGGCTGGGGCAGAAACCCTCGTGCACCTTCCCTGTGCAGGGGCAGAAGAGCCTGGATGCACAATGGCCCGGGGGCTGGATCCCATCCCAGGTGTGTGAGACCTCAACCCCCCCCAGCATTACTGATCCCCCCTTCCCTTCCCGTCCCTGAGCCAGGCCAGCAGCAGCTCCACGGCCCTCCTGATCTGCCCCAGGAGCTGCTCTTTCCCTCCAGCCCCTGCCCCTGCCCGGCAGCCCGGCCCCAGGTGACAGTGCCACCCCCACCCCACTCACCCGCGAGGATCTGGAAGACTCCGGTGATGTAGAACCGGCCGCCCTTGGTGAGCGTGAAGAGCTGGCAGAAGAACAGGAACAGGGACAGGACACTGAAGATGACGGAGAGGATCATCATGGCTTGGACAGACTGCAGCCATTCTGGGGACAGACAGACAGACAGACACCTCAGAGTGGGCACCGTGGGGCCCCTGCTGTACCCATGGCCTTGCCACCAGCCCCCGGGCCACCAGCCCACCCTGGCTCCCACGGGGTTTGGGAGTGGCTGGGGACACATCCAGGGCTGCCCTGGCTGCTGGGATCCCCGGCGTGGGCACGGTGCTCCCGGGATTTTGGGTGCCCTGTGGATGCCGTGGGCACGGTGCTCCCGGGATTTCGGGTGCCCTGTGNGTGGGCACGGTGCTCCCGGGATTTCGGGTGCCCTGTGGATGCCACAGGCACGGTGCTCCCGGGATTTTGGGTGCCCTGTGGATGCCGTGGGCACGGTGCTCCCGGGATTTCGGGTGCCCTGTGGATGCCGTGGGCACGGTGCTCCCAGGATTTCGGGTGCCCTGTGGATGCTGTGGGCACGGTGCTCCCGGGATTTCGGGTGCCCTGTGGATGCCACGGGCACGGTGCTCCCGGGATTTTGGGTGCCCTGTGGATGCCACGGGCACGGTGCTCCCGGGATTTTGGGTGCCCTGTGGATGCTGTGGGCACGGAGCGGCTGCTGGAACAGAAGGGATCGCAGGGCTGGGCACTGCCTCGGGAGCATCTACCGTAAAACAGAGCAGAGACACCAACTCCAGCCTGCAAAGCCCAGGCAGAGCCTCTCCCCAGCTCCGTGCCAGGCCCTGGCTGTTCAGCTGTGCTGCCAGCACCAAAGCCATGTGCAGCAAGCCGTGGGACACCGCGCTGGCCAGGCTCCGAGGGCAAAGAAACACACCAGGAACGAGAACACCCTCTGCCCCTGTGGAGCTGAACCTCTTGCAAGAGCCTTCCCCGGCTGCCAAGCGCAGCTGCATCCCAGAGCAGACCAGTTAAACCAGCCCCTGCGTGAGTCACTGCTCAGCTATTTCCAGGCTTAGTGGGTGTGTAACTCCCCACGTAAAAAAAAATATAAATAAACAAGCGAAATGCAGCTCCATGCCATGAGCTGCTGCAGCTTGACAGAGAGGCAGTGCTCACAAATACCTCTGCCTGCCCCCTTCCTTATGAAGTTTGAAATCAAAATGCAGATTTGCAGCTCCCTTGAGAGCTTTTAGAGGACGCGACATCGATTAATTCACCCTGAAAGGCAGACAGGACTCAGTACAGGTAAACTGACGCACAGGCCACCCAGGGAGAGGCAGAAAAGTCATGCTTGGAGCTGGATCCTCAGATGGGATTAGGCAGCAGTGAAGCCTCAGGCTCAGTCCTGTGTTCCTGCTCCAGTTACTCCCACCAGCTTCAGTCCCCGGCCTGCAGAATCCTGCAGCAAATGGCTGAAATGGAGCGGAACTTCCCCATAAAGCTGTCCTTCAGCTCAGCCACCTCCGACCTTGGGGCAGCGAACGAGGCCACTGGGACTGTCCAGGGCAGCGTCTGCCCCAGAGAAGGGACCACACGTCCCCACCGAGTCCCCGCGAGCCACACTCGGGGAGGGGAGAGCGGAGCTGGGAGCGGAGAGTGAGGCACAGCCTTCGGCTGGGATGGCCGTGCTGATCCATGGGCACTGCCAGCAGACCCCCGGCTGCAGGGAACATCCTGTGCCACTCAGTCACGGCTGCTGCGTTTGGCTTTGCACCAGGATTTCTACGCCGTGCCTTTGCCTCTGGATGTTCAGGCGCTGGAGCAGACACAGCTCCTGCTCCCGAAGCTCTGGAACCAGCCAGAGCAGCCCCTGCTCCTCACAGGCAGCCGGGTCCTTCCCCTCCCTGCCACATTTCCTGTTCCAAGCTACTCCCCAGCATGCAGGATCTGCTGCCCTTCCCTCACTCTGTGCACCGGCCTCCCCTGCACCAGCTGCTGCCATTCCTTAGGAAGGAGCAGCTATTGCTGCTTCCAGGAAATCCCAGTGTGGATTTCACTGCCACGTGCACACAAAATGTCCAATATATTTCCCCTGTCTCCAGTAGCCGGGCAGGGAAAGCCCCCCTGCCTCAGCTCCAGCAGCCCCTTCAGCTCTGGCCATGATGCACCCCTGGGACATGGGATGAGGCAGCTCCAGCACCACTGAAATCATCATAAACCCTTGCTCAGATCAGACCAGAGAGGTGTTTGGAGGATGTGCAGCTGCTGAACTGCATCTCCTTCCCTTCCTCAGCACAGACAGGGCTCCCATCCCAGCTCTGGGAAGCTGAGCTCTCCTCTCACCCCTTCCCAAGCCCTGAAGCTGTGTTCCAACTCCGTGCACCGGCTGAGCCAAAGTCAAGCCCTGCTGTTTCATCCAGGACCCAGAAAGCCAAGCCTTTTGTGACTGCAAAGGCCACGGGATCCGGCCCGAGAGGAGCCCTTTCTGCTGGGAGGTGGATGCTCCCACTGCCGGTTATTTTAGGAGAAGGCTGTCTAGACAGAAAGCCGAGCTGAGCTGAGCTGCCCTTTAATTGCATCCGCCTCCCCTGCCTGGTTTTTGGTTCTGAATGCAAATGATTTATAGGGGCTTTGCAAAATCCCATTGTCATAAAGAGCCGTGTCAGAGGAAGAGAAAGGCAGGGCTGAGGGGGGAGCCCACCGTGGCCGGGGGGTTTCGGCAGCCAGCCTGGGAGCAGGGAAACTGGGAGATGATCCCACAGACCAGAGCTCTGAGCCTGCTCACATCCAGCCCCTTGCTGACTTTTGGTGGCCTCCTTTGTGAAAACAAAGGGCAGGATCCCAGCCCGGGACTGGGACCCACAGGAGCGAGTTCCAGAACTCCATTAACTCCAAGCCAGCTGCCCACAGACTTCAGCTGTATTAGGACAGCTAATTACCTTTAATACATTTAAAATCACCCCTGTAACTGCAGAGAGGGTTGTTACCTCCTCAGCCCCACATGCCTTTAGCCCCTTTGCTATTAGTGCTGGGTCCAGCCCTCAGGATTTCAGAAGCACAGCGAGTCTCCCGGAGGGAGGCCGGCCCGGAGCTGCAGCCGGGCTGTCAGCACTGTTTACTCCCAGGCTGTTATTTGTGGTTTCCCCTGGGCAGCGAGCTGGTTATCCCGTTTTTCCCCTGCATCTCTTCAGCTCTGTGTTTATATCTTTGTTCTTCAGGAGGAAGAAGGAAAGGAAACAGCGTGGAAAGGACAGATAACACCCTGCACGCCGCTTCCGGAGACGAGCCGGCGGCAGCGGGGTCAGAGCCCTTTCAGGCAGCCACACAAAAAGCAAGAAGTTTTTACAAAAAAATTTTGAATTTCCCCTGAAATTCTACAAGCCACGATGTGCTCAGAGCAGTCCTTACGACAGCAGGGAAAAGACTTCAGCCCTGGGATGACGAAGACCATGTTTCACTGCCCTAAAATCCAGCACGAAAGAAAGAAACCCAGAACAGAAACAGGAATCCAGAGCAGGAATTGCAGTTGAATCTCCCAGAGAGCAGCAGCCAAGCCAGCCCCTTCCAGCAGAGCCCCAGGCCTGTTGCAGGAGGTTTTATGCCCAGGCAGGACTGACAGGGCAGGGAATAACGTGCCCTTGGCCAGGAGCAGAGGCCCTAAAGGACAGGCATTGCCTCCCCAGGGTTTAATTCACACCCCCCACACCCTCTTTGGACCCGGCCAAGGAGAAGAACGAAGTGCGAACTGAAGACACTTGTCTGAGCACTCAGCTCATCCACTGCTGTCACACATCCCTAAATGAGCGCCGTGACTGAAAACCCCGCCGTGCTGGGGTCTGCAGCTGATGGGAACCTGTTGCGGGTGGAGCTTTCCCTTTGCCAAGTGTGCACGCTCTGTGCATTTAAAAAGCAACCACTGCTGGGGGAGAAAACGTCCATCAAGGAGGTAACCGTGGCATGTGAGACAGACAAAGCTGGAGGGAGGGGAAATTCATGCCCACGGCTTGTAAAACCTGCTGCTTCCATGCTCAAGGTAAATCTCAGCAGGGTCAGGAACAGCACAGGCACAAAGGCACCAGCCCAGGGCTGCCAGGAAAAGCCACGTTTTCTGAGCAGGGGTTTTCCAGAGCAGACCCTCAGGTGTCAAGGCCTGACCAAGAACCTGAGTCCAGCTCACATCCTCCCCTCTGAAGCGAACGGGTCACAGCAAAGCGCTGGGACCTGCAGTGGTTTTGGTATCCAAACACCCCGAAGAGGATTGGAAAGGGATGAGCTGGGAAACCCTGGGGCTGCAGGGAGGCAGTGACTGAACACAGCACTCCAGGTCCTGTCCAAGGCCTCCTGCTCCTCTTCTGCAGCTCCTTTGGATGGAGATGAACCCCTCAAACCCCATCTTCTCCTCTCCTCCTTTTCCTCTCGGCTCTCCTCCCTTTCCTTCTCCTTGAAGCTCCATCCGAGAAGTCCATGAGGCCAGGACATCCAGAGCTCTCCACACTCCGACATCCCACAGAGGCCACTCCTGATGCAGCTGAGGCAGCAGGAAGCTGCTGGCACCACGGAAAACTCCTTCCAACAGCTCCACAAAGCCCAAGGCAGCTCCTTTCCCAGACCCTCGGTGTGGTGGCTCTGACCCGCTGCTGGCCTGTGTTGATGTGGCAGATCCATCATTCCATGCCCAGATCCTCCCAAGGACGCCGGTACCAGCTCCCGGTGGTTTCCAGTCGGGGCAGCAGGAGCAGGAGCAGCGGTGCCTTGGCCCACAGACGTGGTGCAGGGTCACTCAGCCTGCGCCCACAGGGACATCCGAGAGTCTCAGCCAGGCCAAAACCACGCTGGTTGAAGGATTTTCCAGCACCGCATTCTGCAGGGGACTCCCCGACCCTTTCTGCTGCTTTGACAGGCATCGTTTGCCCACACGTTGCCTTCTTCCATTCCTCTCCGGGCCAGAGCACAGATACGGCAGGGAAGGTTGTCTGACCCCGCCTCTCACAGAAAAAATGGGAGCCGAAGACACCTGGAGCAGCTGAGAAAAAGCCAGCACCAGTTCCCGGCCTCTCCTTATCAGATGCTCTTTGTAAGAAGAACAAGCAACAATTTAAAAAATGGTTTTAAGCAGAGGAAATCCCTTTCCTATTGAAGGCAAGAAAGTTATGGGAGAAACTGATCTGAAAGATGAAATATCCTCTTGGAATAGGAGATTTTTACATGTTAGGAATAAATTCTTTACTCAGAGGGTGGGCAGGCCCTGGCACAGGGTGCCCAGAGCAGCTGTGGCTGCCCCTGGATCCCTGGCAGTGTCCAAGGCCAGGCTGGACGGGGCTTGGAGCACCCCAGGGCACTGGAAGCTGTCCCTGCCCATGGCAGGGGTGGCACTGGATGGACTTTAAGGTCTCTCTCAACCAGGCAGAAGAGTCTTCTTGCCTACATAAAACATTCAGTTACAGAAAGAAAAGGCCATTTTTGGTGGAAAAAATATCCCTGTCTGGAAATTTGGGATGGAATCTCCTTGAGAGCACTTGCTGGGCCCAGCCACGTGCCCTGAGCCGGCCACGGGGCCGCACAGCCGGGGCTGGCACACGGCCCTGCCGACCCACAGTCCCGGGATTCAGAGCTGAATTCCTGAGATAAGTCTTTTCCAGGAATGTCTGACAGCGCAAACGAAGCAAAGATTGCAACATTTTTTCCATAGTTCTCGGCCTCTTGAAGAAAAAAAAGCATTATCTAACAGCAAATGCAAAAATCAAAGCAACAAGCAGGCGGTTGTGCACGGACAAGGGGTGGGAATGTGCCCTCAGCTCCCGCCAGGATGGCTCAGCCCTCGCACACACCGAGGGGCTGAGCCCTGCCAGGAGGAATTTGGGAGGTGGGAGCTCAGCCCCCACCGAGGCCAGTGCAGCCTGGCCAAAGGTCTGCCGATGTCCTGGGAATCCTCACCTGGGCAGGGCTGCGCTCAGCCCCAGCGCTGCTTTGCTGCCTGGTCCACCCCTGTGGGATGCTCAGGGGGTGAGGAGCCCAGCCCAGAACCTGCCTCAGTGTGCAACGAAAGCAAATCCTGCTGGCTTTAAAAGTCCTGCTCCCGTTGGGCATCCCCACAGAGGTCACACGAGCGAAGGGTCCCTGTGTGACAGGACACGGGAGGCTCAGCTGACACCAAAGGGGCATCACAGCACCAGATCCCCGCAAAGTCCCCACCCGTGATGGACACAGGTGATCCGGCACCGTCTAATTCCCAAATTCCACTCACTGAGTCCCACTGCTTTTTGGAAAGAGAAGAAGAAATAACCACACCCCAGAGGCCACCGTGATGGCCAGAGCAAAACCTGCCTCTACGTATGGTTAGTCCTGGAGCACCAAGGTGCTCTGGGGAAAGAGCAAGGAATCCTCATTGGGAATTTTGTCAGAACCTTCAGTCCTTACACAGAGGCAGGAGACAAGTGTGGGCCTCGAGGTGGCTCTGCCACGGCGTCCTTGCCCTGTGACCTCACTACTGCCCCAAGGAGTGGCCGACAGCAGCTCCCTGCAGTGAGGACAGGGCAGGGAAGGGAGCAGGACCCGCTGGAAAGGAGACTGTGTGGCATTTCTGTTGTTTGTACAAACAGACCTTAAGAGCCTTGCGTAAACCCAGGAAATATCCTTTGATTTTGTGTTCCTACAGCAGTGGAGGGCTCTGGACCCTGCGTCCAGGGTCCCACAAGAGGAAGACAGGTCCTCAGCAGCACCGCTCCCACACTTCTGCCACAGGGCAGATGGGCACAAGCTTTTGTCCAAGCAAAACCCCTTCTCCTGATGCCAGAGCAGAGCCTTGCATGAGTGAGAGCTGTCAGAGCTGTTTAAGCCTTGAGCACGATGAACTTCCACTCGAAGAGCAGCTCACTGGGGCACTTTATCCTGGAATCCCAGAATGGTTTGGGTTGGAAGGGACCTTAAAGATCATCTCACTCCACCCACCTGCCGCGGGCAGGGACCCCTCGCTCTGACTCAGGGCTATCAACCCAGCTCAGCTGCATTTTCAACAGGGCCATCTCGACTGTAGTCCCTTTAACGATGAAAACCCAGCACTGCAGAGGCTCCAGCAGCTCTGGGAACTGGCGCTGGACACTCCCACACGCTCAGGACCGTCGGGTGTGTGGGAAACCCCCCAGCCACAGTGCGGACCAGCCCCTCTCGGCACTGACAGCCCCGACAGAGCACCCTGTAAACATCCAGAAAAAGCGGTGCAGGTTTGAAAAGCAAAAGATTTGGGGAGGCTTTAGAGCCCTCGGCTCTGGGACTGCCGGGGCAAGCGCTGCCTTTCATCGCACAGCGGAGCTCAGCAGTTTCGGCGCTCGCATGACTGGCCCCGAAGCGGGGCTGCCGACGCTGCAATCGCCGGCCCGGCCAACTGCTGATGAGGGACACGGCTCCAGAAGGCTCCCGGCCTGGGATGGGATCCAGCCGCTTCCCGGCTGGCCCGGACACCACCAGGCGTCAGCAGAGACCAGCGCTGGGAGCGTCACTCCCGGCGAAAGCAGAGCCCGGGCTCAGGGGGGGCACGGCGGGGAAGGTGAAGGACAGCAGCGGCATCCCCAAGGCCGGGCACTCTGATCGGAACCCCCAAAAGCCCTGTCACAGCCTCCCTTCGCTGAGGGACCCTCCGGGAGCATTCGGTGCTCTCGGTGTGACTGTCCCCCCTCACCAGTGTGCTCCTCGCCAGGCCCGAGGCACGGGGTGCCTGTCCCAGTGACAGCGGCTGAGTCACAGCTGGGCTCACCGCGGGCTGCACCGGGAGAGCGCTTCCACAGGAAAGCACGAACCAGGCTAACAAAACAAACGCTGCCCACAGCACCACTGGCATTAGCTCTGCCTTCCAGGGAAACTGAGGCACGGGCTTGCCCCGCTCTCTGAACACGGATTTTGTGTTCCTGGTGCCGCTGGTCACCCTGGGAGCTGCGTGTCACGGTGTCTCAGCACGCCCTCCTCCCCTGCTGACCTCGGCAAACAGCTCAGGGCTGATGTCACCCAGTGCGGCACCAGCCTTCCCCCGGCTCACTCCCGCCTTGGTTGTTGAGCCCCCAGGCATGCGGGTGCCACGGGATGAAGGGCCCGAGCACTCAGCACATCCCCACGGTGCTCCACAGCAAACCCAGGGCCAAGGCTGTGCCCAAAACCTCGGCCTGTCCCAGCAGCAAAGCGCAGGACAGATTTCTAGGTAGGGGACAGGTGTCCTCTGGAGACAGAGCGTCCTCAGGGCCCAGTGGGCAGATTGCAGACCCCTCACAAGCAGAGCAAGAGGGAGCTGTGCCAAAAAAAGCCCCTCAGCTCCCAGCAGGGTGACAGGCACCAGGTGACAGCGGCCCTGCACCAAGGACCACCTCGTGTTTGCACATCCAGCTAGAAAATGTGCTGAAAACAGGAGACCCCTGAAAAGGGCTCAAACCGTCACCTCCAGTGCAGCTGAGGGTGTCACCCTGCCCTGGCGCTGCCAGGAGCTGCCCCTCAGCCCGAGGGCAGTGGATCTGGTTCTCCTGCTGAGCCCCATCACAGCCTCAGGGACCGGGAGGGGAGGGGGAGCAATCCCCCAGTGCAGTCCAGCCCCGTGTCCCCACACCGGGACACGGCCGAGCCGTGCTCCGCCAGCAGGGGACAGAGCACAGGAGGCGAGGGGATGGGAGGGAACAGCTCCGGGGATGCGGGAAAATCCAAGAAGGAATCCGAAATAACCCGCCCAGGCAAATCCCCCTTGGTTCCGTAGGTCCGGGGGAAGAACACGAGCGGCCCCCGGGGCACTCACCATTGGAGGAGGACGCCAGGCATTGGAAGACGCTTCCGGAGGTGCAGTTCTGCCACAGGTCTGCCGTGTGCCCGCCGTTCACCAGCCATTGCTGCGGGAGAGACACAGCCCGTGAGCGGGGCCCGGGGGGGAGCAGCCACCGTGTCCGTGTC
>VZRR01010274.1:335-20710 GCA_013398015.1 Oreocharis arfaki | reverse complement strand
GTGAGTGCGGGCGGGGCCGGGGGGTCCCGGGGGGCAGCGGGTCCCCGTGGTACCGGCCGGGCCCCGGGGCCTGGGAGTTGCGCGGCTCGGAGCCGCTCCCCCGGCCCGGCGGCGCCGCCGGTCTCCCCTCTCTCCGGTTCTTGTCCCCGGGCGCGGGGAGCGCTCGGGCCCCGCCGGAGCGGCAGGGGGGGCGGCTGGGGGGGACCCGCGGCTCAACGGCCGCGGGNAGTGGACCCGCGGCTCACCGGCGGCGTGTTCCGGGAGAGGGCGGGCACCCCAGCAACCCCCGGGCTCAGATGCTGCCCCGGGGGCTCGGGGGACAGGAGCGGCCGGTTCTGGTCAGCACCACCCCTCGCTGCTGTCCCGGGCCTGTCCGTGCGCTTCGGCTGTGGGTGTTCCGCAGTCAGGAGCACTGCGGAGCGACGCCGTTATTTTGTTTGGTTCAAGTCTACGATGCATAGAGTGTTTTTGCCATCCACAGGGATGTTATCCTAGTATCACTTGTTTCGGGGTTGAGCTCTCTGTTATTTAATATTTATTCTTTCTGTATTGTTACAGAAAAATGGAAATTACCACTCCTCCGACATCCAAGTGTATCATGTACTGGAAAAGGAAAGTCAAGTCCGAGTACATGCGTCTGCGGCAGCTCAAGAGGTTCCAGGCGAACATGGGAGCAAAGGTACAGCCACAGCAAGGACTGGGCTGAGATGTCCCCAAAAAGGCTTCATTTCAGCTCAGATTGTCCAAGTTGTGCCAGAGGGTGTCAGCAAGGTGCATTGATAAGTTGTGCTTGACTTGCAAGCTGGATCAGTGGGAAGAGATGCCACTTCTCCTTGTGCTCTGTCTTGAGCCGTGTGGGCAGCAGCTGTCACACACACAAGGCCATTGAACAAGCGCTGGTGTAACTGCAGCAAGAGAGCTCATTACCAGTTGGTTTTTACTTGATCTCTCTGCTGAACCCTCTCAGTGCTGTGGGAGTTCTCAGTGGGGTTTCTTAAATTCTGAGAGCTCCTTTCTCTCCTTTTAGGCTCTCTTTGTGGCCAACTTTGCGAAGGTTCATGAAAAGACTCAAATCCTTAATGAAGACTGGAAGAAGCTTCGAGTGCAGCCAGTGCAGTTGATGAAGCCAGTCAGTGGGCACCCGTTCCTGAAACAGGTCTGCAGAGGAAAAGGGGCAGCAACAGCGAGGGGGGACTGGAACCAGGACTCTGTGGGGAGCTGTGGGGACATGGGATGAGCTTTTGTCTGTGTTGTCCTAGGTCAGTGTCAGGCCATGCTTTGCATTTCTGGAATGCAGAAATGGACAAAAAGTACCCCCAAGGCTTTTTCCTGTGATGGAGTCCACAGAGTGGATGTGGGGCTTCCGTGTTTGTCCTGGATTCAGTTTTCCTCAGGCTGTGGCAGCCTCCCAGAGTGGTTCCTCACTGACCTTCTCTGTACTTGTATTCCAGTGCACTGTTGAGAGCATTTTCCCAGGATTTTCAAGCCAGACACTGTACATGAGGACCCTGAACACAGTGGCACTGGTGCCCATTATGTACTCCTGGTCCCCTCTTCAGCAGAATTTCATGGTACGTGAGCAGCGCAGGGTCTCAGTGAGGTCAGTGTTCCGTTGTTACACAGTTGGGAAGTGGTTCTTCATCCCGATTGTTTCAGGCAACATCTGCTTGAGAGATGATGGAAAGTGTTGCTTTAGTTGCTTGTTTTGTAGAATCCCATAAACCAGCCTTGTGTCCCCCCTACTTCACTCAGGTGGTCTCCTTCACACGTGACTCCTTCACAGAGTCACCATTTCTTCACAGGATTCAAGGAGTAAATATGGTTGGGGGGGGAGGGGGGCTGTTTGTTTGTGGTTTTTTGTAAGATTTTCATTTTCTTTTATATGAAGAGTTTCATTTCCTAGGCAGGTCCTTTTGTGGCTGGGTTACTGTGGGATAGCACTGATGTGTCAGTGATGAGACATCTGAACCTTTGCTGTGCACCGTGTTGCTGGCAGGTCTGAGGGACCAGAGCAGCCTTGGGCACAGCCCCAAGGGGTCAGCAAACACTACTTTTCTGAGTTGTGTCTGATCTCTCTTCAGGTGGAGGATGAAACGGTTCTGTGCAATATCCCTTACATGGGCGACGAGGTGAAGGAAGAAGATGAAACTTTCATCGAAGAACTTATTAATAACTATGATGGGAAAGTTCATGGAGAGGAAGGTAACCTGGGAGCAACCAGCTGTGCCCACTCAAGGCCAGGTTGGATGGGACTTGGAGCAACCTGGTCTAGTGTTGTCCATGGCAGGGATGGAAAAAGATGAGCTTTAAGATCCCTTCCAACCCAAACCTTCCTGTGTTTCTGTGATTCAGTCTCTTGCAAATAACATATCCAAGTAGTTCAGAAGTCAAAAGGTGGCAGCAGTAACCAGCTTTTCTATGGGAGCTCTCAGTGCAGGGAAACAGGATGGTGCCTGCTGTTCTCTTTTGCAAGGGCACATTCCTGCCTTTGGATACCTCACTGCATTTTAACGCCTGGAGTGCTCTGGAGCCAGTGCTCCTGTGTACAGGGATTCACAGGCATCCTCTGGGATGCTGAAAATGTGCTAGTGGGTGGGAGGAGCTCAGCAACCCTGTTCTGCTTGTTGCCTTAGCTGAGAGTTTAATCAATGAAAAGCGCTGTCTGCCTCATCATAAAATTGCCCAGCGGGGAGGAAGACAGGGAAAACTGGTGTGGCCTGTCACCAGATTGCTGAAAATGATGCAACACTACTGACTCTAATGCTAAAATCCCACCTACCCTGACAAAACTGAGAGAAGGGCTCTGGTTGGTAGCAGGACACATTGGCTTGTGGTTTGCCATGGTGAGAAATGAGAAAGATGGTGGCACTCCCACTTCTGTGTGTTTCAGAAATGATCTCAGGGTCGGTCCTCATCAGTGATGCTGTGTTCCTGGAGCTAGTGAATGCTCTGAATCAGTACTCGGACGAGGAAGAGGAAGGACACAATGATTCTGAGGTGAAACAGGAGGATGGGAAAGAGGAGCTGCCAGTGACAAGGAAAAGAAAGCGAATTGCAGTGGAAGGTGGGTTTGGCCCCCAGAGAAGTGGGGACTATGTTGGTCATGTTTCCATCCTGCCCTGCCTGGGCACTGCTCTCCTGCCATCACTGGGTTGTTAATGTGTCGCCAAGAGTAGTTCCAGCTTGACAAGTTCTGTAGCAGAAGGGAAATGGTTTGCTCTCGCTGTCCGCTGTGGACAGGAGAAGAAGTCACCAGCTTTAAGTGTGGTGATGAGTAATTTAGATGAGTCATCTGGAAACCCACTTCCTGGTGAGATTAGTAGAGCTGGGTGTTATCTGAGAGGTTGTGGGAGCTCTGCTGCTGAGGGTTTTCAAGTGCTGGTCTGGCAAGCACCTGTCGGGGAGGTGTGGGTGGATCTGTTTCTGTAGGAGGCAGGGAGATGGACCTTTTCAAATCCCTTCCAGACCGCTTTCCATGTATTAGTGTTCCTCTTCCCTCTCCTGTGCCACCTGGAGCTCTTGTTGCTTAGAGGAAGCTCTGATTTGTGGGATTTTCATGTGTCCTCGATGACCTTCTGAGTGCTGATGGGTAATTTTATCTTTGTCCTTGATCTATAGTGATGCAGGTGGCACAGAACATCAAGACTTTTGTGGATGTAGAAAAGCATTGTCTGCAAGTTCTGTCCTGGCAGAAATAAATAGTAATAGGACTTAAGAAAAGTTGGTACTTCCAGCAGTACATTGTGCTACACTGAAAGTGGCCTAGCACTGCTCCTGGAGATGCCTTAGCCTGGTTGCAGGACACAAGGTTTATCTGTTGTGCATGGGATTACATTTCTGTCTTAAAATACAATCCTGAGCATCTCTGGAATTGCTCTGTGCAAGAAGGAAAGACTCATTCACATCAGCCTGGCTGAGGAATTGTGTCTCTTCTTCGTAGGTAACAAGAAGTGTTCCAAGAAGAGGTTCCCCAATGACATGATATTCACTGCTATTTCTTCCATGTTTCCTGAGTATGGCTTCCCGGAGGATATGAAAGAAAGGTAGAAAATCCCTGCTCTGGTTGTCTGTTACCTTTCTTAGCAAGAGTTGAAATCTTTATTCCAGAGACCAGCACTGTGGGCTGGCTGGGCCACAAAGCTTGGTGCCTGCAGGCTCCACAGGCAGAGTGTGTTTTGAGCGTTACAAACTGCAGTTTGACCCCGAGGTACCTGGGCTGGAGCCCGACAGGCCCAGATGGTGATGTAGGCATGTACAGCTGTCACAGATGGGGAAAGTGTGCACATCCCTGGGTGTTTGTGTCTGTCACCAGGTACCGGGAGCTCACGGAGGTGTCGGACCCGAACGTGCTGCCACCACAGTGCACTCCCAACATCGACGGGCCGTGCGCCAAGTCGGTGCAGCGGGAGCAGTCCCTGCACTCCTTCCACACCCTCTTCTGCCGCCGCTGCTTCAAATACGACTGCTTTCTGCATCGTAAGTGCCATCTCAGCCGGACGCTTCCCTAGAGCCCTTTCTCCTCAGTTTTCCTCTGCACACCTTGCTTAGTCCGTGCTGGAGTCTCTGGAGGGTGGTGCCTCATGAGTTTGCAGTGGGGCCTTAGGAGCTGACAGGTGCCCAGAAGCCTTTTGTACGGACGGCTCCGCTCTTTGCTCCCACGGATGGCTGACCGACGGGCGTGGCCGTCCCCTCTCCGCGCTCAGCACGCCGCGTCCGAGCTCCCGGCAGTTTGTGCAGTAGTCCTGCCGCCACCAGACTTTGCTCTTGCTTTGCAGAAGCTCGTCAGTGAAAGGCATGAATGTTTCACTGCCAAAGTCTGGACGTGCCCCTGTGTTTTGTTGCTTCACTGGAACTTACAGCTTCGTCTTAGTCATGTTCCTGCCGTTGGTCCTGCCAAAGCCTTTTGGATACTGATTAGCTGCTGGACCTGCTGTTCTCCAGGTCTAAGGGCTTCTTTGGGAAGTCACAGGACTTTTTCCAGTGAATTATTTATTAAAAGATATAATATTAAGATCACGTGGTCTTTTTGTTTCAGTGTGAAAGCAGATCCTTTGCCTATTGCCTCTCCTTCCCAAGCTGCCTAGTCCCTGTTGTGGGTTGGAGCAGGGCTATCCTGCAGGTCTGGTCGCCTCAGGCCCCGCTGCCAGGGGAACCCTCAGGCACACAGGCTCCTGCTTCCTGTCCCTTGCAGAGTGGGGGGAGACTCTTGGAGAATGCTAATAGTAAAGATAATTGTTATTTTTCAGCTTTTCATGCTACTCCTAATGTGTACAAACGAAAGAATAGAGAGACCAAGATTGAGCCAGATCCTTGCGGCGCAGACTGTTTCCTCTGGCTGGTATGTTTCTGTGTCACTGCTTTAGAAGCCATGAGAGAAGTGCCCTGGCCAGCTCTGCTCTGCAGAGCTCTGTGGATCTTTTTCACGACTTGGGTGATTTTTTCAGAATTAATTCTGGTCCTTGGTGGACTCAAAGGAGCATGAATGCAAATGCAGACCTTACCAGATGCATGTTATCGTAGATCTCCCACAAAGACTAATTCCAGAGCTAGCAGATGGGAAATGGTGTGACAAATGACTTCTCTGGACTCAGTGCAGTGTTAGAGAAATTAAGCCCCTGTCAAAAAGGAGCAGAGCAAGAAGCCAGGAGGATCCAGAGGAGTGGGCTGAGGATTCAGGGCCAGGGATCTTCTGCTGACTGGACAGTGATGCCAAAAGGAACAAAGTGGGAATCTGCAGCACAGGCAGCTGGCAGGGTTTAGCACTTGCTGAAGGGACCACACGTGGCCGGCCTCTTCCACCTGCTCTTGGTGGTGGCAGGACAGGCCTTGTCCCACGGCCTGTGGAAAAGCCTTCCTGCATTCCCTGGTCATCTGCCACCCGTCTTGTCTTCTGCTCTGCTTGCAGGAAGGAGCCAAGGAGTTTGCTGCACTGCACAACCCCCGATCCAAGTGCTCGGGCCGTCGCCGCCGGCGGCACCATGTGGTGGGCGCATCCTGCTCCAACACCCCGGCTGTCACTGAGACCAGGGAGGGCGACAGCGACCGGGACACAGGCAACGAGTGGGCCTCTAGCTCCTCGGGTATGGTGCCAGTCCTGAGACACCCCGCTCCTCTCTGTGTGGGCAGTGAGGGCAGGCAGCTCCTCACAGCTGGAGTTCTCCCAGGCTCCCCTCTGCTTCCTGCACAGCTGGAGAATTTGGAGTTAGCAGTCAGTGTTCCCAGTAAACCTGAGGGACACCAGCCCTGCCCTTGCTGCTGTGGGATTCACTGTCGTCTCCCAGGAAGGAGGAATGTTGCCAGGCAAAGCAAGAGCTTTGCTGGGACCTGCAAAGCCCAGAGCGAGCCCTTGGCTCCTGAGCACCGTGCCTGGCCAGAAGCAGGAGTGTGTGGCCGGGAGTGCAATGCAGGGTTGCAGGGCACTATGGGGAGACCACTGCACCCCAGAACCATGATGGCCAGGTGCCTTCTTCCAGGCTTAACATCTGCCTTTCCTGCCAGAGGCCAACTCCCGCTGCCAAACCCCCACTAAGCAGAAGCTGAGCCCGGCCTCCTCCCAGCTGTTTGCGGTGGAGACGCCGCAG
Source organism: Oreocharis arfaki (assembly GCA_013398015.1). NCBI lineage: Eukaryota > Metazoa > Chordata > Aves > Passeriformes > Paramythiidae > Oreocharis > Oreocharis arfaki. The sequence continues at coordinate 14,129 of VZRR01010274.1, read as the reverse complement.
GAGCCCGTGGAGTGGACAGGAGCCGAGGAGTCACTGTTCCGTGTCTTCCATGGGACCTACTTCAACAACTTCTGCTCAATTGCCAGGCTGCTGGGGACAAAGACCTGCAAGCAGGTGGGTGCCCAGAGCAGGCAATGCAGCAGCAAGAGGGGGGCCAGGGCTGGAGCCACTGCCTGTTGGTTTTATTTCTCTGCCACAAACCTCCCCAAGGAAGGTGCCACATCAAGGCTTTTGGAGTTCAGGGTGTTACTCTGCAGCAGTGCTGCTGTTGGCAGAGTGAGCCCTGTGTGCCTGTGTCCCCCTCATGTGCAGTGTCACACCAGGTGTGCAGGCACTCATTTCCCAGGCAGGAGGAGCAACGGTGCCCGTAGGCAGGAAAATGGGGCAGAGCTGCTGCTCTCTGGGCCTGGGCCTGGGAGCCTTGCTGTGCTTACTCACACTCTCCTTATGTTTTTGATAAAACAACATGAGTGCACTGAACTTGTTTCTTATTTTTGCTTGTGTTCTTCGGTAGGTCTTTCAGTTTGCAGTGAAGGAATCGCTTATAACGAAACTGCCAACAAATGAGTTAATGAATCCATCCCAGAAGAAGAAAAGAAAGCACAGGCAAGTGTTGGACAAGCTTGTTTTGTTCTTAAAATGCAACCAGATCCGCTGCTTTTTGTGCCAGCGCATTCCTGGTAATCCCCATCTGGCTCCCATCTGTGCGCACGTCCTGCTGTCACATGGGGCTGCTGGTGCTGCTGCTGGGCGCTGGCCCTGGCCCAGCTCCAGGGCTGCTGCTCTGGCTGGGGGCTCCATGGCCCTGCAGCCCCAGGCTCGACTTGAGGACAGGGCAGCACTGTCTGTTGCCCCTGGTGCCACTTCCCTAACAGCAGCCCCAGCTCCCTGACTTGTAACCCACTTTGTGTGTTGAGCCCAATGTGTCCAGTATTATTCTGGCTCTGGTGTTTGGCTTAAAGAGCTTCTGCCGCAGCTGCATCACTGATCTCTCTCCACTCTGTGGTGGCTGCTGATCATTAATGCATGAGTCTGCCAGGCCCATCTGTGCTGCGCTGGCTGCTGGTGCCGAGCAGTGCTGGCCGGCTCTCCCTGGTGGCTAATGCATCCCCTCAACCCTCTCTGCTCCTTTTCCAGGCTGTGGGCTGCACACTGCAGGAAGATCCAGCTGAAGAAAGGTAGTGTTTGCTGTGGCTGTGTTGTGGGAAGTTTGTGAGGGTTGAGTTCTCCAGCTCCGGCTGCTGCAGTGGGATGGCCACGTCCTGCTCACCAGCCTGGCAGGTCCAGCAGCGGGGAGGGGAGTGACTACCCCTGGCCAGGCTCCTTGGGGTGCTGGGGGCATCGTGGCCGTGCCAGTGCCCGCTGAGACTGCGTGTGCAGTGGGGTTTGCTGCAGCCAGGGGAGGCTGAGGGCTGGTGTGCAGCCCTGCTGTGGACTGGGCTGTGGTCAGTGAGCACAGCCGTGTGTGTGCCTGCGGGAGCTGTGTGCTGCCAGGCTCCCTGCCCAGTGCAGGCAGATGGGCAGCTTGCACCTTCTCAGCTCCAGTGCCCTGCACTTGCTGCTTTGAAAAGGTTCCTGTAACATGCAGCTTCCAATCTTGGCATTTCTCTTCTTGTTCTAGATAATTCACCGACCCAGGTGTACAACTACCAGCCCTGTGACCACCCTGAGCATCCCTGTGACAGCTCCTGCCCTTGCATCATGACTCAGAATTTCTGTGAGAAGTTCTGCCAGTGCAACCCTGACTGTAAGGAGAGGTCGAGGACTATTGGGCAGGAAAGCAGCCAGCTCTTCTGGCACGGAGCACAGGGAGGGTGCAGAGCTGGGGCTTGCTGAGGGCCTGCTTTATTCGTGCACTCGCTGCTCTGTCCATCCACAGCAGTTCTGCTAAAGTCCAAAGGGAGATGGTTCTGTGCTGCCCTGCAGCTCTTGGCAGCCGAGACACTCCTGTTAGTGCTCATCTCTGTGTCTGTATCCTGCAGGCGCTGCTGCTGCTCCCCTGTGAGCAGGATGTACCTCCAGCAGTTTGGGTGGGCGTTGGGTCACTGCTCTGCCATGTTTGTTTTTCCTGTCTGGGCTTCCATTCCCAGCTCTGCAATGGAGATAACAGCCAGATTTTGTTCTGTCCCTGCCCAAGGCCTGCCAGGGCAAGATCTGGCTGGGGAGGATCATCTGGGGCAGAGACCGTGCATGGCCCCTCTGTTCTGTGCCAAACCTCACAGTGCAAACCCGTGGTCTGTGTTGGTGCAGGTCAGAACCGCTTCCCAGGCTGCCGCTGTAAGACCCAGTGCAACACCAAGCAGTGCCCCTGCTACCTGGCTGTGCGGGAGTGTGACCCAGACCTCTGCCTGACCTGCGGCGCTTCAGAGCACTGGGACTGCAAGGTGGTCTCCTGCAAGAACTGCAGCATCCAGCGAGGCCTCAAAAAGGTATTGACAGCAGTGTGGTGGGGGCTGCCTCTGGGCAGAGCTGATACACAGCTGCTGCTGCTGTGTGGGATGGGGGGGAACAGCTTCCCTGCAGCTGCTGGAGTGCCAGAGTCTGAAAAGAATCTGCTCTGCCCCGGGCCTCTGCAGAACTTACTCTGGAGTAGGGATTGTTGGCTGAGGAATTGTGTGATGGGTTACATGAGTTACATGCTCATGGTTACATGAGCAATGGTGAGAGCAAGAGCGTGTATAAAGTGACTTCAGAGAAAGATTTAGTCTTGAATTCTGCTGGTCAGAGCAAGGAGTTGTGCATTAAAAAAAAGAAATTCAGAGAAAGTTGCAAATTACTGTGTATCAAGTCCTGTGCAGCTCCACATAATGGTGTAAGTCTGTAGGGAACTGTGTGTCACCATAACAAGGGGATGCTGAGTGGACACTGTCTCCCCTCTGCCCCCATGATCTGTGTGCTGGGAGGTGCTGTACCGGCCAACTCTCCCCATTTCCTTTCATTTTGGTTCCAGCATTTGTTGCTGGCCCCATCAGACGTGGCTGGCTGGGGGACTTTCATCAAGGAGGCTGTGCAGAAGAACGAGTTCATCTCTGAGTACTGTGGGGAGGTCAGTGCTGCTGCCTGTGCTGGGGCTGCGGGTGGTGGGAGAGCTTCCTTTGGCTGTGGGGTCAGCTGCCTTCCCTGGCTCAGCTGTGCCCGTGGGCTCGCTCTGACCACGTTTGGGGATTGAGCCCTGTGCTGTTTGGGGACACATCCCAGTGGCCCTCCAGTGTGGCGGAGCATGTTGTGTGTGTGCTGCTGCCTGAGAGCCCTGCTCTGGCCTCTGCCCCATCCCTGGCAGCCCCAGCAAGCTCCTGCCCATGAGGTTGGAGGGAGAGCAGGAGGGTGTTTCCAGGGGGCAGGCGAGCAGCTGGGTCAGCCCTCAGCTGCTGAGTCTCTCAAGGTGTTCTCTCTCTACAGCTCATTTCACAGGATGAGGCTGACAGGCGAGGAAAGGTCTATGACAAGTACATGTCCAGCTTCCTCTTCAACCTCAACAATGGTAACTTCCTGAGGTTGCCAGGGGTGGAGAGGCCAGTGCTGCTGGCTGGGTGGGCAGGTTCAGCCTACCTCTTGCCTGGGTGACAGGCCTGGCCTTACACCAGTTTTCTTTTTTTTTTTTTTCAATAGATTTTGTTGTTGACGCTACTCGCAAAGGAAATAAAATCCGCTTTGCCAACCACTCGGTGAACCCCAACTGCTATGCGAAAGGTGAGGTCCCCCTGCCCAGCCGGGCCAGGCAGGGCTCGGTGCTGCAAGAGCTCTGGCCCAAGCTGGGGCTGCACATCTCTGATGTTGCATCTCTGGTTGCAGTCGTGATGGTGAACGGAGACCACCGGATTGGTATCTTCGCCAAGAGAGCCATCCAGGCAGGAGAGGAGCTCTTCTTTGACTACAGGTACCTTGGCCAGCAGGGACCTTGGGCTGCAGGGTTGACCCCACGTTCTGTGCAGGTTTGTGGGGAGCGTGGGAGGTCATTGCTGCAGCCATGATTTGCTGTCCTGCAGGTACAGCCAGGCAGATGCCCTGAAGTATGTCGGCATAGAGAGGGAGACGGACATCATCTAAGCTCCAGGGTGGTCCTGGCACACCTTGCTGCTGCACCTTGTAAGCAATGCCATGTTTGCTTCACGCTGACATGACTGCTGCTGTTCCTGCTGCTGTGTGTGTCACAAGTGCTACTTTCCATCCAGACACCAGAGAGACTCGGGGCAGGAGTGTAAGCAGTCCCTGGGCCATGGCTGCTGTCCCAGGGTGGTTTCCCCTCTGCCCCAGCTGGCTGGGAAACAGGGACTGCCTGGCTGTGGCTGGAGTGGCACCAGGGGATGCCTGGGGATGGGAGAGCAGCACTATGCAACACAATACTTTGAGTAGGGGTGCCACTGAGCTGAGTAGAGGACGATGTTGCAGTCACTGCCTGTGGTGACCCAGGGGAGGCTCCTCAGAAACCTTCCTTGGGCTTTGTGACATCCTGGCTCTGGGAAATATTCTCTTGCAGTGTGAGGTTTAGCCTTGGCACCCCATGCAAAAAGGAAAGACAAAAGCACTTTAAACTAATCCTCAGCTGGTGGCTGGGCACTGTATTTTGCGCTGGGGTGGAGGGACTGCAGGCGTCCCGGGTGTCCTGCATCCATCAACACCTTTGCTGGGACGTTGCTCCAGGCCTGGGACAGGGCAGGCTGGATGGGGTCTGGGGTGACCTGAAGGTTGGGGCTGTCCTCTGAGAGCCACCAGCTGCCTGCCTGGCCGCATGCTGGGCTCTGCTCCACCCAGTGTCCAGGGCTGGGTTCCCAGGATGACATGGGGAGCCTGGCTGAGCCCTGATCTGGCTCCAGGGCCCCAGCCCCCTCCCAGCTTTTTAGTCCAGGAACACAGAGAGGTGACTGGGTTTGCCTGGGAGCCAGGGCCTCCCTGGCCCAGGGCTCATCATGCTTTCCCAGTCCCCTGCCGTGGCAGGCCAGGCTGTCTGTCCTTCCCCTTGTCCATGATGGCCCTCTGGAGCCTGGAGGTGTTTAGGTCTGTCTGGAGCAGTGCTTGTATCCCAGCACCTGCCTCAGCCTTGCTCCCTACCACCTCCATCCGCCCAGCTCCTGCCAGCCCTGCTCTTGCCTAAGCGTCTTCTGCCACTTCGGCCATATCTGCACTATGCCAGGCTTGTGTCTGTGGTTTGTTGACGGTGAATAATGGTAATAATAATGCACTTTAAATAACATGGCTTGTAGCCTTTGTCATAATAAAGTGGTAGCAAAGACCCTCCCCTGCTTGCTGGCCTCTGTTACCCTGGGGAGCAGCTGGCAGCAGCCTGTTCCCTGACTGTCCCCTGCCTGCTGGGCCCAGCCTGGCTGTCCCTGATGTGGCTTCCACAGTCCAGGGGGAGTCATGAGTGACCCGGTGCCGCCAGCTGCTTGAATCACGCTGGCTCAGGGTGGGAAGGGGGCAGAGGTGCATAGGGGGGAGCGCAGGATGTGATGTGTGTGTGCAGCAGCAGCTGAGCTGCCTCTAGCCCCTGCTCACTGCACCCTGCATCTCACCCCAGGACTGGGAACTGCCATTGTCAGTGTGGTCCCTCCCTTGGTGCAGGCTGAGCCGGGGGGGAAGGAGGAGGAGAGGATCTGCCCAGGCTGCCGAGGTGAAGGCTGGGGAGTGTCAAACGCCATCATTCTGCCTTTATTTGATTATCTTCACATCTCATTCAAAAGAACAGGTTTTTTAAAAATAAAGTGCCCAGTGGAGCCAGGCCTTTGGGTAGATAAATGCATATCTGTAACATCGTCTTACCACAACACAGCAAGTGAACAGGAGCTTTCCCTGGGCTGGAGGTAATCGGCAGGACTGGCACTTCGTACAGAGAAGTAGCAAACTACAGACCACGTACCACGACACGCGGGGCGTCACGCCCGCAGGAGCTTCCGTTTGGTTTTTTATACAAACCGATAGAATAAAAAAACCAGAGTGTAGTAGAATATCCAGCAACAAAAATGGTAGAAAGGATCTGTACCTGATCTTATGAAAGCAGCATCTCAGCAAGGTGCGGTGGCGGCATGCGCGGCGCCGGTGTGGAGTATTGCTTGGCTCCCCGGCCGTGCGGGGCCGGTGCTCGTGGCTCTGCGTGGTGCTGGCGAAGCGAGCAAAGCAGCGGGGCATCTACGCGGGCAGCACTAACGGGCAGCACCAGCCGGGTGCCCCCGGCCGGAGGGAAGGTGGGCGCCGGGCCCGGGGCTCCCCAGCAGAGGCCAGGCAGGATTTGGCAGCTGTAGAGGCAGCAGCCGGCATGGGGGCTGTCGGCGTGGCCGGGGCGAGCGAGGCTGGGGCTCGGTGGGTCGTGGCCGCGCTCCGGGGCCGGTCGGTGGCGGCCGTGGGGAGGAGGTGGCGGTCGCTCCGGTCCGGTCAGTCTGAAGGCGGGTGTTGGCAGTTCAGGTGTGCTCGGCCTTTTGGTCCCGCGATGCTCGCTCATTCCCGGGCGGCCCCCGGGGCTGCGGGGGCTGTGAGCCCATCCCACCCCCAGCCCCGCTAGTCCCCTCTCGGCTCCTCCAGGATCTGGGGCAGGTTCTGGTCCTTGCGTGCCGATGGCGGTTTGGCAGCACCGCCGTAGTCCTGGATGGCCTTGGGCTCGTTGGTGTGGTAAGAGCCCTTGTAGCGGTGGTGGTAGAAGTAGAGCAGCACCAGCAGCCCTGCCAGCAGCAGGAGCAGGAAGATCACGACTGCGGGGAAGAGACAGCAGTGAGGGACTGGGGAGGGGCCGCAGGGCTGTGCCAGTGTGGAATACCAGCCAGAGGCTTCACTTACACCCAATGATGATTCCAACCCAGCCGTCGTCGTGCACATGGGGGAACTCTGCAGAGACAGAGTAGGCAGCTGAGACCAGGCTGCAGCAAGGTCTCGTGCCAGAGCTTCCCTTCTGCAGCTGGTGCTTGATGAGGGCTCCATCCCCACCAGGGTCTCACTACAGCACCCACCTATTGCCATGTACCAGGGGTCCATCTCGGGAGGGATAAGGATGGTGCTGAGGGGGAGCATTGAGGCACAGCTTGACTCCACCAGTTCCCCCCGGATGCTGTAGGGCCGCAGGGCACTGGTGGGGTGGAAGATGGCTTTGAGGGGCACGAGGGTGTTGAATTTCACCCCTGAGAGGCAGCCTGAGAAGCCAGGTGTGTTGTAGCGCTGGATCTCAGGGTCGATCACACCAGTCTCTGTGGGAGAGAAGATTACACAAAAGGAGATTACTCATCCCCCTCAGAGGGCAAGGGCCATGCTGTGCAGAGGAGACCCCAGAGACCCCAGCATGGGACCCCAGCTGAGGGCAGGACCCAGCTCACCCATCACACGCCCCAGGTAGAGGTTTTTGGGCGAGTCCAGCTTGCTGTCCACAAACAGGGAAAACTGTTGCTCCACAACAGGGAGATAGTCCACCTGTGAGATAGGTGCATAGCGTCAGTGCCCACAGAGCCACCCTGCCCATGCCCCCTCCCAGCCTGACCTGAAGCCCCCAGACCCTGCTGGGAGGGTGCCCCAGCCCACACCTGGGTGTACAGTGTGCGGTGCAGGCGGGTGATGTTGACACGGTGGGGCCGCCCGTCCGTCACCGGCTTGTTGGTGAGAGGGAAGACATAGGGGCTGGTGCCCAGCTGGTAGCGCAGCTGTAGGCTCCCTGTGGGCAGCACAAGGCCATCAGCAGGGCTGGAGCTCTCAGTGGGCACGTCCAGCCCATCTATAGGGTTGGAAAGTGGCATCCACAGAGAGGAGCATCCTACTCAAGCCACAGCCCTTCAGGCTCTGGGCGAGCCCCAGGGCAGGGGGCCCTGCCCTCACCGTCATCCTTGATGAGCACGGCCATATAGTCCTTGACGAAGGTGCTGACGTAGAGCAGCACAGCGGGTGCTGAGGTGGTGCTGAAGCTGAAGCTGACCTCCTCACTGGTGAGGTTGTAGCCAGGCAGGGGCTGCCAGGGACTGCTCACAATGCTGGCAAACTCGCGGGCGGCGTACAGCGACATGGGCAGGATGTTGTACCGCACCCAGGTGCCCTCCTCGAAGTAGCCACCGATGTCTGTGGGAGAGCCCAAGGTGAGGGGAGAGCCCAAGGTGAGGGGAGCACCGGCTCCTCGGCCGCTCCCACCCCGCGGAGCGCAGCCACTCACCGTGGTTGCAGAAGGGCCCGGTGAAGGCGGAGATGCTGCAGTTGCAGGTGTAGTGGCTGTAGCGCTCGACGCAGAGCCCGCTGTTCTGGCAGGGCACCGGCGGGTCCTGGCAGTAGCCGGTGCAGTTGACCCGCACGCCCTCTGTCTCGTTGGCTTTGCCCTCCAGGTTGAGCGTCACCCCGTTCATCCGCAGTGCCCGCAGGCACCCCAGGAACGGGCGCATCTTGTGCTCTGCTGCGCCTGCAGCGGGGCCAAGACTCAGTGCCCTGTGGCACACGGGGACTGGGGGTGCAGGGACGTGGCCAGGGGCTCTCACCGACGTAGAGGGGCCTGTCAAAGTCCAGGCGGACGAAGCTCTGTGGGGGGAATGGCCTCACCACCCAGGGCAGCTTGTCCACCCGCAGCCGCGCCAGCTTGACGTTGAGCTCAGCCTTCACCTGGTGCCACTCATCATCGTTCCAGGGTACCACCGACCGCACCGTCACGTTCTCGTCCCCATTCCCAATGTCGAATATAAACACCACGTCCCTAGTGGCTGCAAGGACGTGGTGTTGAGAAAGGGTCCCAGCCCTATTGCCCCCACAGCCCTGCACCCTCTGCCCCTCCCCGTACTGTTGAGCTCAATGCGGATGTAGTTTCGGTAGCCTGGGTTCTCCAGGAAGACTCCAGACAGGGCAGTGGTCTTGAAGTAGAAGGAGATGTCAAGGCTGTGGTTGGCCTGGAAGGTGGGGAAGATCAGAGCTGCGCCCCTGTTGAAGGAGACGGTGTTCCAGGTGTTGCCTGCGGGGAACAGGAGGGGCAGTGAGGGATGGGTGGAGTCCCTCCATGTGGGACACCACAGGCGGGTGTAGGCACTCTGCAGGCAGGGCACGTTCTGTGGTGCCCATCACTTACGGTCTCCATAGCACCGTAGGGGCCCCAGCACAAACTGGGCTTCAGAGCCAGAGCGGTTGGTGTCTCCAACCACAACCTGGGTGACGGGCAGGTGGTCCACAAAGGTCAGCAGACCCTTGTCTGTCCTCCTGCAAATGTCAGTGCATCAGAGGGGCCATGAGGTGTTTCTGGTCCTTCACCAGCCCACAGCCCTGTTACCCCCCTCTAAGTGCCCCAGAGTCTGTGCCCCTCATGACTGCAGCCCCCACCCCACAGCTCCTGTTCCGCAGCCCCTGCCACTCACCAGATTGCATGGTCAGCATCGCAGTTGCAGAAGTACTGGGGGTCAGCGCAGTTCTTGTCCAGCCCGCAGGCGCAGCGCTGGATGCCCGGTCGTGAGCCCCCCCAGTAGTAGTGCCGCTCATCGTTCCGACCCATCCAGAAGCTGAAGGGCAGCCCGGCTGCAGGCACAGACGAGGGTCAGGACATGGTCCTGTGCCATGGGCAGCCACACAGCACAGCCCCCCTTCCCCCGGCACTCACAGGGGGTGTTGAGCAGACGGGAGTTGTAGCAGTGGAACTCGATGCGCTGCTCACAGTACTCAGAGGCATTGGCCAGGGCTGAGACCTCAGCCCAGGAGGCGTTCCAGTACTCCACGGCCCCCAGGTAGGGCTGGTCCACACTGGAACCCGTCACCCGCGTAGCGTAGTGACGGTTGTGCCGGATGATGGTCCATGCTCGGTCCTCTGCAGTGAAAGGGGAGCTTTAGGACATGACCCCTAGGACACCCCCACTCCCTCTATCCTGTTCCAGCTCCAATACACAGGTAAGGACTGGTTCCCAGGGGCACCAGAGAACTCCCCTGCCCTCCTGCTACCCCCACCTCGGATGTCACAGTACACCGTGAAGGGCTTGAGGGGCCCACTGCCATCTGGATCAATGGTGTAGTTGCCTGAGGTCTTCCCGCTGACCCGGTAAGCATCACATGTTTCCTTGTAAAGGGCTGGAAGAGAAAAGCGGGATGAAGGTCAGTGCAAGGCAGGCACCAGGCAGCAGTAGGGGCCGCAGGTGCCCGTATTGTCCCTGACCCACGAGGCTCCAGGCTCACATTTGTGGCAGGTCTCCCCCTTGTACCCCGTCAGGTCACAGATGCACATGAAGTCATCCCAGGACTGGATACAGCGGCTGTCATGCTCACACAGGTTGGGGGTGCACCTGAGGGCACAGAGGGCTCCTGTCCCAGCACCAGCACAGCCCCCCCATGCCCCCCACTCCCAGGCAGCATCCTTGTCCCGGTGGATACCTGTCTGTGATCCCACAGACATTGAAGAACACGTTGTGGTACTGCTCCAGCGGGTTCCGTGCCAGCAGCTCCATGTCCACAGGCTGCATGTCTACGTTCAGCATCTGCAGGCAGCCGTGGAAAGCCGTCTGGTTTGACCGGCAGCCAGTGACTGAGGCCGGCTTGGGGCAGCCTGCAAGACAGATCAGGGTGAGCAGCCCTCACGTACCCATTGCCCAAGACCCCACCCTGCTGCCCACCTCCAAAGAAGTACTGGCTGCCAGTGCGTAGCTGGAAGGGGTGTGCCACCCGAAACTCGCCGCCATCATCATCGTCAATGGTCACCACAGCTGAGCCATCCCGTGCCACCAGGTGCACCGAGTGCCAGAAGCCATCATTCAGGCGATGCCCTGTGTGGAGAGGAAGGTGTGTGGAGAACCTCTGCTGCCAGACTGGCCCCCTGTCCAGCGCTGGCTCCCCAGCCCACCTGCAGCAAACTCCAGCTTCTTCTTGCCAGGCTGGGCGATGGAGACATTGACCTGCCCCTCACTCAGCACCATCTCGAGAGAGCCCAGGCGGTCGGCAAAGCTGGTGTAGAGCAGGAGGCCAACGGTGTCCCAGGAGCGGAAGCGGAAGCTGACAGCCAGGCGGTTCCTCCGTGGGATCCCCGTCACCTGCACGTAGTTGTTGATGCCAGCGAAGGTGATGGGGGTGTTCAGCTGGTCCTGGCAGTAGTGGCCCACGTTGCCCTGGGAGTGACCATGGGAGGGGGTGAGGAAGGGAATGTTCCCATGGAGGGGAGGCCCTCTCATCCCCACAGTCCTCAATTATGCCCAATTGATCCCAATGCCTGGCAGAGCCCCAGGCCAGGGACAACCTTGCATGGTCAATCTGGCGCCGCTTGGCTGAGCACGGCTGCTGCCCGGCCCCGCATCACCCCGCAGCGGGCAGGGAACCTGGCCCCAGGGAAGGGGTCACCCCACAGTGGGGCTAAGGACCCCCAGGAAAGGCGTCCCCCCAGAGCAGGCAGAGGACTCCCAGAGAAGGGGCCACCCCCCAGGCTGGACCTCAAAGCGAATGTTGGGTCGCCGGTGCCGGGCCAGGTCGGCGATGTTGACCCCGTTGAACATGATGTTCTCCACGCAGCCCCGGAAGTTTTGCCGGTAGGTGAGGTGCTGCTTGTCGTGGTCAATCACCCCTCCAAAGAATACCTGGGAGGCAGATGGAGGGTGTCAGCCCCTCTCTGGAGGACACCACAGGTCAACGTCCTGGCAGCCCCCTGCCCACTGCACCCACCTCAGTTTCAAGGTCAAGCTGGTCGAAGGTGCCACGGCAGCGGAAGCGCTTGACCTCCCCATCCAGCGTCAGGTTGACGTAGTGGCCGAGACGCTCAATGTGCAGTGAGTGCCAGTGCTGGTCATCCAGGAGGCTGCCCACCGCCACCGTTGTGTGGCCCTCACTGGCGTGCAGTGGGCTGCTGCCTGGGGAGGACCAGCATCAGCCGGTGGCCCCCTGGCCCCACACCCCCGGTTCCTGGCCCCGGCTCACCTAAGCTGATGTGCAGGAGGAGCTGGGCCTGTTTGAGCTCCACCGTGATGTAGTCACCCTGAGAGCCCTCCCCATGCATCAGCACCCCATCCTGCTCCAGCGTCTTGAAGTTGAAGGAGATGTCATCCTCAAAGGTACTGACTCTCTTGGCTCGGAAACGGTAGGAGATGGCATCATCCCCGTCAAAGTAGAGCACATGGGACCCTGGGGAGAGCAGAGCAGCCCCAGCCATGTCACTGCCTGCAGCAGCAGGTGCCCTGGCATGGGGAACACTCCCTTCTGCTATGGTCCCTGCCATGGCTGCAGACTGCTTGGGCGCAACACCCTCTGAGAGAGTTTTCCAGGTGTGCCAGAGCCAGGATCCCACCACACAGGGCTGCTGGAGCCCCTGGCCAGGTACTCACGGTAAGGACAGCCATAGAGGCCCAGGCGCAGTCCAATCTTCCCGCGTGGGTTCCAGGCCACCGGAATGATGCGAATGTACCGTGCCAGGATGGGGTAATGCAGGTCATGCCGCACCACCCCGCTCTCATTCACGTTCCCAAAGAATGTCTGGGGATGAAGGGTCACTGTCAACACCTTGCTCCAGGCCAGGGGTCTCTACTCCCCTCAGAGGGACCCCCTCCCACAGGGAACCCCGGGCTCCCCCCTACCCAGTTGCTGCCCTGCTGGAAGAAGGGTTTCCAGCTCGTAGGGTGGTCTCCATAGAGCACGATGTAGCGTGTAAGCCAGTCATAGGTGTTGAAGGTTCCCTGCGTGGCCACTGCGTTGATCCGGTGCTTTTGCATCAGGTCGATCTGGAGCCAGGGCTGCTTGTCCCGGGGGTCGGGGGACCAGCCGCTGGTGCCTGCGGGGGGAGCGGCTCAGCTGGCCCCACAGCCCCACACCCATCGGCTCCCGACTGAGCGGCGGCTGCTTGCTCGGCCACACCACAGCACCTGACTGGACTCCACAGACCCGCGAGAGGCAAAACCTGGCCGGGGACAGGCCCTGCCCACGTCCCCTGCCCCGTCTGCATCCCAATTCCGCGGGGAGACTCACTGTGCAGACGGGCGAAGCTGGCCGAGTAGAAGATGTTGTATCTGGAGGAGGCACCGATGGAGTAGGAGTAAAGGGGAGCAACGAGCTCATCATAGCAGGGTCCTGAAGGGAGAACGGAGCTGGGGGCGGCCTCGGGGCACTGAGCTGGGCAGTGTCCCTGTGGGAGCTCCCCCGTCCCAGCCCTGCGGACCCTGAGCGCTCTGGGGACCCCGCGGCTCCCGCGGGCCGGAGGAGCGGCGGGCCCGCTTTGCTCTCCCCTCCCACTGCAGCGGAGCTGACACACCTCTGCGGGCCCCGGCGCCGGCACCAGCCGCCTCCGCACTGACGTGGGCGACGGGACCCCCCGTTCTGCCCCGCCCCGGCGGGGAACGATCCTGTGTGGGAGCCTGAGGGATCCCGTGCAAACCCTCGCGGCACCGGCAAAAGACCCTCCGGAGGGGCCGGGGTCCCGAACCTCTTCCAGGGTCCCATGGCTCGGACGGAGCCCGGGGAGCCCAGGAGCATCCCCAGCTCTCACTGCAGGAACCGTGCTGCATCACTCCCCAGTCCACCGCCCCCCGACTCTACCATCCCCTGTCCCACCATCTCCCGCCTCGGTGCCACTTTGCCCCGGCTCTGGGGAAGGGGACCCGGCTCAGTGGGCCACGGGGAGCTGTCCGGTGCGACCAGGGCCTCGCCGATTCCCGTTCCCGAGCGGCTGTCCCCGGCCCCGGTACTGGCTCGGGCCCGGTGCAGCCCCGCGGCGGGGCCAGCCGGGCGGGTGGCGGCGCTGGCCGAGGTGCTCGCGGAGCCGGGCAGGTCCCGCGGGGCGGCCCCGCTCTCCTCGGCATTCCCGGGCATCCCAGATCCTCGGGGCGTTCCGGCTCCCCCGGGTCCCCAGAGGCTGCGGCCGAGCGCGGAGCCGCCGCCGGCGGGGGGGCTGCGGCGGGGCCG